>CM035420.1:149520658-150105658 GCA_020310875.1 Ceratopteris richardii | reverse complement strand
TATCAAACATAAAAGGCTTTATGCAAAAATGTAACTGCTATATCAATGACCACATGGACGTACATTACTCGTATCCACAGAAGCATACATAGTGCGTATGTGCTCAATATATGCAGTTAAATGGCACTGAAAAGGCTAAATCTATTGCCCAAACACTGGCCAACAACACCTACAAGTGTGTGTCAGCTCTGTTCTTTAGGCTTAAAAAACCTACATAGATTTGTGGTGGTTGCTCCACCACAACTAAAACCTTTCAAGAAACCTATAGATTAACTAGTGTGGCTGAAAACATAGCCCCAAAAGGTGAACATTCATTGTTGAAGAAGTATAGAGAAAACTCTTCTTGATGTTCTTGGACCTTTGTGAAGAGAACTATGCATGAAAGTACTCCAAAATGGCTCCATAAATCCCCCCAAAAATGCTTCAAAAATAGATTTTGAAAGAAAATAATGAAGCTTTGAGGGCCCAAAACTTGTTGAAAATAATGTGAGCCTTAGTCTTTCCCCTTCTTCAAGCACCACAAGAGTGATGATTGGCGGCAAGAGATTTCCATAGTTAAGGGAGCTCTAGGGGGAGTAATACTGGGATTGTACCTCCCTAGAAGTACGAAGAACCTCTGTATTCCTTAATCATTGAGGTCCTCCCTCGCGTGCAACCAATGGTGCCAACAGTGACTTCTATGACTCACATGACAAGGTCAAGTTCTATTCCTTGGTTGTCACCTTGGTCGTAAGACTTGGAGAAAGGAACAAAGTTTTTGCATGAAAATGATATGATACTAGTGAAGTACCTCAATGGTGATCCTTCTTGAGAGCTCCATGATGATATCCTCAAAGTCAAAAATTGAGCTCCAAGTGTTGCACATAGTACTCTGCACAGAGGCTTTAATTTATGCAAAAATAGAGTATAAAGGGAGAAGGAACACATATTCTTAAATGTTACAAATGCCATCAAACTTACAGTCTATGGCTAACCATGCCACTATATGTTTTATTAAAGAATATATACAAAAAGGTATCTCGTGGAAATTTGGCCTTTCACATTGACACTAACAATAACAATGGATAGATAGATAGATAGATAGATAGATAGATAGATAGATAGATAGATAGATAGATAGATAGATAGATAGATAGATAGATAGATAGATAGATAGATAGATAGATAGATAGATAGATAGATAGATAGATGGATAGATAGATAGATTGATAGATTGATAGATAGATAGACGGATAAATAGATAGATAGAATGAAAGAAAGAAACAAACAAAGAAAGAAAAAACGAAAGAAAGATATATATATATATATATATCTTATATATATATATATATATATATATATATATATATATATATATATATATATATATATATATATATATATATATATATATATATATATATATATATATATATATATATATATATTTATATAGATAGATAGATAGATAAATGGATAGATAGATAGATAGATAGATAGATAGATAGATCAATAGATAGATGGGTAGATAGATAGATAGATAGATAGATAGATAGATAGATAGATAGATAGATAGATAGATAGATAGATAGATAGATAGATAGATAGATAGATAGATAGATAGATAGATAGATAGATGGGTAGATGGGTAGATGGATAGATAGATGGATAGATGGATAGATAGATAGATAGAAGATAGATAGATAGATAGATAGATATATAGATAGATAGAAGATAGATAGATAGATAGATAGATAGATAGATAGATAGATAGATAGATAGATAGATAGATAGATAGATAGATAGATAGATGGATGGATGGATGGATGGATGGATGGATGGATGGATGGATGGATGGATGGATGGATGGATGGATGGATGGATGGATGGATGGATGGATGGATGGATGGATGGATGGATGGATGGATGGATGGATGGATGGATGGATGGATAGATAGATAGATAGATAGATAGATAGATAGATAGATAGATAGATAGATAGATAGATAGATAGATAGATAGATAGATAGATAGATAGATAGATAGATAGATAGATAGACAAATAGATAGATAGATGGTGTTGGGAGAGTCTTTAGTTGAAAGATGCTTGCAAGAGAAGAATGGAGAAGAAGAAGATAACCCAAAGCCTTTGTGTCTTGATTAATCATAAGTAATACAATAGGTTTGTGTAGAATGAGACAAAATGCTCTTTGTGCAATAGCACTTAAGCTCGAGAGCAGATACAATTTTACAAAAATACCACAATGACTAGTGCATTCAACCTCCTTTGTGCAGGTCCTCAAACTTGTCCAGTAGTTTGCCCTTGTGCACACCTTGCACTCAATCTTCCAATAAGATTGAAGGAAGGGTCACTGTCTGTCGACATGGAGGATCTCCTTGATGGTCTTTTGCTGCATCTTAGTTGCTCTCTAAACAATCTCTCTACATATTTCTTAGCACACTTGGTCACTCTCCTTGCACACCTTGCTTCTCTGCACACATACTATGCAAGTCTCGTGCTCTCTTGCTCTTTAGTCTGACTCCTTGGTCCAGGAATCCCTATTACCTTTGGTTGTGTGTCGATTCTCTTACATACATTGCTTCAATTGATAGTGTATCTTGATGCTCATGTTGATATACCAAGAACCACTTTATGTGTAAGGCCAACGACTCCCTATTTTGTCTTGTAGTGACTTCAAGAGAAACAAAGTTCTAAATGGGGGCCACACTTAAACTCTTGTGTATGGATTCACTTGATCCCTTTTCCACTTTTTGACCATCACATATTCAAAATGTGTGGATAAGGGAGTATGGTAACTAGTGTGACCCAAAAAATTTTGAATTTCCTTTGTTGATTTGGGCCTAGGTAACTTCAATATCACTACAATTTTATCTAAGTCAAGGGCCGTACCTTTTAGTTTTACATAAGAACAAGCTCTAAAGTATTATTTTTTAGGCTTATGGAGTTTATTTCTTATGATAAATAACATGTGGAGGCGCTTACATCTCCTAATTTAGAGTAAAAGTAAATAAAAGTAAGAAGGAAAGGAGAGGTGTTTATTTTTAGACAAGGAAGGCGCTTCTGTTGACAACCTCTTAATAAAAAGAGTGGTTCTCTTAGTGTAGGTGGCCAAATTGAGTGATTCTTATTGCGTTGCAAAGTTTACAACTTGCACTATATAAATAGATCAATTTTTCCAAAATCTTAAATGACAAAGCCCCGTGCAAGTAGGTGTTTTTGGAGATCTTCTTTCTTGTGTCTATCCAGTGTCTCATGAGAGACATACCTCTCTTCAAACTTTCATATCTCAGTCGCTATGAGGTCTTTTTCAGTGATTTAACTTGAAGAAGTTTCATTAGCTCTCATAGTTTCTATCTATATCAAAACTTTCCATATATCTTTGAGTTTTCTTACTGTTGAACATCAATTTTCAATTCGGACAGTTAGTCATACTTTGCTGTTGTAGGCCTCCACATATTTTAACTTCAAGCTATTCGTTTGGGAGCTATACTCCACATTTTTTGATGTTTTTTATTTCTAGAGCATGCTACTCAGAGTCTACTTTCAGAATATATGATTAGTTTGGAAAAATTCTGTCCAGAGAGTTTTTGGTGGTTATTTTGCTACAATCACCCATTTCTGTTTTCTTGAAAGTTTGGAGGAAAGTTTGATTTCTAAAGTTTGGAAATATTTGTTTGATCTTTTGAAGATCTTGGGAGGTCTCATCACTTTCGTTGTGTACTTTGATGTTTACAAGTTTTTAAACATAACACTGTGGTATCATAGCTTTTTTTTTATCAAATCTTTCATACAACTTATTGAATTATCTTCTTTGTTTACAACAATTCAACATGGCAGATTTGAGTTCATCGATTGAGAAGTTATCAGATGGGAGAAATTGTGCCATGTGGAAATTTAGAATGGAGTCTTATCTCATGTATAAAGTTCTTTGGGGATTGATAATAGGTATAGAAGTGAAGCTGGTATTACTAGAAGCTCCTACACAAGCAGATCGAGCAAAAGAGCAAGAATGGATCAAAAGAGACAGAAGAGTTCTGTTTATTATATCACAAACAGTTTTGAATACTATGCTTGGGCATATAAGAGGTTTAAATACTAGTAGAGAGGCTTGGGAGTCTCTAAAAAGGTTATTTTCAACTACCAATAGAGCAAGGCAAACACAACTTATTGGTGAGCTGACAAGAGTAAAAAAGAAGCCACGACAATCAGTTAATGATTATGTTCTTGAGGTAAAATCTCTTATTGAAGCATTAGCCTCTATTAATGCATCTCCTAGTGAGGATATAAAGTTTAATAGCATGTTGAATGCCTTGAGAGAAGATTAAAGATGGAAGTCTTTCATTATGTCTATCATGACTCGAGAGAATCTACCATTCTTTGAAGATTTACAAACACTCATGATGATTGAAGAAATCAACATAGAAGGTGGAAACTCTTATCATTCACAAAGAGGTAGTCAAGGACAAGTTCTTTATACTTCATCAAATAGATCAAGAGGTAGAGGAAATTGGAGAGGAGGAGGAAAATTCAACAACAATGCAAGAGGAAGAGGAAGCTTTAATGAGACTAGAGGAGGAAGAACAACAAAACAAAGTCAACAGATTCAACCAAATCAGCAAGCTAACTTTACTTGCCATTATTGTGGTAAAGTTGGTCATTATGCCAGGGATTTCTTCTCCAACCCAAATAGAAGACGTGGTTTTAGAGGACGACAAAGAGGAAGAGGCCAAGATCACATGCATCAAAACAACAACATAGTGCAAGAGGAGGCTCAAACACAGAATGAAAACATTCTTATGGCTATGCATATAGAGACACATAAGAGGAAGGTAAACAACAAAACTTGGTATGTAGATAGCGGTTGCTTGAACCACATGAGTCATAATATGAACATGTTTGTGAACTTACACAAGCCAGATTCAAGAGTCAAAGTTCCTACAGGAGATAGTACTGAGCATGAAGTAGTTTATATTGGTGATTGTCCACTTAATGAACATGTAACTTTTAGAGATGTTTTGTTTGTTCCTAATATTATAAGAAATTTGATTTCAGTTGGACAGATGGAGGACAATGGAGTGAAGGTCGATTTTGACAATAATCAGTGGCAGGCCTATCAGAAGAGGGATGGGAATTTTGTTATAAAAGGACAAAAGGTAAACAAATTATATAATTATGAAGTTGAAGTTCTAGATTATGCATGTTATACAATGGTTAATGGGACTCAAGTAAGTCAATTTGACTTATGGCATAAAAGATTAGGACACATCAGTGTTGGCAGGTTAAAGGATATTGCAAAGAAATCATTGGTTGAAGGTTTACCACAACTACATAAACAAGATTTGTGGGGTCTATCTCAAGAAGAGTCCATGGCAGATAGCAAGTACTTTGTAACATTTATTGATGACTTCTCAAATTTTACATTCATTTATTTTATGAAATACAAATCCGAAGTGTTTGATATGTTCAAGAAGTTTAAATCATTAGTTGAAAAGCAAACAGGTCGAAGCATAAGAAGATTGAGATCATATGGAGGAGGTGAGTACGTTTCTAATCAGTTTCTTGCATTTTTGGAGGAAGAAGGAATTAAAAAGGAGACTACAAACGGATACATGCCTCAACAAAATGGTGTGGCCGAAAGAAGAAACAGGTCTATCTTGGAGATGGGTAGGTTTATGTTAAATGAAAAGGACTTACCACTTACTTTTTGGGCTGAAGCATGCAATATGGCAATTTATGTGATGAACAGGTACTCAAAGTCATGTACAAAAAGCACCTTATGAATTGTTTTATGGATCCAGATATTTCTAATTGTAGAATTTTTGGAAGCATATGTTTTGTTCATGTTCCACAACAGTTAAGGTCAAAGTTGGATCTAAGGTCACAAAAAATGGTTTTTATTGGTATGGCAAAAGGGCAACCAGGATATAGATGTGTGAACCCAGATACGGGAGATGTAATTGTTTCGAGAGATGTTATTTTTCATGAAGATAAATCTTGGTATAAACATGAAGTGCAGGTAGATCAAGAAGAAACTACAAGAAGTCATGAAGAAGAGCCAAGTTCTCCAAGCTCACCAGAAAGTCAGATTACACATGAAGAGATAACTCCCCCCAATCAAAAGTTGAAGAAAATTCTCGATTTGATTTCAAAAGGAAATTGAGTCACAGGAAGAAGAAAGTGAAGCATGATAGGACAGGAAGTCAATCAAGGTATCATGTAAGAGAAAGAAGGCAACCACAAAGATTTTCTCATGAAGCTTATATGGCAAAACTTCTTGAGGAGTAGGAACCAACAACTTTTAAAGAAGCATCAAAGGTAAAGAAATGGGTTAAAGCAATGGATGAAGAAATGACAGCTTTGTATGAGAACAATACATGGAGTTTAGTTCCAAGGCAACCTAACATGAAGGTGATCGTTAACAAATGGGTGTACAGGATAAAGAGAAACAGTGATGGTTCAATAAGTAGATATAAAGCAAGGCTTGTTTGTAAAGGTTATGCACAGAGTTATGGCATCGATTATGAGGAGACATTTTCTCCTGTTGCCAAGATATCAACAATAAGGACATTAATAAGTGTTGCTGCAAGCAAGGTATGGAATTTTTATCAATTAGATATAAAAAATGCATTTCTCAATGGCGATTTAAAAGAAGATGTGTACATGGAGCAACCAGCAGGTTATGAAGATCCCAAGAAGCCTACACATGTATGTAAACTCTTGAAAGCATTGTATGGTCTTAAGCATGCTCCAAGGGCTTGGAATTTTAGATTGGTAAAGTTTCTTGAAAAGCAGGGATACAGGTGTTCAAATGCAGATACTTCTTTGTATGTTAAGGTTGAAGGATCATTGATTGTTTATATCTCAATTTATGTGGATGACTTGATAATAACAGGAAACAATGAAGGTGAGATAGATAGGATCAAAGCAGAGCTTGGATCTGAATTTAAAATTTCAGATTTAGGAGAACTGACATACATTCTTGGAATCAAAGTTATGAAGAAGGACGATGGTGTATATCTTCTACAAAGGAAGTATATTTCAGATTTGTTAAAGAAATATGGCATGGAGCGTTGCAAGAGTATCAGTAATCAGATGGAACCCTTAGATAAAAGTAAGAGGGAAAGGAGAGGTGTCTATTTTTAGATTCTCTTAGTGTAGGTGGCCAAATTGAGTGATTCTTATTGCGTTGTGAAGTTTACGACTTTTACTATATATGTAGCTCAGTTTTATACAATTTTTAATGAGAAAACCCGACGCAAGTAGGCGTTTTTGCAGATCTTCTTTCTTGTGTCTACTTGGTGTCTCATCAGAGACATATCTCTCTTCAAACTTTTATATCTTAGTCGTTATGAGGTCTTTTTGAGTGATTTCACTTGGAGAAGTTTCCTTAGCTCCCATAGTTTCTATCTATATCGAAATTTCCCATATATCTTTGAGTTTTCTTGTTGTTGTACATCAGTTTTCGATTCAGAAAATTATTCATACCTTGTTGCAGGCCTCCACATACCTTAACTTCAAACTATTCATTTGGGAGCTATAATCCACCTTTTTTGACATTTTTTATTTCTAGACATGCTACTCAGAGTCTACTTTTAGAATATATGATTAGTTTTGAGAAATTCTGCTCAGAGAGTTTTTGGTGGTTATTTTGCTACAATCCCCCATTTCTATTTTCTTGAAAGTTTGGAGGAAAGTTTGATTTCTGAAGTTTGGAAATATTTGTTTGATCTTTTGAAGATCTTGGGAGGTCTCATCACTTTCATTGTGTACTTTGATGTTTACAAGTTTGTAAACATAACATTTAGCAGATACTACATGTCCCAAGAGAGTACCTTGTGTTACTAGGAAGTGACATTTATCAGGATTCAATTTGAATCTTATCTCCCGACATTGATTGAAAACCTATTGTAATTGAATCATATGATCATTTAAGCAATCCATAAGAGTATTGTTATGAGTACCCGAGAAGGATGAAAAATCATCCAAACATAAGGTTCATAGTCTTGTTGAAGGTGGCTAGGGCATTTCTGATTCCAAAAGGCATCTTGACATAAACATATGTGCCCCAAGGAGTAAATGAAGGTCATCTTCCCCCTATCCTCTATGTGGATGGATATTTTATTATATTCACTAAATCCATCCATGAAGCTGTATAGTGTATGTAAGAAATCCATCCAAAATTGTTGCCTTATTCAATGCTCTGAAATCCACACATATGTGGATTTTGTTTGTATTCTTCTTGGGTACTATGACCATGGGAGGTATCCACTCTGAATGATCCACTAGAATGATAATCTTGAAATGCTCCATTTTTCTAGATTTCTAGGTAGACCTCCTTAGCATAATTTGGATTCAATCTGTAACTTTTTCCCCTTACTGGTTTGGCTCCTTCAATCAATGGAATCTTGTGTTACCCAACGCTTGTAGGCACTCCGTCTAAATATTTGTAATGCCATGCAAATACATCGGCATAAAGTTTCATAAAAGATGTTATCTTTGAGAGTAGCTCTAGGTAACTCCACAAACAAGTAGCCACTAATATAGGATGAGATTTTTCTTTGGTGCCTAGTTGAATTTCTTTGATTGGGTGCCTGTCCACTAGCGAGTCCAAAGATTCCTCTCCATCTTTGTGATCTTCCAACATTATCCAACATAGATTGAGTGTCATATGAAGGAGTACTTTGGATATCAATTTTCTCTTCTTTTTCTTGCATCCATCCTGCAAGGATCTCATAAATAGGAAAATAAATATCTTCACTTGATTGTTTTACCTTGCAGGTAGGTTCCGCTTCATATTTGGATCAACTTCATCTAGGTTTCACTTAAGAGGAGTTTTCTTCCCTCTTCTATGGCCTATCATCGGTTCACCCTTTGCCTTCATAAGCTTCTTCTATACTCCAATCGTTTGGGAAAATTCCATAGCAAGAGAATGAGTTTCCCACTTGTAGACAAGACAAAATGTCTTCTTCCTCACATGAATCCAACTCAAGGCTGTCCACTTGTCTAGTTCCATACAGATGCCAAGTGATTGCATCATGCTAATATTTCCTTGATGGTTTGGGCCTTCTTCCATGTATATCTATTTGATTTCTTTTTCTCCATGTTGGAATCACATAGTATCTTTGCCCCAATCATGTACAATACTGGCATGCCTTAGCCAAGGACACCCAATCAGTAGAGAAAATCCTCCATCTACCTGTCGTAACCTTAATACAACAAAGTCCAAAGTAAAAAGGTTACCTTGAACCTCCACAGGAACTCAAGGGACCACTCCCATTTGTCTCACTCTACTTTAATCAGCCAACATAATAGTGAAGTTGGATGATCTTGAAGGTTCATGTCCAAGCTTTTCCATAGTGTGTTCAGGCATTAAGTTAATGCATGAGCGACCATCCATAATAACTCGTTGTAATTGATATCCTCTAATAGTTACTATGAGTTGTGGGCTCTTATAATCTATAAAGGGGGATTCCCCTATAGCTTTACCCTCACTCATAACAGAAACCTTTGTCATTAGAGTGGATATATAGGCCTCATCAATGATCTGCAGAACTTTTGATCTCGATTTTGCATCCATATTTATTAGATTAAAAAAAAATACTAACCTCCTTTTTAATGGATTTGAATAACCTGGAAGCTTTAGATTCCATAGGAGCATGAGATATTTGTGATTGTTCAAACTCCTTCTAGGCCTTGTCGAATGCATGTCCAATGACATCACTTATGCTTATAAGCTCCTCTTTTTGTTGTGTATTTTTATTTGACATGGGTGTGTCCTCATACACAGGGCCAAAAAATTATACACTTCTTCATGCAAGTCACCATTCAAAAATGCAGTTTTAATGTCCAATTGATGTATGTTCCAACCGTGATAAGGTGCAAGTGCACAAATGCTATGAACAGTGGCCATTCGGTATATAAGTGCAAAGGTCTCATCTAAATCAATGCCTCTTTCTTGAGCATAACCTTTTGCAACAAACCTAGTTATACCTGTCAAATGTTCCATCTAGCTTGCACTTCAACTTGTATACCCCCTTAATGCCAATGGCCTTCTTGGAAGGAGGCAAGTCACATACCATTTTTCATAATAGCATCATATTTTGATTGCATAGCAGCCATCTAATTTTGAGAATTTTGCGCGTTATCAAACGAAATAGACTCATTCTCATCATGAAGACTAGAGCCTGCCATAACATAGAAATATGATGCAAAAGAAGAACTATGAGAGCCTAAACAAGTATCATTTGACAGAGGTGCATCTAATTTGCTATCTCAAAAATTTTGCAACAATCATTTAGGCATATTTTTTTCCTCCTCTATATCAGCCCTCCTATAAAATTGCCTCATTTGGACGAGCACTAGACTATCCACCTCTAAAAAGAGGAAGCAAAGTGTCATAAACTTCTTTGGAGCTAACTCATGTCTCCTTAGTACATGAAAGTAAGGTCTGAGTTGCGTCTTCCACAAAAACATCACAATTAACCAAAATTTGCTTAGTCTATGGATGATACAAATGATAGACTTTGCTTTTAGAACTGTATCCAACAAAAATACATTCCACTGCTTTATCATCCAATTTCTTGTGTTGTTGTTCAGGCACTAATGCATATGCCATACAACCAAAGACACACAGATAAGCAACAAATGGCTTATGACCATGCCAAGCCTCATATAGAGTGATAGATTGCAATGCTTTAGTGGGACACCTGTTAAGTACATATGTTGCAGGTATAACAACCTCAAGCCAAAAACTATGTGGTAAACCTTGACTCTTGACCATACAACTCATCATATGAGTGACACCTCCTTCTTTTTAGTAACTCCATTTTTTGAGGTTTATATGGTAGTGTACACTGATGTTTTATCCACGTTCACCTAGAAATGGATTAAGATGAATAGACATATATTCCCCCCACCCTAAACCCTAAACCCTAAACCCCTCAATCAAAACAGAGGGTGCCCAATTTACATGATAGATTTTTAGCCAATACCAAAAACTGTTTGAAGCACATAAACACATCGGGCTTTGCTTTCAATGGATATACCCATGCATGCCTAGAAAAATCATCAATGAATTTCATGAAGTAAAGATTGTTCCCAAAAGAAGGTGTTTGCATAGGACCACAAACATTACTTTGAACAAGCTGCCATTTCTAAGTCGTATTGAACCATCTTTTGGGAAGGAGGAATGCTACATTTTTCCTAAAATACAACCTTCACAGACATGTTTATCAGGTGCCTCAAGTTTGGGCAGCGAGGACACCATTTCAAATTTCTACGAGCATAGCAAACTAGCACAATTCAGATGAACAAATCTTTCATGCCAAAGCTTTTGATCTGACATAGCCTAAGAATCTTGAACTGCACATACTGAATCATTCACAAATTTTGCATAATCTATGAGCTTATATAGCCCAGGACATAAAATGCCAGAAGCAATAATGACATCGCCATTTGATAGATCATGGGCTGTACATCTATCATCAACAAATCTCACAACCAAGCCTATCTTGGCTAATGCTAAAACTAATAACATATTTTTCTTGATTCTTGGCACAAATAAAGCATTCGACAATGTAAAAAAACTACATTAGTCAAAATGATCTTACCAACTCCCATGAGAGGATAAGAGGAGTTGTTGGTTCATGTGATAGTATTCCCTATAGGGGCAAGCTCAAGTGAAGTGAAGAAACTACACTGCAAGGTAATATGTTTGGTTTCCCCACTATCAAAGTACAAAACATCTAAGTCTACTATAGACATGCACTACTCATGAGAAGATGGTTCATAACTGGAAGAATTTGCAAGACATGCTATTTATTCAATGGGAGATCTCTATTTTGGCTATGAATAATTCCAATTGGCAGTAGAAAGTAGGGATATAACCACCTCTTGCTTGATTATAATGTGGAAATTACCTCAAGGTGCAACCAATCCAATTGATCATATGATCAATGCAATGATTTTGGAATAACACAATTTTATTCCAAACATTTCTATGCCCTTTATTGATTATATTCCCATTAAAAAAATACATTTCATTGCTTGATCATCCAATTTCCTGTGTTGTTGTTCAGACACTAATGGATATGCCAAACAACCAAAGACATGCAAATGAGAAACAAATGGCTTGCGACCATGCCAAGCCTCATATGGAGTGATAAATTATAGTGCTTTAGTGGGACACCTGTTAAGTACATATGTTGCACACATAATAGCCTAAAGCCAAAAGCTATGTAGTAAAGCTTGACTTTTTACCATACACCTCACCATCTCCATGAGAGAACTATTCTTTCTTTCTACAACTCCATTTTGTTGAGGTGTATACGACACTGTACACTGATGTTCTATTCCACACTCAACCAAAAATGCATTAAAATTAGAAGGCATGTATTCCCCCCTCGATCAAAATGGAGGGTGCCCAATTTACATGCTGTCATATTTTCAGCCATAACCAAAAACTATTTGAAGCATATAAACACTTCGGACTTTTCTTTCAATGGATACACCCATGCATGCCTATAAAAACTATCAATAAAAGTCATGAAGTAAAGGTACTTTTCAAAAGAAGGTGTCTACATAGGATCACATACATCACTAAGAACAAGCTACAATTTATGAGAAGCTCAAACTAAACCATCTTTAGGAAAGGAAGAACATTGAATTTTCCCCAAAATATAGCGTTCATAGACATTTTTATAGGGTGCCCCGAGTTTGGGCTGAGAGGAGCCCATTTCGAATTTCTCCATGCATAACAAACTAGCATAATTCAAATGACCAAAGCATGCATGTCAAAGCTTTGCATATGAGATAGCCTGGGAATTTTGAGCTACACATGTTGAATCATTCATAGATTTTGCATAGTCTATGAGCTTATACAGCACACAACATAAAATCTGAGAAGCAATAATAACATCTCCATTCGTGAGATCATGAATTGTACATCTATCATCAATAAATTTGACAACCAAGTCAATCTTGGCTAATGTTGAAACTGACCACAAATTTTTCTTGATCCTTGGTACATACAAAACATCTGAAACTGTGAAAGAACTATCATTAGTAGTAGTTAGAAAGATCTTACCAACTCCCATTATAGGATAAGAGGAGTTGTGAGTGCATGTGACAGTATTCCCTATAGGGGTAGGCTCAAGTGAACTGAAGAAGCTATGTTGCGAGGTAATATGTTTGGTTGCCCCACTATCAAAGTACCAAACATATGAGTCTACTACAAACACACACTACTCATGAGAAGATGGGTCATAGCTGCATATAGTAGAAAACACCCATTCTTCATTCTGCACAAGATTAGCACAGTCTATTTTAGGTATAGAGGCCCCTACAACAACCATTCTAGCCTCTTTCTTCTTTGCCTCTTTTGCGGCTAGTTTTGGAAAACTCTTTATGATATGAACATTTCCTTTATAGTATTTACAAAATTGTTTTTGCTTTTCTATTTTCTTCTCATCTTTATCTTCCTTCTTTGAGTGGGCAACATTAGTAGATTTCTACTTACTAGAAGATGAGCTCCATTTACCTTTGCTCTTCTAAATAGCTAAGAAACCTTGATAATGGCCTTATTTTGCCTCGACGGATCTTTCTACAATTAAATAGAGATTAAAGCCTCAAATGATAAGGCATTTGGATTGCCGTTCATCATCAATCGAAGAGTAGAATAAAAAAATTTTATATGAATCTGGTAGACCATTAATAACATTTTGCACAAATGAACTATCTGGCAAGGTTTCATGAGTAAAAATCAATTGCTCCTTCAAATCTTTGATCTTTATCAAAACATTATCCATGCATTGTCCTTCATTCATGTGCTCCAAGTATTTTTGAAGGGATGCAACACAAGCCTCATTTCTTTCTTGGTATAAGGTTGTAAGTGTATCCCAAGCATCATTTGTTGTCTTCCAAGAGTGAATGTGAGGGATAATGGCACGTTTGACAGACAAGGCTATCAATGCATGTGCCTGAGCATCTCTGACATCCCAACAAAGTTTCTCTACACTAGGTGCAACAGGAACCGCAACATGCATAGGAATTTGAAGATCATTATCTTCAATGCCATCTACATCACCTTCAATAATTGTATTCGTAGGTGTAGTAGGGTATTTTTCAATACCCTGCACAATATTCCACAACCTTTTTACTACCAATACATGATTTATCATATATGCCCATAACGAGTAATGGTACCATCTAAATTTTTCTCAACAACCAACATACAAAATACATCATTACTTTTAACCATGGCCACTAACTAAGTTCCCTAATGCAAAAAAAATGATTGTATCTGAAAAAGTTGAACATAACCACCTGTCAAACTCTGTTAAACCTATACCAGACTTTGAGGAACTTGTATTGGTGAAAGGAAACCTATATATATGTTTGGTATAAAAGGATGAAATTGCTTGTACATGGACTATCATGGTGCATTCGAAGGCTGAAAAGAGACAACACTAGGAGGTTATGAGAATGTGCTTGGGGGGGTGTTAACAACACCTTAGATGAAGCAGTGACCTTCTCTAATACAAATGGTTGGAGTTTGAGGTCTACGAGAACACAGGAACAACACAAGGAAGAAGAAGATGCTTGGAGCACAACACAACACTTAATAAATTACCAAGTGAGTGTACAAAATAAGTGACCCATTAGGGCTATAGCCATATATACAAACTGAGGGAAAAACCCTCCTGAAGAGGGGGAAAAAATGCCTCAATGGTCCTAAGTGTGTTCACACACATCACTACCAAAATATACCAATAGTATTTGCCATTACTTTTGGTTAGGTCAGTGACATGTGGTGATAGATTATTCGTTCTTATTTTGCTACTAGTTATCTTGACTTGATCGCTCAATTTATAGAGGATTCTCTATCCAATTTTTCCTAGGATTCTTTCACATCTACTTGGTCATTTTTTATGATATATTTTGATAGTGATATGTGCAAACACACTTAGGATCACTTGGGCACTTTTTCCTCCTAGCTTGTATATATGCCTATAACCTTAACATGTCACTTATCTTTGTACATTCACTTGATAATACATTTTGTATTGTGTTGTGCTCCAAACATCTTCTTCCTCCTTGCGTTGTTCATGTGCTTCCAAAAACCTCAAACTCCAACAACTGGTATCAAAGAAGGTCACAGCTTCATCTAGGGTGTTTTCAACACCCCTTCGATCACAGTGTCATAAGCACATGAAAATTGATGAGCATACTCGGGGCAATTAGAAGTTCAAAACAGCTTTATTGTGTTGCATCAAAATTTTGATATGAGCTTAGTTCAGTCTTCAAACGCACTATCGCAATGGCTATACAAGAAATTTCATCCTTTTGTGCCAAACATATATATAGGTTGTGGTTTTCCAATACACGCACCTCGAGTCTGCTATGGGTTTAGAAGATCTTTATAAGATGTATTTTTTCAACTTTTTGAGGAACTGTCAATTTTTTGCATCAGGGTATTTACTCATTGGCCATGGCTAAGCAATGATGTATTATGTAGGTTGGTTTTTGAGGATAAGTTGGATGGTACCACATAATTAATGTGGGCATATATGAAGCGTCATGTATTGGTAGCAAACGGGTTGTGGAATATTGTGTAGGGTGTTGAAAAATGTCCTAATACACATGTAAATGGCATTGAAGGTGATGATCTTCAATATCCTGATCATGTTGTAGTTCTTGAAACACCTATTGCAAAGCCGCTTTGTTGGGATGGTAGAGATGCATAGGCGCATGCATTGATAGCTTTGTCTATCAAATGTGCCATTATCCCTCACATTCGCTCCTATAAGACAACAAAGTATGCTTGGGGTACACTTAAAACTTTATACCAGAAAATAAATGAGGCTCATGTTTCTTACCTCCAAAAACATTTGGAGAGTGAACATATGAATGAAGGAGATTTTATGGATAGTTTTTTAACAAAGATCAAATATTTGAAGGAGAAGTTTATTTTTGTTGATGAAATCTTGTCATATAGTCCACTTCTGCAGATTGTTCTTAACGGTCTTCCACATTCGTATCAGAGTTTTGCTTCTACTCTTTGATTGATGATGAGAGGCAATCCAAATGCCTTAACATGAGTCATCTTGCTCCTCTGTGTAGTTGTTGTAATCCCTTCTATTTCTGAATCCACCTTGGTAGTTACTATTGTGGTTTTGGTTGTAATTGCTGTTGTACTGATTGTTGTATCCATTGTAGCCTTGGTGTTGGTTGAACCTGCCTCTACCTTGAGAGTATCCACCTCTTTGATAGCCTCTTCCTCTCTGATTCTTATAGTTTCTGTAGCACTCATCTGTGGTATGGTTAGACAATCCACAAATGTTGCATGGTGACGAGTTCTAGGGTCTCCCCCTACCTTGCTTACCTCCTCTACCTCTACCTCTTGAAGATCTACCTCTCCCTGCATAGTTTGCTTGGGAGGTAGAGCCTTCTTCATCAACCTTCTTACTTTTACTTTTATCTTTAACCTTCTTATCAATGTATAAAGTAGAGGGGTTGTTACCTTTTGATTGCTCTCCATTCCTTGTAAGCTTTGCTTCATGTGTGAAGAGTTGTCCAATCAGAGTTGTTAGATCAGGAGCATGTATGTCCATGTATAGGTCCATTGCTGTGGTAAAGCTCTCCCATTTGTCATCAGCTTTTAGTCCATTAATTACCTGCCTTACTATTTGTTCCTCTTCAATCTCTTCTCCAATACTTGCAAGCTGGTCTGCAATGTCTTTGACCCTAGTGACAAAGTCTGAAACAGATTGCTTTGATTGCTTCCTAAGAGTAGTGAATTCAATCCATAGTTGATTCTTCCTGGCCCTTGTGTTGGAAGAGAAGTATGATGACAAGGTTTCCCAAGTCTCTTGGGAGGTCTTACAGTTCCTAATATGAGGTAAAAGGAAATCAGATATAGAGTTAAGAAGATAAGACCTTGCCAATGCATCTTTTGCACACCATGTGTTGAGCCTCTCTTGTTCATCCTTGGTGGGTAGGCCTCTAGCTTTGAATGAGGGCAATTCCTCATCTCCTGATATGAATCCAAATAAGCTTCTTCCTTGTAGATAGGTCTTCATCCTTAGAGACCAAGCTTGGTAATTGTTCCTGTCCAATTTGTCAATGAATGAGGGAAAACCATCTCCCATGTTACCTTATTTGCTCTGATACCATTGTTGGGAGAGATGGTTGGATGCACTCAGAAGATTGGATTGGTATTGCTAATCCTGCTTTGCACCAGCCCTCTTTGACTCCAAGTATGTTTAGTAGACTCCTTGAGCTTCCAAATGATACCAAAATATGCTATATGTACTTTGGAAATAATTTGAATAATGATTAGATCAAGACAGATGAGTTTGCACTTCACTAGACTTGAAAACTTTCTATTTTGATCTTGATACCTGCTCAGTCTTTCACTCAGTATGACCAGCACACTTACAATTGGAAAAATTCCTCTTAGAGTTATTCAATTAGCTTAACAAGCTACCATTTGCAAGTGGAATCATTCAAATTGATAAACTATGCACAGAGAAATAACTTTAGCAAGTTTATGGTCACTTCCGACTTTTTAGGAGATGTGCAGACAAATACCAAAGACTGCTTCGAAGATGATTTCTCGAAAATGGCTGAACCAAACTTCTTCAAACTTTGTAGTCTTGTAGAATTCTTTGAGCTGGTTCCAAGAAGCCTTGAATCACTTGATTTGGTTGAGTAGATCCCGAGATATGCCTTGTTGAAGTTGACAGACTTGGAGTGTATACTCAGAGAATCACAGAGTAGATGAATGTAAGTATTTGTATTAGATCATATGAATGTACATTCCCATTGGCATGATAAACATAGCTCAATGGTACTCAGAGGTGTAGGCTATGGAGTAGACCTCACACACTCAATAATTGATACAGAAATGCCACGGGATGAGTGAAGAACACCCGCGACATTTTCCTTGTAGTTTTTATAGGTATTGAGTGATGATTTGAGTTTGAATTCAAATCAATCTCCTAGAATCTTTCACCTAAAAATTGATTGAGATATTCTCTCAAATCAATCAACAACCTTTTTTCCACGACTTTCAATCAATTAGGTGTGATTACACAATATGCCAAGTCACTAAGACTTTTACAAGAGATAAAATGGTAAGAAATCATAGGCATAAGTTCCTATGGTCTTTGCTTCATGTAGAGTCTTCAAAGTAGATGTCCAAGCCAAATGTGAAGGCTTGACTTGCACCAACATTAAAAACATACACTTTTTCATGTAAATCACCATTCAAAAATGCATTTTTAATGTCCAACTGATGTACATTCCAACCATGATGAGTTGCAAGTGCACAAAATGCTATGAATAGTGGTCATTCAACATGTGGGAGCAAAGGTCTCATCAAAATCAATGCCTCTCTCTTGAGCATAACCTTTGGCAACAAGCCCTGCCTTATACCTATCAATTGTTCCATTAGGATTACATTTCAACTTGTGTATCCATTTAGTGCCAATAGCCTTTTTGCATGGAGGCAAATCACATAACGACTAGGTACCATTCTTCATAACAACATCATCTTCTGATTGCATAGCATCCATCTGATTTTTTGAATTTTTGTGCTTCATCCAGAGAAATAGGCTCATTCTCATCACAAATACTAGAGGCAACCATTGCATAGCAATCCAATGCACAGGAAGCATTATGAGAGCATGAAAGTGTATGATATGACAAAGGTGCATCTAATTTGTTATCTCTCAAAGTTTGAACCGACCATAGGCATATTTTTAGCCTCTTCTACATCAGTCCTCTCATCAATAAGTGCATCATGTAAATCTACATCAGAAATGGAATGATCAACATCATCATGTGGAACCTATAAAGGATGAGAAATTGCCTCATTTGGACCCACATTTGACACCTATAAAAAGAGGCAATAAAGTGTCATACGTATCCTTCGAGCAAATTGATGTCTCCTTGGTAGATGGAAGTAATGGATAAATGCATTTTCCACAAAAAATAGCATCATAGCTAACCAAAATGCATTCAATCTATAGATGATATAGATGATAACCTTTGCTTTCCGAAGTATGCCCAACAAAAATACATTTCACTGCTTTATCATCTAGTTTCTTGGGTTGTTGTTCAAGCACTAATGCATATGTCATATGTTACATTATATTATGGTTGGAACAATCCCTTGAGTTTGCATGGCAAGAATGCCAGATGGCTAAACTAAGGGAGTTTTCCACATAGGTAGAGGAAAGGTAAAGAGATTCATGAGGAGTCTCGTGCTTATTAAAAGGAGACACACAGATGTGGTTGGGAGGATCTTCAAACTTGATTTCTTTGTGTGTATTTATACACGATTTGCAGCTTCTATGGGAAAATCTAACAAAAGGGTTGTCATATTTGGTACTAGAGTATCTTAGAATCCACCTTTGTAGGCATGTGCAAGGCATGGATTGAACCCACACACTTTTTCTAGAAGGTGCAAGCCACCTAATTCCATTTGTTGTACCTTCCTATGTCATCTTCAATCCATGTTCCCGCATCAAACCCAACAACAAAGAGAGCATATCCATCTAGATATGCAGAATTCAAGTGATGAATTTTGACGTGCAATTGCAAGAAAACTAATAAGGGATGACTTCGACTTCCATTTTATGATAGAAGGCAATTCGAGTGCAACTAGTTTGTAGTGATTTGGAGCTTCCAAGGCATATCTATGAGAAACATAAGAGAAATATGTGGCTAAGGAGTTCAAAAACATAGAGTTGGACAATACACACATGCATACATCAACATCAAAGTGGAGAGCAAATTTTTGACACACAGGCAATAACTGTTTTTTATTTATATTTATTTTTGCAAAAAACCGATTTCGGATAAGGAAAACAATGGATTCCAAAGGTATTCTTTAGAGGGTTTCGGGAAGAAAATGGGGTACAAATTTCCATGGACAATCATTAAATTCCATGGATTTGTAGAGATGATTAAAAAATGTCTTTCACAAACCCCCTTAATTTTTCAAGGCAAGAATGCCACATGGCTTAACTAAGGGAGTTTTCCACATAGATAGAGGAAAGAAAAAGAGATCCACCAGGAGTCTCATGCTTATTAAAAAGGACATACATGAACATGGATGGGAGGATCTTCAAAGTTGATGTCTTTGTGTGATTTATAGCTTCTATGGGAAGCTATAACAAAAGGGTTGTTATAGCAAATAACCAAAGACACACAGATGAGCAACATATGGCTTGCAACCTTGTCAAGCCTCATATGGAGTGACCAATTGTAATGCTTTGATGGGACTAGAAGCTATGTGGTAAAGCATGACTTTTGACCATACACTTTGCCATTTCCATGGGATAACTATTCTTTCTTTCAACAAATCCATTTTGTTGAGGTGTATATGGAACTGTAAATTGATGTTTTATCCCACGATCAACCAAAAATACATTAAATAAGAAAACATGTATTCCCTTCCTCAATCAGAATAGAGGGTGCCAATTTACATGTTGATAGATTTTTAGCTATAACCAAGAGCTATTTGAAGCACATAAACACTTTCAGAACTTTGCTTTTAATGGATGCACCCATGCATGCCTAGAGAATTCATCAATAAAAGTCGTGAAGTAAAGGTACTTCCCAAATGAAGGTGCCGTGTGTGAAAGATCACATACTTACAAAAGTAGCAAAGAATGCTAACAAGTTTGCTGTCAGAAATCCTCATTCTCATGTGAACACACCTTCTCTAACACCTCATCCAAATGCATGTAGCATGCATGTACTGATTTTCCTTTAGATATGCCGAATAGGACTCCTCTTGATATGGATGCCACTGCCTCCATAAACTTCAAGTAGTACCTGTGTGCATAAAGAGAACATGTACCTAAATTCTTAACATAAGATGCAAATCTTATGTTAACCTCCATCCAATGTTTTTGAAGTACACCGAAATCTTCATGTAGAGGACAATCTTCAAATACATTATGTAGATGGTTGATCCACACCACCAAGCTGCTGATAGATAAGTCCTCTCCATAAGCAAGAGTGTGAGCACACTCTTCTTCTCCAAGAAGAACTCCATAGGTGCTCCTCAACATGCTCCAAGTTAGCACCATGGCTGCCCCATGTGCTAAGAGCACCACGTCTAATGAGGGACCAAGCTCCAAAGCTTGTGTTGAAATAGGTGAAGGATAAATAAACCATGACCCAAGTTCTTCTTATATAGGATGTTCTCACCTTAAAAGCACATATGAAAAGCACAACTCTTAAAGCTTAAAGCAATCGTTATGCAATTGTTCACTTTGAAACACATCATGAAAAACGAACTCTGTTGCAAATCATTATTTGAAAAGCATAAAAGATTTCGTGTTTTTCGCGCTGTCGGTGATGGGTATCGAACCTGCATCACTGCTTTAGAAGCCGATTGTCTTATCCACAGTGCTCGTGTTGTTTTCATGTAGAGGGACTAATAAGAAGAGCTACTCATGATGTAAAGTCTGGACAAAATGGACCAATGGGACATTGAATCAATGTTTTCCAACAATCTGTCTGGCTCGATGCTTGGCATCGACCTACGACTAAGTCGATGCCAGGCATCGACTTTTAGTAGTAATTCGATGCCTGGCATTGAGTTAGTAGTAAAAGTTGATGCCTGGCATTGAGTTAGTAGTAAAAGTCGATGCCTGGCATCGAGTTAGTAGTAAAAGTCGATGCCTGGCATCGATATAGTGGCATAAGTCGATGCCGCACATCAACTTATGGGAGAGATCGATGCCACACATCGACTTTCAGCAAAAAATCGATGCTTGGCATCGACCCAGAGAAGAAATCGATGCCAGGCATCGATTCCTCATGTTTCCATTTGTTTATCAAAGAGCTTGTTTAATAGTCTTTCTACTTGCTTCTACAAAAACCCAAGAAAAGTAATTCTACAGAGGCATTAGATGATTGTCCCCCTTGCATTTGTGGCTCACATTCAAAGAGCAAGGCATGAGAAATCTAGACTGAAAGCCAAGGAGATAGATTTTGATGATGAACCTGATCTAAAGTGTTTCTCCAATCCCCTTGACCCACTTAGGCCTATATATTACAATGTATTCTGTAGTGATGTAAATAATATTTGTACTGTTGTGCCTAGAAATCATTTCTCCCTTCTTATAGGAGACATACCCTATGGATTTAGAATGTTGGGATCAGTGAATGATGACGAGCCTTTCAAGCACCCTCAGATTCAAAAGATGGTCACTAATTGTGCCGATTTGACTATGTATCCTCTTTGGAGGATAGTAATTTTCCATAGTTGATACCAATCTTTCTCTGTTTCAACTGCTTTGAAGTCAAGATGTCATGCTATGCAATGCCTCACATGGTAATTGATCTTCTTTCTATCTCCCCGACTTAAATGATGCTCTCTCTCACTTATAGTCCTTGTTGGCAGGGTGAAGACAAATGTGAATCATACTCCTTTGCATAGATTTTTGAGCTCCACTGAATGCATTACAGTTGGCTATTATGATGAAGTAAGCAAAAGAAGAGTAAGGGAGTATTGCAATGAGAATGGGATCTCCAATGTGCTCATGTTCCCAGCAGTTACCAAGAAACTTCGTCATGTAGCTGGGGACAACACATTGGTTCACCCATATTAGAAGCCACAAAAGCTTATAATGAGGTTGATTCAACTGTTCTCCAATGATGAGGATTGGGTCCTAGACCTTTTTTCTGGCATAGATAATTTCAGTTGTAACATTTCTCATTAGCCATGATATTGGTCGGCCTCTAAGTGATTTTCTTCTATTTCAGGAACGACTCTCGCTTGCTCCTTAAAGATGTTCATGCATTGCATAGTTGTGGAGAAGGATGATGCTCAAGTAAGCTTCATTAGAATGAGAATTAATGGGTTGAATGAATGCCTAGATGAAGACCAAGAGGTTGGAAGAAAGCACATTGCAGACACGAAGAGATTCCAACCAGCTTCAAGGGAGCCTGTTCCCCCACTTGCAGATGAACCGGGAGACATGGCAGACCTTGAGGAGCCAATCGTGGAGCAAGAGAATCAGGAGATGAGTTCTAGGGTTCCAGAGGATCCCATTATGCATGAGCCTGAGGATACCTATGATCAACTTCTATTGTAGAGTCTTATTATTCTTGTAAAACATACATGAAATGTAAACATCAATTTCATATAAATATAATGCCAAGTTTTGCTTCCATTTTTGCAAAGCTATACTTATCTTGAGCAATTCTCTGATGAATGTGTGGATGTTGCTTAATATAATTTGGTTGATTATGATCTTCTCTTGGGAATGCTTTTGTGATATTCATTTGATATGCTATGAATATGGCTCAACATTCAATGAGGCTCTTAACTGTACAAAGGGATGATTTGAATTGCCTTGTTAAGATTGGAATTTTGGAACACATGTATTGCGAATTTCGAGTAGCTTTTGATCACCTATAATATGTGCCTACTGAGGTTCTAGATGTAATGAAGGGGTTTAACGCTCGACTCTTATTGATGTGAGTCTACACATCTTCTTGCCATTTCTTGTGTGAGTCTGACCTTGAACTTAGAGATGATGATGGTTTGATCACCCTTGATTTTATCGGGTTTGATTTATTATGGATGACTTTATTGCCCTTGATTTATCATGCTTGATTTCATTGAGGTTGATCTTGAAGACTTAATCACCATTGATTTTATTAACATTCATCTTATGATCGTGATCTTGATCGAGAGTGATGAGATCACCAAGGATCTTGAGGAGAGTTTGATCAGTTTTGATATTTCTCTGTTTATAGGGGCTGGTTTTATTGGGGTTGATCATTGACACTTGATTATGTTTATTTTATCGGGGTTTATCCTTTTAACATGATTTTGGGTCTTCATATTTAGATGATAAGAGGAGTTGATAGGTGAATTTAATGGAGCTTGGCAAGACATCTATCCATCCCATCTACTTATCACTTGTTATTGCAACTAGGTGGAGGTATCCTCTTCAAAGATTAGATAAGTTGAAGGTGTATACACATGCCATGTATTGCATATGGACAATAACACCAAAAAGCAAGCTTCTATGGACACAAATAAGAAGAACTTGACATGTAGTTGTTGTGGAAAATATGCACACTTGGAGATTTGTTTTGTTTCTCGCTTAGTTGTACCTCTCAGCATTCCTAAACTCACAAAGATGTAAGAGACACAGAGAGTAAAAGACAATAAAGTCAAAGAATCAGTTAAACATTAAATACCGCATTTACAAGACAATATGTTAAGGGAATCCATTGCCAAAGTTGCACCAAAAGAGAGATAAGGAGAACAACAAGAAGGAAGAGAACAATAAATCTTTTGAATTCAATGCATTTCTCATTGAGAAGGGGATAAATACCAACATATACTTTTGTATACACCACAAAAAAATGGTGTTATTAAGAGGAAAAATAGGTCTCATGGAAATGGAAAGATGTATGGTCAGACATTACCTCATAGTTTATGGCTTGAGGTTGTAATTTGTGTTGCAGATGTACTTGGCATGTATCCTACTAAGTCATTATATTATCACTCCTTATAAGCTTGTCCAGGTCACAAATCATCCATTGCTCATTTGGATATATTTGGTTGTTCGGGATATGTGCTAGTTCATGAGCAAAATGCAAAAAATTTGATGATAATGTTATTTGTTGGGTACAATTACGAGAACAAAGGATGCTTCCTATATCACCCACCATTTAAAGGTATTTTGGTTAGCCAAGATGTAGCATTTTTAGAGGATGTAGTTCAACCTTTAGTTTCATGTATCAAGGATACTATTATGAGCTCAATGGATGTGTATTACACCTTCTTGCCTCTTTTCACTAGTAGGCAGTCAAATTATCCCCTAGTGAGGAGGTATCTTCTCAAGCTATGCGATTTTTGAATGACGATACAGATCATTCCATTTTGTATGCAAATACTCATGAGATAATATCTATACAAAAATGGATGGTGAAAACTTTGAAAAACAGTAAGTTACATGCACCTTTGCCTTGTTGTGTTCACTCAGGTTTTTGTGATGCATCTATCACATCATATTTCTATGAAACGAATGTTTCTAAACTTTGTGATGGGAATGATTTTGTTTCTTTACAAAATTCAAAAAATTGGATGTATGTTATGTAATCAAAGTTTGATGCTATTATGAAAATTGGTATTTGACCTTTTTGTGACTTTCCTCTTGGCAAGAATGCCCTTGGCACTAAATGGTTATATAATATGAAACAAAACCCGAACGGAAGTGTTGATTGATATAAGGCTATTTTTCATAGGACAATCATTTGTAGCATATTTGCACTTACATCTCACAATGGTTGGAGCGAACATTGGACGTACATCAAAAGTGCATTTTTTTAATAAGGACTTGAATGAAGAAGTGTATGTTTTCCAACCCATTATCTTTGTGCAAGAAGGATAAAACAAAATGTATATATTAAAAAAGGCATTGTATGGATCCAAGCAAACACCATGTGCTTGCTATTAGAAAATACATGCCTATTTATTAGCACATGTATTTGGGGAATTTGCATCATTATTTGGGAATTTTATTTATGCAAGTGAATATAAAACCATTACCACTCCCATGGAGACATGTTTACAATCAATATTCATGATGTTCAAAATGCATTTGATATTGGTCTCTATCAACAAGATAATAGATGTCTTATTTATGTATGCATGAATGGGCTTGATGTTTAGTTTGTCGTATCTCAAATAAGTAAATTTATATACTGCCCATGTGTCAAGCATTTTTACAAAGTTAAGCATATCTCTTGCTATTATCTAGTACCCAAAAACTTGGGTTGTTTTATCCCAAGGAGGGATTTGTACCACCTTAGTTACATAGTTACATGCTTGTTTCTAACTCATATTAGGCTAGTTATTATGACAATTGTGTTCCCATAAGTAGTCTTTACTTCATGCTTGGTAGCTCACACATATCTTGGTTGATCAGGAAGTGGTGTACTCTTGCCACTTCTAGTTGTGAGGCTTAGTAGAGGGCGACTTTGATAGCTACTATGGGCATGTGTGGCTCATGCACCTATGTATGATTTGGGTGTTGGAAAGATCTATCCTACCATTTTTTAACGACAATTAGAGTGCATTCGTAGTTGCAAGGAAGCCAATGTTGCATGCTCACACTAAGCACATTGAGATGAATATCGTTATATTGAGGAGAGAATCTTTTCTAAAAAGATAAATTTGGTGAACGTGCTGACTTATGCCCTTTTGTGGATTGATCTTACTCCACATTGGCTTGCACTTCCTTATACGTGAATGCCACCCTTTTTTCACCACATCACTCCAAGGGGGGAATTTTTTTGCATATTTAAGTAGTCATGTGTATGAACATACTAAGGATTGGTGGGTCACTTTTTTCCTCTTTAGGAGTTTTTCTTTCCAACTTGTATATGACAAATAACCCTATGTTGAGAGTTCCATGCTCCACCCTTTTGTCCAAACTCTAAATCATTCCCATGCAAGTCCATTTATCCAAATACAAGGGAATTCTCCCAAATTCCATATAAGCAAGGCATCCCTTCTCCTCACAAGCTCATTCACTCTACCTCATTGCCAAGAGTGTGTACTCTCCTCATGGAGTCTCCATGCTCATAGAGAATTGTATGTAAGTCATTTCTACTTTAATTAATTTCATCATGTTTTCATATCTTTCATTTCTTCCTCCATGGCTTGTTTATTATGTGGTTAGTAGAAAAGTAGGGGTGGCAATTTTCATTTCAACACCCTAAAGGGTTACTTATCCTATAATACTCTTGTCAAGGACGAGTCACACCATTAGATATAAAGTGAAATTCTTCCTCCAACTGACTACTATATAGCTTCTCAATTGAACGTGCACGCTAAAGTCAACTGGAGCTTGCATGTGCATGTGTAACCAAAACTAGACAAGTGACCCAATATTCTAGAGTCTACTCATGCCGTGTCCAAGCCCATTGTGTGGTGACTTTGCATGTGAATTAGTGTGCTCCAATCATGTTATTTTGAGTTGGATGCTTATAAAAAGCTCTTGAGATTCTCCTCGTACACTCATGGAGATTGAATCCAACACCTCCCTCCTTTTCATCATTTATATTTAACCATTATGCTAATCTTGTTGCTTGTCTATGACTCCATAAGAATATAATGTTAACTTGAACTTTTTTTAGCTACTCCATAACATTTTTTGAAGAACATTTACCTCCTTGAAACTATGTTTGAACTTAAGAGCTATATAAGAGCATTCCCTTCTACCCATGATACTATCTAAGAAGCATGTTTCTAATCTCTTTAATTTTCCTCTTTAATAGAAAGGGTATTATCTCCCAAAGTTAATCTAAAAAGAGGGGAATCCTTATGTGGTATCATCCCCACCCAAATCATACTATGCACACCTTGCTTTGCACTTGATTAGTTGAATCTAGTGCAAAGTATGCAAATAATGATAAGGATGGATTAGATAGAATTCCTACTTGATTCATGAAATCTTGGCCCAATCTAGGGACCAATGAAAAGGTTGGACTTATATTAGAGAGCACGCCTACCTGATTCACAAAATCTTGATCTAATCTAGGGGCTAATGAAAGCAATGGATTTTGCAAGAATGTTCTTGCCCCTATTGTCTTTAATTGGGTCCATCCAAATACATTTATATGCATTTGGATAAACAATTGGGGTGAACATTACATTAGATTGAGTTGAGTTGGTCCAAGATGATATGTATCTTTGTCTCATAGGTTCAATTAGGCACTTATTTGTAAATGTAAATGATATGTATCTTTGTTTCAACCCTTTCTAAAATATTAAGTACCTAGATCAGTATCTAAGTGTTTTGAACCACTTAGATATTGATCTAGGTACTTAATATTTTAGAAAGGGTTGAAACAACCTTTCTTGTCTTTCCATAATTGGGTGGATGTTTCCATAAACTTGGTGGAAACGTCTAAGTAATTCAAGACTTTGAGGATTATCTCTATTAGGGATGTAAGGGTTATGACAAATATTCATAGATCTATGAAAATGAAAGGTCCATTTTATATGTTGATAGATTTTCAACAATGAGTAGAGACTTTTTAAAGCACATATACACTTCAATCTCCAATATTGGCGAATGCTCACATTGATAACATATTTTCCTTGATCCTTAGCACATATAAAGCATCTCCTAATGGGAATGTACTACCATTGGCAACAACCAAGGAAAATATATCCAACTCCCATGATTGAATATGAGGATTTGCATGTGCATGTGATAGTATTCCCATTAGGGCATGGATTAAAGTTAGGAGAAGAAACTATATTGAGAAGTAATATGTTTGGTTGCACCAATGTCAAAGCACATAACATATGAGTCCACAATATACGTACAATGATCATGATTTGATGGATCGATCACAAGTTGATAACAACATTGTGTACTAAATGCCCATTCTTCATTTTGCACTAAGCCGGTAGTCTAAATCTTAGAGCTAGAAGTGTTTGCAACAACCATTCTTACTTATTTCTTCTTTACCTCTTTAGCAATTGATTGTCTCTCAAAAGAATTGAATGTAGTTACCCATTAAAGCTCTAGTTGACTTGTAAAAAATGTCTGGATCCTTGTACTAATGAACAAAAGCTTGAACAAGAATCGACACAAAAGGACAAAGTTACATGCACAGTCGTTGTGATAGTGAGCGCGAATGTGTTCGCCATGGCAATTTGAGAAAGTGAGTGGGGTGTTCTGACAATGTGCATTAGAAAGAAACAACCTACTTTGATATCAATTGTTGGAGTCCAAAGAGCAGGAATACACAAATAAAATGATGAAGAAAAATAATCTTAGGAGCACAATTCTTAGTATACTACTTGGTGCAAAGTATACAAAGATAAGAATCCATTTAGGGTTATTTCTATATATACAAGCCAAAGAAAAACCTCGTGAGAAAAAATGCCATGAAAGTCGAAAGTGTGTTACACACATCAATAACTAAATATACAGAGATTTATGTTGTGTGTTAAGCGTTAGACATCTTGTGAGTATGGTCAATCTGCTCAACCAAACACTTAAACCTTTTACTGCGCCAAATATTTTTTTTGAGATTTGAGATATGTCTAGGTCAAGGTTCTTAGCATTATGAGGAGTTAACAAGTATTCTCAATAACCACACCGAATTCTTCACAAATCTGTAGACTTTAAGGCCAAAATTGTGTATGCACAAACATGAAATTCGATATGTAATACTAAAAAAGAGAATTTTCCTTTTTAAAAATTGTTTGCAAGTGAAGTTTGTGCCATTTTTTTCGGAGGATCGTGCCTTTGCATTTGCATCGTGTATTTTAGGTGTCTCTATTCTTGAAATATTACCAAAATCTTAATTCCTGTTCAATGCACTAATGGTTTAATACTATAATTTTATTACTTTCTTTCTACCATTTCATTTAGGATGTGCCTCTACTCTTGCGGAAGTACATTTCTTTTCTTGCTTTACTTCCAACTTTGTTTCAATAAAAAGAAATGACAAAAGAGGGGCGGGGAGTTAGCTTTTGAACATGGAGAGTACTTCCAACTTCCATTTCAATAATAAGAAATGGCAAAAGAGGGGAGGAACGTTAGCTTTAGAACAGGGAGAGTCCTTCTAAGTTATTTTGCCCTTGGAGAGAGCACCATATCACATAAAGGCTTCTTAGAAACAACAAAATTGAACCCTTCTTGTAGGCGAGCAAGGTTTTTCCGAGGGCATTTTGAATCTATGTACAAAATTATATATAATTTATGAAATTTATAAGATTAAACATCTGGCCGTCCTTAGATTTTGAATCGGGCGGGGATGATGGGCAAACTGAACATTGCAAATTGGGCCATACGAGATTAGTGAAAGAAATGTACAAGGAGATAGGGAGAATCACAGAGCATCACAAAGCGGGTTTAAGAACTCCTCATGAGAAGCTGTAGTGTATAGCAGCATTCATCGACAGGAGCATGAGCCGTGACTTGTGAGCTAAAGAGGCAAGCTTGATACAGAGCTGATTTCCTGTGTATCAGAGAGAGAGAGGGGTTGGATCTCAAGACTTGTGAGCTCTGATTCGGCTGAGGCTTGGCCGCTGGCACCCGCAATCTTGCAGCTTGCAAGACTGCAGGGTTCGCAGCTGAAGTTTGAAATTTGAAGTCCGTGACCCATCTCGAGGGTACACATGTAAGTGTTATGAGCTCTCTCTCTGTTTGTCTCTCTCTCTCTCTCTCTCTTTAGCTTATTCGAATGTAAAACAGACCCGATACTTCTAATATTTAATATTAACAAAGGTGTACATACTTTTAAGTATCGTATAACCTCTATAAAACTTGAGGAAAACCCAGGCGAGATAGAACGTCTAAAGGTACAGCGAAATGCATGGGTTCTCCTTATCATAGTAGTACAAATCTCATTAAAGTGATGACATGGAGTTTAGCACTTGTTTTAACCATCATTATTTGATTGTGAGTGAAGGTAGTGATTGCAGACTCTTTCACGAAACCTAAATCCATTGGATAATTGTACATATGAAACTATCATGATCGTTTTTAAATAGTATACACGAGCCTTAACAGATCGCATATGACACGTACATTATGGGTGGCACACTCTGCTGGAGTTTCTGGATATCTCATTAAACACAAAATCCATGGTACATGCACAATCTGATTTAATTCAGCACAACTCAATATTTTACTTTTTGAATGGAAGCAATAGGCTTCCTGGTGCATTTCTTTATGCAAAGATGCAATCTCAGCTGATGCACATTTCAAGGATTGTATATGTCCAACGCACAAATGCTCTTGGTGGTAATATGACATATAGGTGTGAATGTCTCATAAGACTACTATCCATATCTTGGGGAAAATCTTTACGATGGGTCAAGATATGTGACAAATTTCCATCTTATTTGCACTTCAGCCTGTACACTTCCAGCATGATTTGATTTTTGTTTCTTCACCATTTAAAACAACTAAAAAACAAGGTTGGATTCTTCATGATAGGATTGTATTTGTCTTTGCATGTAAACTAAATGTATTTAGATTCTTGATGTAAATATGGGACCTTTGTGAGGTTTATGCCGTTCCAGGTGAAGTCTTCTTTATGCATGGAGTGATTCGATTGCTGTAGGTTGAGTCCATATATATTGTTCCGAAGAAGTATCCAGTCTCTTAATGCAAGAAAGGACTCTTATACATTTATCCATGCTTTTTTTGATCTATTCCAAAGAACACACTTTAAAATTTCTTAGTGTGAAATCTCCTTGCTCTTGTTTGAGCCTTAGGGCTGATTGAATTGATTTCCATTGTATATATGTACTATGTATAGGAGATCAGGGAAGCATACGAAGATGACCTGCTGCCCATGCCAAATTCATATGCTCTCTCTTCAGCCCATCCGTTGTTTTCTTGTACACATCGTCCTCAGTTGTTATTTGTGATTGTTTGTCTCCTTCTCTGAACATAGTTGGTCTGCATACTAAGTATTCTTTATCTGGTTCTTCAAAGCCTTCTCGTTGTTAAACATAAACATTTACATGAAGATCACCATTTAGAAGAGGTGTTACCAAAAGGGCAACAAGAGAATGTACTATCCTGACTATGGTCATTCTAAAAGAAGTTGCAAATGTTTCATCATAGTCTTTACCATTCTTTTGTGCATAATCTTTAACTACTAATCTAGCTTTATATCTATCAATTGTTCCATCTTCTTTTCTTTTAATCTTAAAGATCCTCTTGATTCCATGCAGCTCACAATGCATCTTTGACACTAGCAAGTTCATTCTCAATTGAAGAATGCAAGAATAATTTCAAAGTGTTTTGCATAATTTTAGTTTGTCTTTTTGATCATTCTTTGTCTGACTTCTTGTCCTTCTTGTGAAGTTTTCTATACCACTATCTTGCACTATTTGAAAGAACCATTTCGGAAGGTTTTTGAACATTGGTGCAATATTTGGTCCTTCAGTTCTTTTCATTGAGTTCTTTTGTCCGGAGCTTTTGAAGTTTCTCCAAGTTCATAAGTTTGTAGATCAAGAGGTGGTGTAGGAATAGACAAGGATGATGATGTAGAATGAAACCTTTGGGGTTTGAGGAGGTTGATCACCCCCCTTATGGCTGAATATAAGCATCCAATTTTAAAAAAAAAAATGCATTATCATATGCTGTAATAAAATTTAGAATTTTTGCATGTTTATTATAAATTTGACTTTCTGCAATGTAAGCATTATGTGAGAGTAAGATTTCACCTTTTTTTAGTACATAGAATCTGCATCCTTTGCTTTCAATAGCACAACCAATAAAAACAGTTTTGATGGCTTCCACATCAAGCTTACCACGATCCTTCTTCTCTACGTGAACATAAGATGGAGATCCAAAAACTTTGAAATAACTCACATTGGGCTTCTTACCATAGTAAGTTTCATAAGGTGTAATACCCTATAAAGCTTTTGTGGAAGATCTATTAAGAATGTGCGTGGCTGACATTGCATCAAACTAAAACTTAAAGAAAGCTTCTTTGAAGACATCATACTGTGCATCATTTAAACAAGTGTTCTATTCTTTCTCTCTGCAACACCATTCTGTCTTGGCATATAAGCAATAGTGAGTTGCTGAGAGATACCTTTGTCTTCAAGAAATGACTTGAAGTCTTCAGACATGTACTCTCCTTCTCTATCACTTCTTAATATCTGAATTTCAGCCTGATTTTCATTTTCAACCATAGCTAAGAACTTCTTGAAGGTAGGAAAGATTTTTGACTTTTCTTTTAAACCACGAACTCAAGAATATCTTGAAAAATCATTGATAAATGTGACGAAATACTTGAATCTTTGAATAGAATAGGCTCTCATGGGTCCATTAACGTCAAAATGTATGATCTACAACTTTCTAGTAGCAGTGATGTATCCATGCTTCTTGAAAGGTGGCTTGTGAAGCTTTCTTTCAAGACATCGTTCACAAGATTCTACGTCATCCGGTGAAGCAAAAGTAGGAAAACTCTCCACCATATCTTGATCTTTGATGTCCTTGAAAGGTGTAATTGATATGGCTAAATCTAGCATGCCATAACTTCATATTCTCCTTAGGTGTAGAAGACGTGTAAACATTAGCATGACTAATTTTGGACAATAAAAACATTCCACTTCTATTTTCACCTTGTAATAGATAATGCTCCTCATTAGGTGTGAGGATTTGGCATGACTTTTTCCTAAAAATGACTTTATAACCATCTAATAGGAAAGTAGAAATGAAGAGAAAATTCTTCTTCATTTATGGAGCATAAAGAATATTTGAAAGTGTGAAATTTCCATGTGCTCTTGATTTTAAATTAACTTCTGCAACACTTACAACATTCAGATCATGACCATATGCTATGGTCATCCTTCTTCATGTAGGGTTAGTAAGGGAAGAAAAAACCTTCTTGCGACTTGTCATATGCTTAGTAGTTCTAGAATAAAAAATCCAAGGATTTTTAGAGATTGTAGTTAATGCTTCTTGATAAAAAATTATCTTCAATACTAACACATGCATAAGATTCTTCATCTGAAAACTTAAGTTTTCAACCATCTTGAACATTATTACATGATGCTCTTTTCTTCTCATTAAAAATCCTCTTTCTATATTATGCTATAAAATGGTCTAGTTTCTTGCAATAATGGCATATACCTTTCTTTGAGGTAGATGTTGTGGAAGTAGACTTCTCTATAGGTGTAGAAAATGTAGTTGAAGTAGACGTGGAAGATGACTCTTAAGCAGATGATTTACTTTTACTTTTACTTTGCTTATTCTTCTTCTCCTTCCGCTTCCTTTAGATGATGATACCATGGCTCCATCATTCTCTTTCATACTCTTCTGCTTCTCTTCATCACGAAGCAATAGGAACTGCAACTCTTCAAATGTAATTTCTCTCTCTCTCTCTTCTAGAGAGAGAGAGAGAGAAAAGTAACAAAAGAATGATAGATAGATAGAAGTGAATTTATGAGTGTGTTCACCATCTCTTCATTAGATATACTGACTCCAACATTAAGAAGTTTCTCACGTAAATCCTTAATTTTCAAAGTATGAAATTGAACTGACTCATCACCTTTCATTTTGTGTTCGCTAGTTGTCTTCTCAAATGAGGTTTCCTTGCGAGATTTTTGCTTTTATGAGATTCTCTAATTCTAATTAAGCCTGACAAGAGGTTCTGCATGACTGGGTTTGAAGAATGATATGTCTCTTGATTCCCATAGCAATAAATGAGAGTGCTTGTGCATCTCTAGAATTCTATCCGGACTCCTCTCCAATAGGAAGTAACTTAATCGCTTCTTTGGCTCTGAATGATAAGAGTCCATAGTCACTCATCTTGACTACAAGGGTGTGTGTCAACTATGCTATGATACCAAATGTTCATAGTAAAAAAAATCGACGATTTTTAAATGAAAATCATTTTTTGAAACGATTTAAATGGTTTTTTTACGATTTCTATGAAGGTTTTTTTCGAAAAAAATTGTTTTCAGCAAAAGACCTAGCGCCATCTATTTTTGAATTCGCTTCCAACTTCGCTAATAGTTTCTGGTCTTCTCTTACACATCCATATTGAGAGTTTCATTAGGAAGAAGTTAGAACATAAGGTGAGCATTATAGCACTCAGCAATAGAGCACGATCAGCCCCTTGCAAGTTGCTTTGGAATTCAACCTTCTTTATTTTCCCTTTGCTTCAACCTTCCTTATTTGCCCCTTTTTTCAAGCTTCACTTTGACACTATTTGCCCCTTGCCACTTGCCTTATGGAGTCTAGACGGGTAGAAAATAGTGTAATCATTAGGGATTATAGCCTATTAGGTGATTTTATATGTTATTCATGTCAAGTATATAAAAAAGGTGTTAAATATGCATTGGTACACAACTTTATGTTTCAAAAAATAAAAATCTCTCACAGTGAATAAAAACCTCGATTTTTATTTTGGATTTTATAAACCTCTATGATTTAAGCGATTTAAATCTCATTTTAAACCTCTTCTTGTACTCTGCAAATGTCGGAAGTGTGGTAGGCCCAAAGAAAAGTAAGAGGTTAAATCCAAGAAGGATAAAGTTCGTATGCTAGCCTTCATTTTCCTTCAAGCTAGTCTCGCTTTAGTATATTGGAAGCCCATTGGAATGCGGCCAAATAAGAAACTCAAATCAGATGCTTCAATTCCAATCCCAATTCGTCAAAAGTGAGTACATTTGGGCAACTTCATTCACACCAATAACACCATTGAAGATGAGCCCAAACTCAAATGGATCATGGATATTGCATCTTGGCTCTTGACAACCACCGTTACCAAGGCTTTGATATTGTGTACAAAACCATATGGGGACGACTTTCCAAGAGGTTACACTTAACAAGTAATGCTGGCAGCTGAGATCTCTTAAGAGAGAGATTCCAAAGTTGGCCTAACCATGTAGGCTCCAAAACCTTATATTGATGGAGATGTATGGGTCTATGCGTAGTCATCCCACAATTTCACACCACTTTATCCAACATTCCTCTCCTAGAAGAATTGCACTGGTTCCTCTCTCTCTCTCTCTCACCCCAACCAAAAAAAAACATCAAGCATCACTTGCTTGTAATTACTACCATGCCTCCTTGATTGTATGGCCATTCACATTGAGATGTTTTGTCTGTCTACTTCATAGCATGTGCAGTCATCTTGATTCTATGTCTATGTATTATGTATCTTTTAGCTGGTATGTATGCATGTTCAATTGTAAATAAACATATGGTTATTGTTCTTTAACTGCACATACTTGAAAACTTTTCACGAACCATCTAAACGAGCTTCAGTCTGTAGCATAGTACGAACGAGCGATTTAATTCGTGAGAATTAATTCGCGAATTATTCGTTTAAGTCGTTTAGTACGTTTGGATTGAAAATAAAATTCGGGAATTTTATTCATTGGAAGAGAATTTTATTTTTTACATATAAAGAGTGTATATATATATATATATATATATATATATATATATATATATATATATATATATATATATATATATATATATATATATATATATATATATATATATATATATATATATATGAATCACATGTAAGATACATGATACATCATACAATATCCGACATCAAATCCTAAATTGACATTAGACAATTATCTAAAACATCATGATTCATGATTTTATCATTAAATTTTAACCAACAACTACTCGTCACACATAACTTATAAGTTATAACACATTACATCATAGAATCATGACTCATGAGTCATGGCATTGATTAGTAAGCTCCAAACATCATACATCATACATGTTGCCCGAGAATAGTGTCAAATCAAACATACAAAACAAAAGGCACATGAGTGTAAGAAATAATCAAAAGTTAACACGTGTGAAAAGGTATGGACAAATACTTGATCTCTCAAGTATAATAAATGCTTTGGAAGGAGCAAAAGAAGAAAGTAAAGTTCATAGCAACTTTTGAGGGACAAGCAAAAGACAAAGTAGACCTTAAAAAAAAAAAAAAAAAAAAAAAAGTGATAAAATTCGTGCACCACGAATTAAATCGCGAACGAATTTTATGAATTTTATTTTGACACAAAAATTCGCGAATTTTTTCAACTATGGTCTGTAGCAATCAATGGTTCATTTGTACTATGTATGAGAATATTTCAGACTCACAATGTGCTATGGTGAAATGTCTCATGATTCAGAAGTCAGGTTTTATCATTGCATCCATCCTCTTCATGAAGCATCATGGTAAGGTAAGCAATGCACTGGAAGCTTCTCTCATCACTGTCGTTGCCTCTCTGTCACCACCTCACTAATCTTGTTGTGGTCATTATCATCCTCATTCAGTGTCATGGCAAATAAACAATGCCCTAGAAATCTATCTCATCACTGTCACTGCCTCATTATCGACCCTTTTTTTTGGATCTGAAAGAGGATCAAAGAAACAAATTGCCCATCACGTTCATATTCAAATATGGACTCTAACTGTATAGATTTTCTGCCCATAGAAAAGCCTGTAGGTGTGATTTCTTCACATATATCCATTTGTCAGTAAATTATTAGCTCTATGTCATGTTGCTGACTCTTTTGTCTGCTGCTTTCTTTGGCAGGGCTAAGCCCTTTGGAGACAGAATAATTTTAAGGGGCTTAAAATTTCTTGGTATACATGGTGTCAACGAGGATGAAAAACTGTTTGCACAGGATTTCACTGTTGATATTGATGCTTGGTTGAATATGGAAAAAGCAGCTGGAACTGACAACTTGAATGATACAGTTAGCTATTCAAACATGTACAGGTATCAGTATTTGTGATTTCTCCCTTCTTCCATTTATTTCTCGCTCTCTGAAACGCTTAAACAATCTGAAGGCTAGTGAAAGAAGTTGTTGAAGGAAAACATTTTGACCTTCTGGAGTCTTTGGCTGAGTCCATTGCAATCACCATTTTCAGTAAGTTTCCACTCATCAGTGATGTACGGGTGCGTATTGGTAAGCCAAAGGTTGCTGCAAAATATAATGCAGATTATGTGGGTGTAGAGATTTTTCGCACCTCTAGAGTCTCATTGTCGTCTTAAGAATAGCAAGTTACTGAGGTTGATAATTGTTTTGGTCAATTTTATCAACGGATGTACACCTTTAATTTACCTGAGTATGTACAACCAGCCTCAAACTGTATTGCCAATAACAACAATTCTTTTATGTTATCTCGAATGCTAATTAAAATCAAGTAATGAAAGCCTTTGTGTCAATTCTCAGAATTGTTTACTATAACGATCACATGATATGTTAATGTGGATTCGGAATTTTATAACTTGTCTTGGATGTATATTGCTGAATGGCCTCTGAAATGAAGATCGTTTTTTTGTTGTAATTTTATTTTCATCTATTATAAGTAAATACCTTCACAGTATCTTGTAGTATGTTCAATACGTTTCCATTTTCTTGTAGCATGTTGAATTGAGTCTGAAACCACTTAGTCAGGTTCATATTTTGTTAGTAAATTTTTAATTTATTACTACAATATGCCATTGAAATGTGGATCACATATTAGCTAATAAGTCGAGGTTTATACTGATCATGCCACCATTAGTGAACCTCCAAATTTAGACAAAAAAAGTGATATGAAATAAAAGCTTACTATCAAAATGTGTTTATTTGACCCTATAGATCGATTAAAAGAGTTGTCAGAAAAGATCCCTTCCACACCAGATAGCAAGGATGTGGGGTGTCCTGTTAAGTTTAGTGCATTTGTTTGGTATGACATTTTTCCACAGTTCAGCATTTTTCAGGCTTTTAGATACATTTGGAAGTTTTGGAAAATTTCAGTCCATTCCAGTTTCCACCAAATCATGAATTTTAAAGGTGGATGTAACATGCCCGATTTCTGAACTCCCTTATTTCTAGTGGAAACAGATACATGGATAGTTCCATTTATGTAGGATACAATGTGGGATGCAACACAGCAAATGCTTCTGGTCACTGATTTGGGACACCAATTTCCCACGAACAGTCACTGCTTGGACATTGTCTTTGAAGGATCGTGTTTTCCTAGGATTTGGTAGGGCATGCCACTGTTTCTTCCTTCATTTTCTCTGCAGGATCTTCTCTTGCTATATTTCAATCTCTCATATGATTGTAATTTGTGAAATTGGAATATGTAAGTACACAATCTGTGCCAGGACTTCCCAGAACTACTTTTATATTAATTTATACTTTCCATGAGTCCCCCTGTACTCAGCCCTAGTACTTCAAGCAACAGAACTTTGCTTCTTTTACTGCTCTATGTGATAACAGCATGCTCAAGTGAAAACGTGGGCTGATACCTCCCAATGTGGTGACTAGGGAAAAGTAATGGAAGTTTATGCACACTAGTTCAGGGAGAAAATGAAGTATGTTAATAAACCACAGGTGGTGCTTAGTGTCAAATTCCAATGCACATCTCCCTCCTATCATATGTGGCCTTCAATGCAAATTATCTCATGATGGTGATCAGCCGCTAAGAGAGAAGATTCCACAAACTGCCCACTGAAGTCAATAACAGATAATAAAGAGGCATATTGAGTCATATTAAAGTGACCTTTGTGCAAGACAATAAGGACGGGAATGCTTGTATGTGCAACTTAAGTCATCAGAGCCTATTCACATGTATTATCATCAACTATAGGAGGGAAAGGATCCTCCTGTTAATGCACATTTCCTACAGGTATTGTCAAAGACTAGGAGGAAACTCTGAAAAGCTAGAAGTGTGTGGAATGCCTTCGATGTGTATGAAGATGTCTATTTTGTTTGATGAGCGGTTTTCAGCATGAGTGAATCAGTTCATCAAATTGATACACAAAAAGGAAGACAGGAACCTTGAAGATTGGCCATCTATAATCGTGCTGCAGACAGGATACAAAATTGTCACTGAGCCACTTGCCAACAGAATCATATTGTTGCAATAATGGATCATGAATTATCGAAAGGGTTTATCAAGGGAAGATGGAGTATGGAAGCTATCATAGGTATTCAGCAAAGGATCGAGTATGCCAAAGAATCAAACCAAGATTTTTTGTGCCTCAAGATTGATCTCGATAAAGCCGAGGATAAATTGGAGTGGGATTACATTCTTCAGTCCTTGGTGGACATGGGCTTCAGCATAAGGTTTGCCAAGTTGCTCAATACTCTATTGGAAATGTGACCAGTAGAATTTACATCAATGGTAAGGTGTTGAACCCCTTTCTCTCAGACTTTCAATCAAGGAAATTGTATTTGCTTGTGAGATGGTCTTAATGTGGTGGAAGAAAAGGTTGTGAAAGGTGACATGAAAGATGTTGTGCTTCTTAGGAGGGACCAAGTAGTCTTCAGGCTCTTTGTTGATGACATCAGTGTCCTTCAGAATGATATGGAGATGGTCAAGGTCGTTTGGGATTGCTTAAACACCTTTTGTGTTGCCTCTTGCTCTAGAATTAACTGTCATAAGATTACGTTTTAACTCTCCTAATAACCCTTTGTCAGCATTTTTTTGGACAAATTCTTATTTTGCAGGATATTTTAATAACCAAGGTATGGAGAGAATGTTTGGGTCAAATTCTTAGTTTGCAGGGGCATTTTAATAAGTTATAAAATCTTGCTAAACCAGTATTGGGAACAGTTCTTAAACAAATTGGAAAAAAGTTGAACAATCTGAATTACATGGGTAGGATCGTTGTCACAAATACTTTCTTGGTTCCCTGTACCGTTTATTTGCTGTTGTGTTGAAGAGCAAACAAGAAAGACCTCCAAAAGTTCAAGGCTACTTGTAGAAACTTCTTGTGGTGGGGATCTTAATATGGAAGGGATTCTTAAGATATGCTTGGACATTTTCTGCCTTCCCAAGTTAAAGGTGGTCTTGGTATTCTCTGTGCAATCACCATGACGGATAAACTGGACACAGTATAGAGGATTGAAGCTTGAATAAAGAGAAGATTTTAGGGTCCATGTGGTCTCAAGGATTTTCTATTGAATGGTTTATAATTGAAAGAACCTTAGCTTAATATATTATTCTCCCCTAAAAGTGATCGAGAAAGGTTTTGAGGTGGTGCTCTCTCTCTCTCTCTCTCTCTCTCTCTCTTTGTGGAAAGCTTAGAATAGAGTACAGGTTCATATGCACATCCGGAATGACCTGAGATGAGCTAAAGGAATAGACAATATGACTTACCTTGATTCTCCATTGTAGGCAACAGTCCCATTAGATGGGAGCACCATGCCAGAGCTAAAAAGCTGTGGTCAAAGGGGGTTCAGGATTTGGAAGGATCTTTGTAATTATCATAGAAATGAGTAGATCAAGCTTGATGACATACATAATACCAGCATGTTCAACTACAAGGGTTGATGTCTTATGAAGCATCACGTGGTGGATTGGGACAGAGAGTAATAACTCCTAGAGCATTATTGAGGTCAAGATTATATTCATCTTGAGGGCTTTTATCATGTAATGAACGTGAGCTTTCTTTTTTTAATGAGATGTATCACAATCGATATATGGAACCTATGGGAATAATACATAAAAAAAGGAGTTACCATGTTGTGGCTAGTGAGGATCGGCTGATGATGAAGATAGAATGACAAATACTTGGAGCAATGGACAATATTTTGTTGAATGGTTGTATTTAAATCTTTCTATCTATTGTAAATGGAGCTTAGATATTTAGCATTGTCCTTCTTGTAACCATGTAAAATAATCCTTGTCCAAATGTAGTTCTCGCAATCTTAGTGTCTAAAAAAAATGAAGATTTATGCAAACAATATGGTTATATATTCTAAACATTGAGATTAATAGTAGATGTCTCTAAAACATCATTATGAACATTAAGAAACATATAATCTGAATATTTATAATCCAAAGTATATTGCTTGTAACCAAGAAGTGATTGCAAACATCTAGATGTTGTCCAAGAACATGAACCTAAAGAAACTAATGCTGTCTTTGCAAGAAACAAATATTGCAATAAGACAATCTTTGAATAGATATAAATTTCGAGGCAATGGTATGTAAGAAAGCAATTGTGCAAGAGATGATTGTAGTAGGAGACAAGAGGACATACATGAGAAATTTTGAATAAATTCTTACTAATAGGTCTTACAACAATGATGGAATTGCCCACTTGTGCATTCTCAAAGTAGAGCTTAATTGGCTATCTAGACAACTTTAGATGGGGGGAATACAAGATAGAGATGTATGCTAGCTCAACTCAATGTTTGGATTAGTACATAAGTCATCTATAAATGTGCTAATGGAGGGGTGAAGCCTTCCACGATCTACTAGACATGGGTTATTGTGTATGGGTGATCACCACTCATGTACTACACTAAACAACTATACATGGGCTATACATGGGGTCCATTGATGCTTAGTGCACCGAATAGAAGGATGAACTTCATGATAAAAAATATCAAGAGCAGCCCTATCAAGCCTTGGGATCAAATTTATGATCTAGAAACATTTCAACCTCAAAGTGGGGATCTTAAGTTAAAGCACTACTAACTTTAACTTGGATTGCATACCATTCCAACCAAAGTCCTACTTGGAAGTAGACTCAGTCTACCTAAGCCATCTACTAGCCATAAATGGTCCAATATGACCTTCATCTAACATGTAAATTGGGATTCATATCGATGGCATAATGCATGGCTACCTTCTTCTCATAATGGGAACTTTACAAATGTGCAATAGAACCTACAATCATGAGGCTAGACATTGATCATATACTAACATAGTCAACATTGTAACATTGTAAAGAGTAGTTCATTCATGAATATAGGCTAGAAAACCCATATATTTGTGAGATAAGATGGATCCACTTGCTCAAAATCATTCAACAATCTATGAATAGTGATTCATTTCTTATATGGTAGTGTATAATGTCATGTGAGGGTGCATTTTTCTTGAATAAAGGCTTGGAAGTTTTTTGATGCCTTGGGTATTTAATTTATTCGGTTAAAGCCAAGGGACATTACCAAGTCCAAGTCAAAGATAAAGATGTTCATAAGACAACTATTAGAACCTTATACAGATTCTAAGTTTCTTTTCTTACCCTTCACGATAACTAGTGTTCTAAGAACACTCATGATCCTTATGAATTGAATGTTGAAACCATATCTAGGGACTCTCATGGTTGACTTTTGGGTGATAACCTTATCTTCTACCTAGATGAAGCCACCTATCCTTGGTGATCCACTAATTGGGGCAGACCATAGTCTTTGGGAAATCTTCTAAATCCTTGAGGATGAAACCTTGTATGGAAAGGAATCCAAATTTGCATTTTCTAACTAAAAAGTCAAATTAGGCCACTCTATTTTAGAAAAGGAAATCGATGTAGATTTAAATGGAGTAAAGGATGTCTTGGACTTATTTCATCCCAAGAATATTAGAGCTCTTTTTTTTACCTTTTTTGGGATTATTCCACTAGTATTGATTTATCTTGATGTATGCCAAGCTTGTTGCCCCCATAACATAATAGTTAGAGGGCAAGGGAAAACCTTTGTTTGGGAGATGAGAAAAAACAAAGTATAAAGAAGCTAAGGTATTGGCCTCATGTTCATGGATACTCATAAACTCTTTGTGGTTCAACAAATGCTATATTTATCCCATAGCAAATCTTATTTAATGCGATTGATAAATTGAAGGTAAAAATCTAAATATGGTTCTAAGAAGCCAATTCATGTATCAAAAAGAGGTATACACCAGTGTATGTGCTCTTAAGAAGTGCACCATTATTTGTTTGGATCAAAGGTTGTAATAATCTTTCATTAAGAGAGCGTATGAGGATTGGTGATCAACTTGATAAAAAATCTAGAAAAGCAAGATAATCCAGTATCCTTCAAGAGAATTTGATCATGAACTTTGATATCGTGCATTAACTTGCATGGTTATTCTCAACGAAATGTGATTTGCAAAAGTTTCAAATGATTTACTTGAATAAATAAAATAAAGATGCAAAGAAGACTTTACATGTAGCTAGACGTAACAAACAGTTAAACAAATGGTTTACTTGTGAAACAATTTTTTTCAGATTTTAAGAAACAAATTATATATACCACAAGTGATGGAGGTTGAATGACTCAAGGTCCAAAATAATTGCCATGATGCACCAAGTAGAAGACATCCAAAGATAGATGAGACTTATGATCTGATCAAGAGAGAGAGTTTTATCTTGTATAAGAACCTCTAAGAATGTTTCTTGTGTGTAATAAGTATCATGTCAGTAAAAACAAAAGATTCAAGTTGTGATGATTAATTCATCCTCTCAGAATAATGGAGGTAAGTGGAAAAATGTTTTGGTGCTTGTCATTGTGCAAACATTAAAATCCTATAAAGGCTATGATTAAATTTGGGTTGTGGTAGTTAGTCCATTTAAGATGGATCAATTAAATCTCCAAAGCTAGCTAAGTTGTCTGTTGAAATTAAGCAAAACCTATTTTCTATCCCAATACATAGTTCCATATAGATATGATATTCTCAAATCACATTTGGATTGAAGGGAAATCTACACTATTAAGTACCCCTTGATAGATGGGTAGATAGGGAGAGTCACTTGAGTATTGTAATACATGCTACAAACATGTGTCTCAACCAACCAAGTTGATTAGAAAAAATGTTTATCTACTTATGATTTTTATTACAACAATGCAAAACACTCTTTGATTGACTATAGCCCTTTTATATTGATATATGGGATCCAATGAAGGTTCCCATATGCAAATGGATCATAGAATGAGAATTTATAACTATAAAAGGCCTCTAAGAGGAGATGAACTTAAGATTGAAAAGTAAATATAAAGAAGTCTCAAGATCATCCCAAACCATGCAAAATTCCTCAATGGTGTAATATATTATTTGAGGTTTGTAAGCAAGTCTATCTGCAAGCTTTCTCTTGTGGTCCTTTTACATAGGATGAGTGATTCCCTTTCATTAGATTATTCATGTATTGGTTTAAGATTATAATCAACTTGAGTATTGGTGAAGTTTGTAGAGCAAAATATGCTTTTGGTAGTAAGTTCGAACTTGTTATGAAGATAATTTTTCATCCTTGCATAATGTCACAAAGATCATACATTCCAACACCTTGCTTTCACCTCAACTCCTTAACAAAGGACTTTGAATGATTTTTAACATTGGATATAATCTTCCCATTATTTGAGGTTGTTTTAATCAGTTTGCAATTGGTAAGTGGATAAACTTCTATAACAAGGAGTTAATATGCCAATTACATGGTTTACACATCATATGGATAAACTTGGATTCTTCAACTATGTGTTTACAATTTTAAGCATCCCTACATTTAGAAAAGTAACTTCAACCTTGTAGGTAATTAATATGAATTGAAATAGTTTTCCCTTGTATAGATTTGGTAGTTCTCATTCACTTGCATTGTTGTATTCTATTGTTTGTAACATATTTTTAACCTAACTACCAATGATCGAAATAAAGGATTAAACTTATTTCTTTTGAAATGAAGTTATGTGAAATAAGATCTAGAATCACGTTAAAGGCCGCAATATGTTTCCCTAGGAATTGAACTTAGCATTGGATACTATTTCTTATAAGTACGTAATGTGTTGAAGAATTATTTAGAAATTCTTTATAGATAGATAAGCTTTACTAATGTATTATAATGTGTGTAATGTGGAACTATTTGAACTTGTTTGATTTTGGACCCCTTAAGACGAAACTATTAATCATATAATTTATTCTACACATTCCAAAACCTTACTACATCATTTAGATTTAGGTTTTAGAGCACTCTGTACCTTATTCGATGGATAAATAACATTATCATACTCATTTTCTCTCTCTTCCTTTGTCTCATATTTATGCAATTAAACATGATGGAACCTCTCCTTAAAAAAAGAAAAAATCCATTTTTTTCGCTCTAATCTTTTAATTAAACACATTGTACAACAAGGTATGATATGCATTAAATGGATATCTACACAGAGAGAACTAGATTTTACAATATGAATGTGTACAGAAAGGTATACTACTAGAATATCTATGTGCTTTGTAGCAAACTATTTGGGGAAATTATGATATTCTTTAGTGTGAGAATGACTAGCATATGCTTCTACATTATTTCCTTGTCATCTCCAAAAACCTTCACATCCAAAAGCCTTCTAGATATAGAGAAATCCACATGAGATCTTGTGTCTCTTCATCTACCCTTGCATCTTCTCTCTCATCATGACCTTCCACTTTTTATCCTTTGTCCTTCCATTGCCTTTGGTGAATTTGATGCTCCAATTCAGTAAAGCACTTGGAGCGGAGAAGTTGAAGAAGCTTCAGAACATGCTTGGATTATAGGACATGATGTTGAGCTTGAGGGTGAGTGTTGAGATATCAAGCTCAACATGTGATGATCGAGGATTACACATACCACTTTTCATTTCTATGACATGTACAGTGGTTACACCAATATATGTTAGGGATACTTTTAGTGAGATTTACTAGATTTATCTATCAAGAGTGATGGCACATTTGTTTCTCGCCAACTTACTCATTCACGGACATTAGGTTTTCTTTATCTACTTTTCTTTATATATTGTACTAGTTGTATTGTTGTTTTAGGTCATTCTTGTATATTCTCTTTATGTAACAAAATAAGAAGAAGAAAATCAAATGATATTCAACCCACTTTTGATGTACATTTTGCCAATGTATTGTTGATATATTTAGGTAATGATGTGTGTGAACACTCGAGGACTGCTGGGGCACTTTTTTCCCTCTTTAGGAGGTTTTTTCCCCCAGCTTGTATATACGCCTATTGCCCTAATGGGCTACTTATCTTTGTACATTCTAGTGGTAATACTTTCAGCATTGTGTGTTGTGCTCCAAGCTTCTTCTTCTTCGTTGTGCTGTTTGGTACTTCGTGACTTTCATGGATGATTTTGGGTATATCCATTGAAGGCAAAGTCCAAAGTGTCTATGTGCTTCAAAAAGTTTCTGGTTTTGGCTGAAAATCAGTCAGCATGTAAAATGGGCACCCTCCATTCTGATCGAGGGGGGGAATATATGTCTTCTGACTTTAATGCATTTTTGACTGAACGTGGGATAAAACATCAGTGTACATTGCCGTATACACCTCAACAGAATGGAGTTGCTGAACGAAAGAACAGGTCACTCATGCAGATGGCGAGGTGTATGGTCAAGAGTTAGGCTTTACCACATAGTTTTTGGCTTGAGGCTGCTATGTGTGCAACATATGTATTGAACAAGTGTCCCACTAAAGCGCTACAGTCTATCAATCCATATGAGGCTTGCCATGGTCGCAAGCCATCTGTTGCTCATCTACGTGTTTTTGGTTGTCTGGCATATGCATTAGTGTGTGAAAAACATCGCAAAAAATTGGATGATAAAGTAGTAAAATGTATTTTTGTTGGGTACAGTTCTGAAAGTAAAGGCTATCGTCTGTATCATCCATAGAGTAAATGCATTCTGGTTAGCCATGATGTTGCTTTTGTGGAAGATGCTATTCAACCATTGTTTTCATGTACTAAGGAGACATCTGTTAGCTCCAAAGACATATATGATGCTTTGCTTCCTCTTTTTACAGGTGATCAGTCTAGCGCTGGTCCTAATGAGGCAACTTCTTAGCCTTTATAGGTTTCATGTGATGATGTAGATCATTCCATTTTTGATGCAGATTTACATGATGCACTTGTTGATGAGAGAGCTGATATTGAGCAATGTATATACACACACACACACAGATATATATATATATATATATATATATATATATATATATATATATATATATATATATATATATATATATATATATATATATATATATATATATATATATATATCTGTGTGTGTGTGTGTGTGTACACACACACATACACACACATACACACACATACACACACACATATATATATATATATATATATATATATATATATATATATATATATATATATATATATATATATATATATATATATATATCTATATCTATATCTACAGGCAAAAAATATGCCAAAATGCTGTTGCAGACCTTACGTGATAACAAATTGGATGCACCTCTGTCATATCGTACTCGGTCAGGCTCTCATAGTGCCTCTTTTGCATCAGATTGCTATGCTCTCGCTACCTCACTCCTATGGAGACAGGTTTATGATTGAGTCTTCATGATGCTGGAGATGCATTTGATGTTGTTCTCTATCAGCAGTCTGCTGGATGCTTGATTTACTTTATGCATTACTCAGCCAGATATTCAGTTTGTTGTCTCACAGATGAGCATGTTTATGCATTGCCCAGGTGTCAAGCATTGGTAGGCGGTTAAGTGCATGTTTCGCTGCTTGAGTGGTACCTGGCTACTTGGATTGTTTTATCCCAAGGAGGGATCACTGTCGCCAGATTTGCATGCTTTTTCTGACAGTGATTGGGCTGATTTCTATGGCACTCGTGTGTCCACCAATGGCTTTTGCTTCATGCTTGGTAGCTCATGTATATCTTGGTTGAGCAAGAAGCAGCCTATTGTGGCCACTTCTAGTTGTGAGACTGAGTATATGGTAACTTTCATAGTGACTATTGAGTGTGTGTGGCTCAAATGCCTTATGGCTGATTTGGGTGTTGGTCAGTCTTCTGCCACCACCATCTTCATTGAGAGTTAGAGCGCATTGGCAGTTGTGAGGAACCCTGTGTTCCATGCTCGCACTAAACACATTGAGGTGCATTATCATTATGTCAGGGAGAGGTTCTCTACTAGGGAGATCAGCTTGGCATATGTGCCCGGGTAGGAGAACATTGCAGACCTTTTTATGAAGGCTCTATCTAGGGAGAAGTTTGAAGCTTTCCGCAAAGATTTGGGCTTACTTCCTTTTGTGGATTGATTCCACATAGCTTGGCACTTCCTTATACATGAGTGCCAGCTCCTTGTTCACCGCATCACTTCTAGGGGGGGGGGGGATTTGTTGATATATTTAGGTAGTGATGTGTGTGAACACTCTAGGACTATCGGGGCCCCTTTTTCCCTCTTTAAGAGGTTTTTCCCCCCGTCTTGTATATACGCCTATTGCCTTAACGGGCTACTTATCTTTGTACATTCTAGTGGTAATACATTTAGCATTGTGTGTTGTGCTCCAAGCTTCTTCTTCTTCCTTGTGCTATTCGCGTGCTTCCGCAGACATCTAACTCCAACATGTATTACATGAGGACCATATGTCTATCAAGGATGCATAATCTATGCCAAAATGGATACAAGAGACATTCCAAGATAGCAAATTGAGAGCTCCTTACTTGATAGAACAAGATCAAGATCTCATCATGCATCGAGTGACTTTGCAGATGTACCTCTTATTGCAACTACATGTAATGAAGAGCTAGTCACTTCTGAAGATGCATGTGATGATTCAAATTTGATGAGTACAATAGAATTGGAATTGGATTCTATTCATAAAAATTATACTTGGGAGTCATGAGAATTGCCAAAAGGTAAGAATGCCACTAGTACTAAGTGGGCTTATAGGTGGCATTGATCACTACAAAACCACATTAGATGCAAAAGATTATGCACAAAATTATAGCATTGATCATGAGGAGACTTTTGCACCTACTTCGTGCATGACCATTATTCATACTTTGATTGCAATTATTATCAATCATGGTTGAAAGTGCACCAATTGGATATGAAAACAACTTTCTTGAATGGTGATTTACAAGAGGAGGTTTATGTGAAACAACCTCATGGATTTTCCATCACAGCTCAAGAGAAGATAATTTTCTGCTTGCATAAGGCTTTGTATGGACTTAAGAAAGTTCCAAGTGTAGGGTATGATAAGATACATAAGCAATGGATTGCTCTTGGTTTTACATGTAGTCCAATTGAAAGCACACTTTACGTATGCAAAGATGGGAGTAATCTTATAATGCTTATTCTTCATGTTTATGATATTTTTTTGACTGGTTCATGTGATGAAAAAATTGATATACTAATGGATGATTTATGTTGTAGAGAGTGTTGTAGAGGACTAAAGACAAAGAATCAAAAGAATCAATAAATGACCCCATTTTCTTTTCTGAAATCCATTGTAAAACTCTAAGAAGCCTTGTAATTGCTCTAGAGAAGTCCTCATGATGCATGATCCCTGAAGAATGTAACATTACCCTTGTACATTAGTAGGAACTTAGTGATTTATAGAGAAAGTGCTGATCTCTTATGTGAAAGGACCAAATTTAAGACACATGCATATAAGTCACTTGTGACTCTTTTGTAAAGACGTTTTGCCATTGTGAAGAACTAACTTTTGCAGAATTTAGAATTTGCTTCTTCTTGTAAATATATCTTCTTCTCCTTTAGCTGGTATGTGTGTATGAGGTGCGGAATGTGTCCGTACAAGTGTTGTCTAACCCTTCCCCATCTCTTTTCATTGCTTTGGTCTATGTGTGAAGTGTAGGAAGCATAGAAGCTAGAGTTGGTGTTTCCTACCACTTTTTTTTGATGATAGCATGAAGCACATAGATCTAATCGAGTTGAAAGTACTACCATTGGATGTGTCTTCTCAAGAGCTTTGAAATGAATGCACTATTTACTATATTCAAGTATCGAAGTCTATATTTGGGTATCAAAGATGAGAGAAATCACTCGATTAGTGTCTACTACCACACTAAGTATCGTGATACATGCCAATGTGTAGGTTTTGTGTGAGATAGATACCCTCTATCATGTATCGCCTATCATTGAGGAGCAAGTATCGAGTATCGTGAGTTTCCAAGTATCGTGTGTTGTCTACAAGTCAAGTATCATGTGTTTTCTACAAGTCAAGTATCATGTGTTGTGTATTGGCTAGTATTGCATGTCGTTTGATACTTTCCAAGTATCATATATCGTGACGATATAGAAATAATTCAAGAGGAACCTGAAAGTGAGATTTTTCAAGAATTTTGTATGCAGACATTGAACATACTTAAGACTTGACAGTTGATGCTAAGGAGATTGTAAGACCCTAGACTATGAATGAACCTAAGATTAAGATGTGTCCTAGGGATTCAAAGAAGTGTGATATCCTCCGCACAAAGTGTAACCCAACAAATTATTCACTCAATTTACTCAAACACTTCTAGTGACTCAGAAGAAGAAACTATTATGGCCTCTCGAGATATGCATAACTAACAGATCTCATGTCTGCAATAGAAGGAGAGCATCAAAATTTCCTGCAGTACATCTCTAGAAACTTGCAAGTAGTTCCCATATACTTGGATGGACTCAATAGGTTAGTAGCAGAACTTGGAAAATCCATAGACTTGGAAGTTTTACCCAGGCAAGCTATGAATTTTGAGGGAGGATTTTATATGGACAAGCAAGGACAATTACACTTAGTGAGTAAACATCTTGAGAGAATTAATGAAAGAGGAGAAATGGAAGACCCGAATAACTCTACTAGGATAGATCATTGTGAAGCATCTCTACACTCAGAGGAAGATTGATAGTAGCAAACCCTTGGAGAGGGGATAAAATCCCTAAGGATGATTACTTGATTGACTTCTACTTAATAGTTGGAATTGACAAATTTTTGCAAGCCACTTCACCCTCAAGAGGAGAAGGCATCAATCCTACCACTATTTTTGAATTACATGATTCTGAAGACTTGTCCAGAGTCACTTATTTGGGAAGTCAATGATCTGGAGAGGTCTGGACTACAATACTTGGGTTTGCTAGTATTCCCTCCCAGGGATGAGGCAACCACTTCTCAAAACCCTCACGTGCAGCAACACAGTCAGGAAAGTCCTTTCATAGGTCAATCGACCTAGCAAAGTGTGCCAATCCAGCCACATGTCCAGTTTACCATGCCAAATACTAGCACCATGCCTCCCACTCATCCGAGAAGAGAGAAAATGAATCGACCATCCTTTCCTCTAAGACCCGCACACGGGAGAAAACAAAGTGTGTGTCCTCTGGTTCCAACGATCCCTCAACCTCCTGATGTAGGAAAAAGTCTAAGATCTATTCATGTAGACAAGTGCATAAGGAATCACTATGATGGTTCTGGAGATGTATATGACCACATGGCTGAATTTAAGCAAGTGTTGTGTGCTGAGAAAGTTGAAGAATTTTTTGTCTAGTATGTGGTTTTCTTTTTGTTCTCATCATGCATACATCCACAAGAACCCATGCTTATGAATTGATTTTCTAAAGTGTATAACAAGCTCCATTCATGGACCATTCTTCCTTTCAAAGGTTGATTCATGTGTGTAGTTTTCTTTTTGTTCTCATCATGCATACATCCATATGTTCCCCTTTCATAATTAAATCATGATATCTCTCCTCCCCATACCCAACTTCATCTTCACCTTCACATTTTTATCACAAAGACCTTCCAACACTCACTAGCTTCATACACTCTGCGTGTGCCGCGACGGGACCTGATCCACCCGGATTGCGATCACCTCCATAGCGGAACAACAAATTCTATAGTTGAAGAGCAAAAGATTATGTTCTCATCTAGTACAAGCATATGATAAGATAATGAGTTAGAAAATGATCGCAGAAGCAAACTTTGTGCATAAGTTGAACATGCGACTTGTGTGCGCATATGTATGTGTCTGCACACAAGCATGCATGATTGCGTGATGGAGAACACATGTTCTTAAGTTCGCAACTAGGATGTCATGTCCTGCTTCGAGTCCACTAACCTCCACAGAGGATTAAGGTCTTCCATCTCCATATAGAGAATTTTGAAAGTACCATTGAACTTGAGCGAGGATTAAAGCAATTGATGGGGAAATATTTTTGTCTCTCTCCAGCAGTTCTATGGCATCGATTCTCTCCTCTCTCTTTTTCCTCTATTACAGTGACACCCATGGCACTTTCTCTCTCTCTCTCTCACACAAATTACACAGATATGTTTTACAATAAAAAAGGCATAAAACTCTCTCTCTTGGCATGATAATGGAGGGCATGAGCTAGAACATAAAAAACATAAACAAGAATGAATGATCAAGAAAAGGTAAGGAGCATGCCTGGAGAGAAGATCCACAAGGAAGATCCACGGGGAGGAACAAATGAGATTGGGCACCTATTTATAGGCCCCCCTAGGACTTCCTTCTAGAATCTTCTAACCTCCTCACTCAACTTTCTATTTTTGGATGTTCTTTTTATTTTCCTTGGACTAAGGTTTTTGGTTTCACACTTAATGTTCAAAATTAAATTAATTAAAGGGTTAGACTTAGGATAAATGGTAAATCCAAGGGTCCAAGTTAGGGTTTCATGTGATGGCAAATTAGGGTTTGCCTACAATTAAGGTTAGACATGTCAGATTAAGGGTTTATTTATAGTTACGGCCTAAAATCTTAGGGTTTTTAAGGGTCTGGGTTATCTTTTTTGTGGGGTAAAACTTGGATTTTTAAGGGGTTTCAAGGGTTGAGCCTAGGGTTTCAAGGGTCAAAAATTAGTTTCAATGAGTTATTTACAAATATACATCCCTAATCTACAAAAATCACATAGTTTCACATCTCACAGTCAATTAAAGCAACCAAACAATGCACAATTTATAACTTTTTCTCGATCAAAACATCACACAATAATCGAAAAATCAATGAACTTGAAAAAATTTGATGTACACTTCCTTGAGGGATTTCATCTCAATAGCACATCATATAAGCCCACAGTGGGTAATTGGTACCGTCCGACTTATCCTCAACATCCAACATACGAAATACATCACTGCTTTTAGCCATGTCCATTGACTAAAATACCTTGATGCACAAAAATGATTGTATCTGGAAAAGTTGAACAGAACTACCCCGACGAGTTCTGCTAGAACTGTAGTAGACTTCGAGATGCTTATACTATATCTAAAAAAGTTGAACAGAACTACCCTGAGTATGCTCACCAAATTTCATGCGATTCTGAGACTATGACCGCACGGGTGTTGACGACACCCTAGATGAAGTGGTGACTTGACCTGATACCAATTGTTGGAGTTTGACGTCTGCAGAAGCATGCAAACAGCACAGGGAAGAAGAAGAAGCTTGGAGCACAACACACAATACTCAATGCATTACCACTAGAATGTACAAAGATAAGTTACTCGTTAGAGCTATAGGCATATATACAAGCCATGGGAAAAAAACCTCCTAAAGAGGAAAAAAAGTGCCCCAATGGTCCTACTGTGTTCACACACATCACTACCTAAATATATCAATAGGGGGATTTGTTGATATATTTAGGTAGTGATGTGTGTGAACACACTAGGATTGTCGGGGCACTTTTTTCCCTCCTTAAAAGGTTTTTTTCCCCCAGCTTGTATAAATGCCTATAACCCTAATGGGTCACTATCTTTGTACATTCTAGTGGTAATACATTCAGTATTGTGTGTTGTGCTCCAAGATTCTTCTTCCTTATGCTGTTCACATGCTTCCATGTGCTGTTTACATGCCTTCATGTGCTGTTCGTGTGCTTCCGCAGACCTCGAACTCCAACAAGGACACCATTTCAGATTTCTATAAGCATAGGAAACTAGCAAAATTCAGATGATCGAAGCATGTATGCCAAAGTGTTTTCAGATTTCTATAAGCATAGGAAACTAGCAAAATTCAGATGATCGAAGCATGTATGCCAAAGTGTTGCATTGGACATAGCTTGAGGATCTTGAACTGTACATGCTGAATCATTTACAGATTTTGGATAATCTATGAGTTTATACAACCCACAACATAAAATGGCAAAAGCAATAATGATGTTTCCATTTGATAGATCATGAACTGTAGAACTATCATCAACAAATTTCATGACCAAGCCGATCTTGGCTAATATTCAAACTATTAACAGATTTTTCTTGATCCCTTGCACAAATAAAGCATCCGACAATGTAAAAGAACTACCATCAATAGTAGTTAGAATGATCTTACCAGCTCCCATGATAGGATAAGCGGAGTTGTTATCACATGTGATAGGATTCTCTGTAGGGGCACGATCAAGTGAGGTGAAGAAACTGAACTGCAAGGTAATATGTTTGGTTGCCCCACTATCAAAGTACCAAACATCTGAGTCTACTACAGACATACATTATTCATGAGAAGATGGTTCATAATTACAAATAGTAATAAATTCCCATTCTTCATTCTACACAGGATTTGCAAACTCTGATTTGGGTGTAGAGGCCTTTGCAACAACCATTCCAGCCTCTTCTTTCTTTGCCTCTTTTGTAGCCAATTTTGGACAACTCTTTATGAGATGATCATTTCCTTTACAATATTTGCAAAACAATTTTTGTTTTTCTGTTTTCTTTTCGTCTTCGTCATCCTTCTTTGATTGTGCAGGATATCATATTTTTTCTTACTAGTAGATAAGCTCCATTTACCTTTGCCCTTTTGACTAGCCAGGAAAGCTTGATCTAGAACATGCATAATGGACCTGTTCTGCCTAGACTAATCTTCCTACAATATAATAGAGATGAACTCCTCAAATGTTAAGGCATTTGGATTGCTTTTCACAATCAATCGAAGACTAGAAGCAAAATTCTGATATGAATTTGGAAGACCATTTAGAATAGTTTGCATAAGTGAACTGTCTGGCAAGAGTTCATCAGCAGAAATCAACTGCTCCATCTTTATAAAATTTTTTTCCATGGAATCACCTTCATATATGTGCTCACTCTCCAACTATTTTTGGATGTAAGCAACAGGAGCCTCATTTCTTGCCTGGTATAAAATGGTAAGTGTATCCCAAGCATCCTTTGCTATTTTGTGGGAGCAAATGTGAGGAAAAATGGCATGTTAGACAAACAAGGCTATCAATGCATGTGCCTGAGCATCTCTGCCATCCCAACAAAGTTGCTCTACAATAGGTGCAGTAGGAACTACAACACGAATAGGAATCTAACAACATCATCTTCAACGCCATCTACATGAGCTTCAATAACTGTATTTGCATATGTAGTAGGATATTTTTGGACACCTTGCATAATATTCCACAATCCTTTTGTGACCAATACATGACACATCATATATGCCCATAATGGGTAATTGATACCATCCAACTTATCCTCAATAGCCAACATACGGAATACATCATTGCTTTTAGCCATGGCCATTAACTAAAATACCCTCATGCAAAAAAATGATTGTATCTCAAAAAATTTGAATAGAAATATCTTGTTGAGTTTTTCTAAACCTATAGGAGACTTTGAGTTGCTTATACTGGCAAACCAAAACCTGTATATGTGTTTGGAACAAAAAAACAAAATTTCATGGTTATGCAATGCGATAGTGCATTTGAAGGCCAAAATGAGCTCATATCACGATTTCGACACCGCATAGCGAAGTTGTTTTGAACTCTTAATCACCTTGAGTATGCTCACCAATTTTCATGTGATTTTGAGACTATGATCGGAGGGGTGTCAATGAGGCCCTAGATGAAGCGGTGGTCACTCTGATACCAATTGTTAAATTTTGAGGTCTGCAAAAGCACACGAATAGCACAAGGAAGAAAAAGAAGCTTGGAGCACAACACACAATATGTATTACCAAGAGAATGTACAAAGATAAGTGACCCATTAGGGTTATAGGTGTATATACAAGCCGAGAAAAAAAACCTCCTAAGGAGGGAAAAAAGTTCCTCGATGGTCCTAGTGTGTTCACATCACTATCAAAATATATCAATAGTCATTTTGATTGAATCTTTTTGGTTTTCATATGGTTCTCCTAGTAAAGAAGTTGTGAGAGCAAAGATGGATCACTTGGTTTCCACTAGATTCTCATCACTTGACAAGCTAGAGGAGGTTTGCATGGATGCCAAAAGGCAATTGCAAGCAACATAGGAAAAGCCAAAAGAAGTCCATTGTGAAGAGATGGATAGGTATGTGCTTGAAGATGAAGAGGTATTGCAAAATCCTTGATCTACACAAGCCAAATGAACTCCACGAGTATATGGTGGGCCCTTTTAGCTTGCCAATGGATGTATTAGACACCCTATGTACCTTGGAAGATCACTCTCAAAAAGATAGATCAAAACAGATAAGTTGGAGTTAGCTCACAGGTGAAAACTTGCTATTCTTGGTTCATACACCTGTCCAGTGTTTTACATAATTCTCTGAGCACAGCAGCAATTAGCTTAATTCCTCTTGGGGAAGTCTAGGTAACTTAAAGAGCTAACTTTCAAGAGTAATCTCATAAAAAATAATAAACCACACACTGAGAATGAGTTTTAACAAGTGATGACATCATCCCGATTTTCACGGGCTGCTACAGTTTGGGACCAGGGAGCAGAAAAATCAACATAACTCAAAATGTAGGACTCCAATGATTATGAAAATTTGTATGGTTATACTAGACAGTAAGCTAAATCCAACAAGTATTAAAACACTGAATTTAGATAAGTAACCACTGAGAAATGGCTCTGACAAGATGAGTGAAAAAGTCGGGTACCTGACAGAGAAGTGAAGATGAACAGACCCTGTTGACTTCAAATGAACATAACTGAAGATTGCAACATTCAAATGACATGAAAATTTGTGAGCATATAGTAGACTTATAGAGCTAACTTTACCAAGTTAAATCACTGAAAATGATGCACCAAGCTCAGAGAAAACATCTCTGCAAGCTGACTGAGAAAACTGAGAGTAATGGCAATGAGTAGTACACTTCACAAGAACATGGAAAGATGAACTCAAATAATCATGAAAATGAAAGTATATTGCTTGTACAATACAATGACTTACTGATACATATGTGTGCCTTGTAATCACACCTTGATATGGCATAAAGCTCAGCTCTTGGAGGTCTTCACATAGGTCTCTCTAACCACGACTAAAACTGCCATCTATTTATAGTTGAGTTTGGGAGGCTAACTTCCCTCAATCACTCTCCAATCAATCAATGATTGATTTGATTCTCTACCTACCACAAATCATGAATTCGTGGCTCCTCTTTCCATTCTTGATCAAGTGGACTCAACCACTTAAGATTCTTTCACTTTTACATTAAGTAAACTCTTCAAAAGTTACAAGAGGTAGTTCACAAGTGAACTTTACATAGTCTTCATTTTAAGGCTTTTTCTATGACTTTGTGGGACTCAAGCCAATACTTAGGCTTGTCATAGACTTGCTCCAGCAGCTCCCCCTCAAGCCAAGTATGCTTGAGGTCTTCAATCTTCCAAGATTACTTGCAAACCAATCATAGCCTTGAATTTGCAAAGCTTTGTACCATCCAATGCTTTGGTTAGAATATCTGCACATTGTTGATGAGTGGACACATATGATATTTGAATCTCTTTGCTTAGAACATTCTCTCATACATAGTAATAATGAACTTCAATATGTTTAGTCCTTGCATGAAAAATAGGATTAGCAACCAAATGAATAGAACTCATATTGTCACAAAAAATAGTTGGAGTTCCAAACTCCAATCCAAGATCTTTGAATAATGTCTTCATCCACATAGCTTCTTGTGTAGCTATGGCAAGATCTCTATATTCAGCTTCAGTAGAAGAGAGAGCAACTGTGGGTTGCTTCTTGGATGACCATGAAATAAGCTTTGAACCTGCAAAGGTAAGATAACCTGAAGTGCTCCTTCTATCTTGCTTGGAGCCAGCCCAATCTGCATCAGAAAATAGCTTCAAACCTAAATCAGATACATAAGGATAATAAAGTCCTTCATTTATGGTTCCTTTGAGATACTTGAGAATCCTTTTGGCAGCATCCATATGTGGTTTCCTTGGTGTGTGCATAAATTGGCTTAGCACACTCACACTGTAACATATATCTACTCTTGTCAATGTGGCATAGTTGAGACTACCCACTAGACTTTGATATGATGTGATGTCCTCTATGAGTTCACCTTCATGTGAGCTCAATTTGTGATTGACCTCCATTAGAGTACCTGCAATCTTACAATCTTGCATCTTGAATTTTGCCAACATGTCCTTAATGTACTTTCTTTGAGTGAGAAACAAACCATGATCTTTGTAGACAACTTCCAAACCTAGGAAGTAGGTAAGTGAACCCAAATCACTTATCTTGAACTCTTCTCTCATCTGATCTTTGATCTTCTTCATACCATCTGCATCATTTCCTGTCAATATAATATCATCTACATATACACATAGGTAGATGAACTCGGAATTACTCTTTTTAATAAAGAGTGAAGGATCTGCCTTGCTTGGTTGAAAGCCTTTGTCCTGCAAGAATGAAACAAGCCTGAAATTCCAAGCTCTTGGAGCTTGCTTGAGACCATACAATGCTTTGTTAAGTTTACACACATAATCAGGATAAACTTGATTCTCAAAACCAGGTGGTTGTGCCATATATACCTCTTCTGTTATCCAACCATTCAAGAATGCATTCTTTACATCTAGTTGAAGTATCTTCCAATTCTTGGAAGAGGCAATACTAAGCAAAACCCTAATAGTAGGCATCTTTGCCACAAGAGAGAAGGTCTCCTCATAATCGATTCCCTGAGTTTGTGCAAAGCCTTTTGCCACAAGCCTTGCCTTATACCTGTTAATTGAACCATCAAAATTCTTCTTGAGTTTATAGACCCATCTTGAGCCTATTACCTTCATGGATGAAGTCTTGGGCACCAAATCCCAAGTGTTGTTTTCCTCAAGTGCTTCAATCTCTTCCTTCATTGCTTGCTTCCATTCTGTTTTTGCTTTGGCCTCTTCGAATGATGATGGCTCCTCTTGGTTTATGTCCTGTGCTATGTAGATAGAATGTTTAGTTACTAATGAGGTGTCAAACCCATACCTTTCTGGTTTTTTCTTTTCCCTCATAGATCTTCTTAGGCCATGATGTGATGATTCTGCCTCATGTCCAAGTTCCTGCAATTTTGCTTTACCTTTAGACTTCCATGCTTTGACCTTTTCCATGTGAGATTCTTCATCATCCTCCGAGGTGTCTTGTTCTTCAATCTTTGATTGTTCTCTACCAAGCTTTGGAAAATCTTCTTCAAGATCATATGGTAAATTGACCTTCCTGCATGAATCTTCATACCATGAATTGTTCTCATCAAAAACTACATCTCTGCTTACCAAGAATCCTTTGTTGGTAGGGTTGTATAACCTGTCGCCCTTTTGATTGTTGTCATATCCAATAAATACACACCTTTCTACCTTTGGATCCATCTTGCCTCTAACCTGTGAAGGAACATGAGCAAAAGCAATACATCCAAAAATTTTACAATGATCTAAGCTTGGTCTTCTTCCATTCCAAGCCTCATATGGAGTCATCCCATCAAGGGATTTTGAAGGCAACCTGTTAATCAAGTAAGTGGCTGTAGATACAGCCTCAGCCCATAAGTAATTAGGTAAATGCTTTTCATTTAACATAGACCTTGCAGCTTCAACATGTTGATATATTTAGGTAGTGATGTGTGTGAACACTCTAGGACTGCCGGGGCACTTTTTTCCCTCTTTAGGAGGTTTTTTTCCCCCGGCTTGTATATACGCCTATTGCCCTAATGGGCTACTTATCTTTGTACATTCTCTAGTAATACATTCAGTCTTGTGTGTTGTGCTCCAAGCTTCTTCTTCTTCCTTGTGCTGTTCGCGTGCTTCTGAAGACGTCTAACTCCAACAATTGGTATCAGAGCAGGTCGTTGCTTCTTCTAGGGCGCCGTCGACACTCCTCCGTTTGCAGTCTCAGATTCGCACGAAATTTGGTGAGCATACTCAGGGTGAGCTCGTTTCGGCCTCCGAACGCACTATCGCAGCGCTTGTGCAGGCTATTTCGTCCTTTTGTGCCAAAGGTATATACCAGTTTCTGTTCGCTAGTTTAAGCGTCTCGAAGTCTGCTACAGGTCTAGCAGAACTCGTTTGGGCAGTTCCGTTCAACTTTTTTAGATACAGTCAATTTTTTGCATCAAGGTATTTTAGTCACCGGCCATGGCTGAAAGCAGTGATGTATTCCGTATGTTGGCTGTTGAGGATAAGTTGGATGGTACCAACTACCCATTATGGGCTTATATGATGCGACATGTACTGGTTGCAAAAGGATTGTGGAACATTGTGCAGGGTGTTGAAAGACGTCCTGTTACACCTGTAACGACAGGTACTGCAAATACAGGTGTTGGAGCTGATGAAGATGGTGTCGAAGATGATATTCCGCAGATTCCTGTTCGTGCTGCTGTTTCTGTTGCACCTACTGCAGAGCAGATTCGTTGGGATGGCAGAGATGCCCAGGCACATGCATTGATAGCTTTGTCTGTCAAACGTGCCATTATTCCTCACATTCGCTCTTGCAGAACAGCAAAGGATGCTTGGGATACACTTACCACTTTGTACCAGGCTAGGAATGAGGCTCGTGTTGCTTACCTCCGAAAACAGTTGGAGAGTGAGCACATGAATGAAGGTGATTCTATGGACAGTTTTCTTACAAAGATCAAAGACCTGAAGGAACAATTGATTTCTGCTGATGAGGTTATACCAGATAGCTCACTTGTGCAGACCGTTCTGAATGGTCTTCCTGATTCATATCAGAGTTTTGCCTCTACTCTTCGGTTGATGATGAAAGGCAATCCGAATGCCTTGTCATTTGAGGAATTAGTCTCTGTTCTGTTGCAGGAAGATCAGTCCAGGCAGAACAGGTCCATTATGCGTGTTGCAGATCAAGCTTTCCTGGCTAGTCAGAAGGGCAAAGGAAAATGGAGCTCTTCTACTAGTAAGCAGAAATCTGCAAATGCTGCACATTCAAAGAACCAAGACAAAGATGAGAAAAAATCAGAAAAGCAGAAATTGTTTTGTAAGTACTGTAAAGGCAATGATCATATCATAAAGAACTGTCCAAAACTGGCTGCTAAAGAGGCAAAGAAGAAAGAGGCTGGAATGGTTGTTGCAGAGGCCTCTACACCAAAAACAGAGTCTGCAAATCTTGTGCAGGAAGAAGAATGGGCGTTTACTACTGTCTGCAGTTTTGACCCATCTTCTCATGATCAGTGCATGTCTGCAGTAGACTCAGATGTTTGGTACTTTGACAGTGGGGCGACCAAACATATTACCTCGCAGCGCAGTTTCTTCTCTTCACTTGAGCCTGCTCCTACAGGGAATACTGTCACATGCGCCAATAACTCCTCTTATCCTGTTATGGGAGTTGGTAAGATCATTCTGACTACTGCTGATGGTAGTTCTTTCACTTTGTCAGATGCTTTATTTGTGCCAGGGATCAAAAAGAATCTGTTATCAGTTTCTGCATTAGCCAAGATTGGCTTGGTTGTGAAATTTGTTGATGACAGGTGTACAGTCCATGATCTCTCAAATGGCGATGTGATTATTGCTTCTGGCATTTTATGTCGTGGGCTGTATAAGCTCATAGACTATGAAAGATCTGTGAATGATTCGGCATGTGCAGTTCATGATTCTCAGGCTATGTCAGATGCAAAGCTTTGGCATGCACGCTTTGGTCATCTGAATTTTGCTAGTTTGTTACGCCTGCAGAAATCTGAAATGGTGTCCTCTTTGCCCAAACTTGAGGCACCTGGAAAACATGTTTGTGAAGGCTGTATTTTGGGCAAAATGCAGCGTTCTTCCTTTCCAAAAGATGGTTCAGTTCGGGCTACGCAGAAATTACAGCTTGTACATAGTGATGTCTGTGGTCCTATGCAGACACCCTCTTTTGGAAATTACCTTTACTTCGTGACTTTCATTGATGATTTTTCCAGGCATGCATGGGTATATCCACTCAAAGCAAAGTCCGAAGTGTTCATGTGCTTCAAACAGTTTTTGGTTTTGGCTGAAAATCTGTCAGCATGTAAAATGGGCACCCTCCGTTCTGATCGAGGGGGGGAATATATGTCTTCAGATTTTAATGCATTTCTGGCTGAACGTGGGATAAAACACCAATGTACAGTGCCATATACACCTCAACAGAATGGAGTTGCTGAACGAAAGAACAGGTCACTCATGGAGATGGCTAGGTGCATGGTCAAAAGTCAGGCTTTACCACATAGTTTCTGGCTTGAGGCTGTCATGTGTGCAGCATATGTACTGAACAGGTGTCCCACTAAAGCGTTGCAGTCTATCACTCCATATGAGGCTTGGCATGACCGCAAGCCATCTGTTGCTCATCTGCGTGTTTTTGGTTGTTTGGCATATGCATTAGTGCCTGAACAACATCGTAGAAAATTGGATGATAAGGCAGTAAAATGTATTTTTGTTGGGTACAGTTCTGAAAGTAAAGGCTATCGTCTGTATCATCCACAGACTAAACGCATTCTGGTTAGCCGTGATGTTGTCTTTGTGGAAGATGCTATTCAGCCATTGCTTTCATGTACTAAGGAGACATCTGTTAGCTCCAAAGACATGTATGATACTTTGATGCCTCTTTTTACAGGTGGACAGGCTAGTGCTAGTCCTAATGAGGCAACTTCTCAGCCTTTGCAGGTTTCATATGATGATGCAGATCATTCCATTTCTGATGCAGATTTACATGATGCACTTGTTGATGAGAGAGCTGATATTGAGCAGGCAAAAACTATGCCAAAATGGCTGGTGCAGACTTTGCGTGACAGCAAATTAGATGCACCTTTGTCATATCGTACTCGTTCAGGCTCTCATAGTGCCTCCTTTGCATCAGATTGCTATGCTATGGCTGCCTCTAGTCTCTGTGATGAGAATGAGCCTGTTTCTTTTGATGAAGCACAAAATTCAGAAAGTTGGATGGCTGCTATGCAATCTGAATATGATGCTATAATGAAGAATGGTACATGGTCTTTATGTGACTTGCCTCCTGGCAAGAAGGCCATTGGCACTAAGTGGGTATACAAGCTGAAGCGTAAACCTGATGGTACAGTTGACAGGTATAAGGCTAGGCTTGTTGCAAAGGGTTATGCGCAGGAAAGAGGCATTGATTTTGATGAGACCTTTGCACCTACATGCCGTATGACTACTGTTCGGAGCATTTGTGCACTTGCAGCCCATCATGGTTGGAATGTACATCAGTTGGACATTAAAACAGCATTTCTGAATGGTGACTTGCATGAAGAAGTGTATGTTTTTCAGCCCCGTGGCTTTGTGCAAAAAGGGCATGAAAACCAGGTGTGCAGGTTAAAGAAGGCGTTATATGGTTTAAAGCAAGCACCACGTGCTTGGTATGAGAAGATACATGCCTATCTCATTGCACATGGTTTTGAGAACAGTCCAACTGAAAGCACCTTATATGTTAAGCGTGCTAATGATGTGCTTCTGATCATTGTTGTCTATGTTGATGACATGCTGCTCACTGGTCCTATTGAGACACATATTGCTGATTTTAAGGCTGATTTGCATGCCTCATTTGAGATGTCTGATTTGGGGCATTTGCATCACTATTTGGGCATTCAGTTTATGCATGTTGATGGTGGAATGGCTTTGTGTCAAACGAAATATATTGACACATTATTGCAGCGTTTTGGCCTTGAAGACTGTAAGCCTATTGCCACTCCTATGGAGACAGGTTTACGATTGAGTCTTCATGATGCTGGAGATGCATTTGATGCTGTTCTCTATCAGCAGGCTGTTGGATGCTTGATTTACTTATGCATTACTCGGCCAGATATTCAGTTTGCTGTCTCACAGATGAGCAGGTTCATGCATTGCCCAGGAGTCACGCATTGGAAAGCGGTTAAGCGCATCTTTCGCTACTTGAGTGGTACTCGGCTACTTGGGTTGTTTTATCCCAAGGGGGGATCACTACCGCCAGATTTGCATGCTTTTTCTGACTCAGATTGGGCTGGTTGCTATGACACTCGTGTGTCCACCAGTGGTTTTTGCTTCATGCTTGGTAGCTCATGTATATCTTGGTTGAGCAAGAAGCAGCCTACTGTGGCCACTTCCAGTTGTGAGGCTGAGTATAGGGCAGCTTTCACAGCGACTGTTGAGTGTGTGTGGCTCAGACGCCTTATGGCTGATTTGGGTGTTGGCCAGTCTTCTGCCACCACCATCTTCACTGACAGTCAGAGCGCATTGGCAGTTGCGAGGAACCCTGTGTTCCATGCTCGCACTAAGCACATTGAGGTGCATTATCACTATGTCAGGGAGAGGTTCTCTGCTGGGGAGATCAGCTTGGCATATGTGCCCACGCAGGAGAACATTGCAGACCTTTTCACGAAGGCTCTGCCTAGGGAGAAGTTTGAAGCTTTCCGCAAAGCTTTGGGCTTACTTCCTTTTGTGGAGTGATTTCCACATAGCTTGGCACTTCCTTATACATGAGTGCCAGCTCCTTGTTCACCGCATCACTCCCAGGGGGGATTTGTTGATATATTTAGGTAGTGATGTGTGTGAACACTCTAGGACTGCCGGGGCACTTTTTTCCCTCTTTAGGAGGTTTTTTTCCCCCGGCTTGTATATACGCCTATTGCCCTAATGGGCTACTTATCTTTGTACATTCTCTAGTAATACATTCAGTCTTGTGTGTTGTGCTCCAAGCTTCTTCTTCTTCCTTGTGCTGTTCGCGTGCTTCTGAAGACGTCTAACTCCAACACAACAATTGTCCTATTCCTCCTTTCTGCCACTCCATTTTGCTCAGGAGTGTACCTTGTAGTTACCTCTCTTTTGATTCCTCTTTCTTGAAGAAAAGAATCAAACTCATGGGAGAAGTATTCTCCCCCTCCATCTGACCTTAGCCTTTTTAGTGATTTACCTGTTTGATTCTCCACAAGAGCCAAATATCTTTTGAAACATGAAAAAACTTCATCTTTGTGTTTCATAAAGAATAGGATAGTCCATCTGCTGCAATCATCAATAAAGGAAACATAATACCTTGATCCAGATATTGAAGCTTCCTTGTTAGGTCCCCATACATCTGTATGAACCAACTCCAAGAGATCTCCATGCATATAACCTTTCTTCATGAATGGTAACCTGTGAGACTTTCCAAATTGACATGCACTACACTTATAAATCATATGTTGTTTTGACAAATTAGGAAGTCCAAGTACACTTTGGTCCCTGCAGATTTGCTTTAATGACCTTTCACCAATATGTGCTAACCTTTTGTGCCATACTTCCAATTCTGTGAGTGTCTGACTACCATAATTAAAGAGAGCAATGTTTCTAGTGTCCTGTAATTCAAATGTGAACAATCTACCTGTCTTTTCACCTTTTGCAATTCTTCTGAATCCTTGACTTGGATCTTCAACAAATGCTCCTGCTTTTGTGAACCTGACTTGCAACCCTTTCTCTACTATCTGCCCAACACTTATCAAATTCTTTGTAATGGTAGGGACATAGAGTACCTTACTGAGTAGGTTGATGTTTCCATCACGTGCTTTGACATTGCCTATTTTCTCCACAGGATGTTTTGTATCATCTCCTGTTTGTACCTCATGCTTATTCCTTGGATCTTCTAAATCTGATAGGAGTGCCACATTTCCTGCCACATGATTTGAACAACCTGAATCTATGTAGAAAACATGCTCATCAGATTTACCTTGTGGCATAGCCATGTTCATGATCAATAATGAATCCTCTTTGTTTGAGTCTTCTGTGTAGTTATTGTAGTCTCTCCTTCCTTTGTAGCCTCCTTGATAGTTTGAATGATTGTAGTTGTTGTAGTTGCCATGGTAGTTGTTGAACCTTCCTCTTGAGTAGCCATAACTTCCTCTATTGTATCCTCTGCCTCTTTGATTCCTGGAATTCCTAAAGCAATTTTCAGTTGTATGATTAGTTAATCCACAAATAGAACATGAGTTGGAGTCTTGGGATCTCCCCCTGCCTTGTCTACCTCCTCTTCCTCTACCTCTGCCATGTCTTCCTCTACCTGCATAGTTAGCTTGATATGTACCTGCTTCATCATCCACTTTCTTTGCCTTTCCTTTGTTATCTTTGGACTTGCTTTTATCAGTGTATAAAGCTGAAGATTGATTACCTTTAGAACTTTCTCCATTTTTGATGAGCTTTGCCTCTTGAGTAAGTAGTTGTCCAATGAGTGTATTGAAATCAGGTACATGCATGTCCATGTACAAATCCATAGTTGTGGTGAATGCTTCCCACTTGTCATCTGCCTTCAAGCCATTGATGACCTGCCTTACAATTTGTTCTTCATCTATTACCTCTCCAATGCTTCCCAACTGATCCGCTATGTCCTTGAGCTTTGTGACAAAATCAGTCACATTTTGTTTGGGAGCCTTCTTGAGAGTTGTGAACTCTAGCCATAGTTGATGCTTCCTAGCTTTGGTACTTGAAGAAAAGAAAGCTTCAAGTGCATCCCACACTTCCTGAGATGTCTTACAACTTCTAATGTGAGACAACAAAAAATCTGAGATAGATTTGAGGAGATAAGACCTTGCAAGTGCATCCTTGGAGCACCATGTGCTCAATCTTTCTTGCTCTTCTTGTGTTGGTTGACTTTTGTTCCTGAAACTTGGCATAACTTCATCTCCAGCCACATAACCATATAAACTTCTACCTTGGAGATAAGCTTCCATTCTTAATGACCAAGCTGAGTAATTACCTCTATCCAATTTGTCAATTGATGAAGGAAATCCATCTGCCATGTTGTCCAACCTTGCTCTGATACCACTGTGAAGAGATGGATAGGTATGTGCTTGAAGATGAAGAGGTATTGCAAAATCCTTGATCTACACCAGCCAAATGAACTCCAGGAGTATATGGTGGGACCTTTTAGCTTGCCAATGGATGTATTAGACACCCTATGTACCTTGGAAGATCACTCTCAAAAAGATAGATCAAAACAGATAAGTTGGAGTTAGCTCACAGGTGAAAACTTGCTATTCTTGGTTCATACACCTGTCCAGTGTTTTACATAATTCTCTGAGCACAACAGCAATTAGCTTAATTCCTCTTGGGAAAGTCTAGGTAACTTAAAGAGCTAACTTTCAAGAGTAATCTCATAAAAAATAATAAACCACACACTGAGAATGAGTTTTAACAAGTGATGACATCATCCCGATTTTCACGGGCTGCTACAGTTTGGGACCAGGGAGTAGAAAAATCAACATAACTCAAAATATAGGACTCCAATGATTATGAAAATTTGTATGGTTATACTAGACAGTAAGCTAAATCCAACAAGCTTTAAATCACTGAATTTTGATAAGTAACCACTGAGAAATGGCTCTGACAAGATGAGTGAAAAAGTCGGGTACCTGACAGAGAAGTGAAGATGAACAGACCCTGTTGACTTCAAATGAACATAACTGAAGATTGCAACATCCAAATGACATGAAAATTTGTGAGAATATATTAGACTTATAGAGCTAACTTTACCAAGTTAAATCACTGAAAATGATGCACCAAGCTCAGAGAAAACATCTCTGCAAGCTGACTGAGAAAACTGAGAGTAATGGCAATGAGTAGTACACTTCACAAGAACATGGAAAGATGAACTCAAATAATCATGAAAATGAAAGTATATTGCTTGTACAATACAATGACTTACTGATACATATGTGTGCCTTGTAATCACACCTTGATATGGCATAAAGCTCAGCTCTTGGAGGTCTTCACATAGGTCTCTCTAACCATGACTAAAACTGCCATCTATTTATAGTTGAGTTTGGGAGGCTAACTTCCCTCAATCACTCTCCAATCAATCAATGATTGATTTGATTCTCTACCTACCACAAATCACGAATTCGTGGCTCCTCTTTCCATTCTTGATCAAGTGGACTCAACCACTTAAGATTCTTTCACTTTTACATTAAGTAAACTCTTCAAAAGTTACAAGAGGTAGTTCACAAGTGAACTTTACATAGTCTTCATTTTAAGGCTTTTTCTATGACTTTGTGGGACTCAAGCCAATACTTAGGCTTGTCATAGACTTGCTCCAACATCCATGACATGTATTTTTGGTAGAACAAACTACAAGTTGGAATGTTGAAGCTTATACATAGACCACAATTGGAGACACGACTTCAAGGTAAATGGCTTCCCCATTGGGAAGGAACATATAAAATCAAGGAATTGCTCAGTTGAGGTGAAATTTGGACCTTATCCAGAGAGGATCTACCACTCTTCAACATTTCTAGGCTTAAGGCATATCCACCACAATGTAACTGAAGTCTTTTGCTTCCTTTGCACTTTTCTCATTTTGGCTAGGTTCTAAATAGCCCTCTCCTTTGTTATCTTTATTAAACAAGATTTGGGAATACGAAATTGATGTTAGAAGTTTGTTTTTGGTTATTTATTGAATTTTGATGCCAATCAATAACTTCAATCAAGAGGATTCTTTTGTATAATTTCCATATTTTTTTGGCAAACTTTGGGATTTTTCTAGGTTTTTTTGGCACTCTTTCCCCTATTTTATGACCTTTTTCTTGCAAATTCCTAATTGGAAAATGAAGCTTCTCTAGTGCTTTTGGGAGAAAAATGTATGTTCTAGCTCTGATGGTTATTTTAGCATTTTTTAGGCTTTCTAGAAAGATTTTTTTCGCACTTACTTTGATAGTTTTTAAGAGTTTTGTCTAATTCTTTAGTATTTTTAATTAAATAATGGAAAAAAAACAATCTCTCTTATTTTTCTCCTTTCAAATTAAAAAAGGCATGGTGAAACCACCCATTTTCCCTTGTGCTCTCGCTCTCTCTCTCTCTCTCTCTCTCCCTCTCTCTTTCTCTCTCTCTCTCTCTCCCTCTCTCTCTTTCTCTCTTTCTCTCCCCTCTCCATCTCTTTATCTCCCCCCTCCACCCTTGGCCCCACCCTCTCCCCCCAAAAACAATCATAGTGCTAATTTTTTTTCTAATGTATTTCATCCCCTCCCCCTACCTACATTCCCAAATTTTTTATTTTTATTTTTATTTTTGACTTATTTATTTTATTTTCTATTTTTATTATATATATTTTTCTTCTTATATTTATTTACATATTTTTACTTTTACTTTTATTTTCTCTTATTTATCAATGCTTTTTTGTATTATTTTTATTTCTTATATATGTGTGTGTGTGTTTGCACATGGTCAAAAGCTTCATGGCTCTAGACTGCACTTCAGATGCCCTTTTTTTTTAATTCTTAGAATAAATTTCATATTTTTCAATGTGTCAAGAACATTTTCATCATTAGTTTTTACTAAATCCCATCCTTTTTCCTTTTTTGGTTTAAACCTCTCTTTTTTTCTCCTATTTGCACATGTTCTTTTTCATGTATGCATGCTCCACATGGTCTATTTCCTTTCCAATTACCCACATGTTCCACATTTTCCATGTGCACCTCTTGTATCATGCCATTTCATGGATTTCTCTCAGCCTTCAGCCCCTCCTCTCTCCATCTAGCCTAAACCTTCCCTAAACCTACCCCACCCCTACCCCTCCCATGTTCCCCTATCTCACCCTTAACCCTTCCTTCTCTCTATTTCACCCTTCATCCCCACTTCTTTCTCTCAACTTAGTTTTTCATCACCATTGACAAAAAATGTTCTAGTTTTGCTCCGTTTTTTTGAAGTTCTTCCCTTTTGTTTCACGTAGTGACATTGCTTAGTGTTTCTTCAAAGGTTACAAAGTGAGAGTGGTTGTTTGGGTGGTGCCAAAAAACTACGATTAATTCCAGATTATGTTCTATCAGATGGAGAGCCCAATAGGTGGTGGGTAACTCTTGAACATGTCTGAGTTCCTAGCAAGTAAATGAGTTAATATCTAGTGCACATGTGGCCATTATGTGTGATGAGGTCAAATGGTGCACAAGTAGTGCAATGTTGGTATGCTCACACTTACCCTCTGGTTGAATTTAATTGTAGTTTTGAAACGATTTTTACAAGGATTTGAAGGGTTCTAAAGGTTTTGAGAGGTTCAGCTAAACCTCTCTTATCTATACATTTTAGAGTGCACAAGGTCAAATGCAAAATGCATATATTTGACCTCCTATTAGAAATTTGTTTTTATTAAGGTAATTTCCTAAATTTAAGTCACTACAAGGCAAAATAGGATCCAATTGGAGTGCATGTGGAAGGATTCTTGGAGATGACATGAAGTGAAAAGGCATCATGAGGGATACAAGTAGTTGAGAAGTGTGTGTACTAATGAGTGGAAAAGTGGGCTACATATCCAAGTCCAAGATCTTGGATGTTGAAGTGAAGTGAAGTAAAGTGTGCATAAGCACAAGGAGTCAAAAATCCAATTAAAGAGTTAAAGGCATTGGCTAAGCAGGTGTAAAGATAGAGAGGAGAGAATTGCAAGTGAGAGAGAGTATGTAGAGAACTCTCTGAAAGTCAAGGGAAAGCTAGTCAACTAAGTGCATAGTGAAAAAAATAGTGTATTCTTGATTGTCTAGTGCAACCCAACCTCATTCAAGGAGGAATACCACCAAGGTGTGATTGGAGTGCTACCAAACGTGCACAATAATTGGTTGTATTTGGGTGTACTTTGTTTCTTAAGGTGTAACTTTTAGTGAATACTTTTATTTGATTCATAAAAACAAAAGCATTGTAATCTACTTGTAGTATTCAATGTAGAGAGAACTTTCGAGCAGAAGGATTTCTGTTGTGCAAACACTCAAGCCTCTTTATCTAAAGAATGCCCCAACACTATTATTTATAAAAAAACTAGTTATTTTATGTATGGCATCTCAACATTCACATGAGAGACATCCATAGATAACCCACATATACAATACTACATATATACATATAGATATCCACACATATATGCACATGGATTGGAATGTGAGATTGTAAGATTTTATTTTAATGGGAGACATCCATACATACCCACAATTGTGAGACTCTTCTCATAGAAAACGTGAAAAAATGCATGTGTACTACTCTCCTCCCATCCTATTTATCCTCTTGCTCCAAGATTAGAAAGCTTCTAGAGTGCTCTAGTGTGACATGTGGCCATCATGCACACTCACTCTACTTTCTAAGGTGGAACCTTAGTATAAACCCTGAGCTAAGAACCTATGAACCTTAGCAACTCATGCTCTTGTTCCAACACACACTAATGTTTGATCTGGCTTTGATCTATGTCTATTATTCTCTCCCCCTTCTAAAGATGATTGTCCTCAATGATCCAAGAGGAGACTAAGAGCGGACACCCTTCCAAGATACCAAATATTCTTGGTGAACTAGTTCTTCATGCAATTCTCCTATTTAACATCTCATCTGGAAATTCTGAGAAGTCTGGCCTTGGGCTTAGAAAACCTTGCTAATTCTTGGCCCTTGCTTCAAATTCTATAAACTTTGTGGATCTTCCACCTAAGACACATGCAATCTTAAGACATTCTATGTGAACCTACTAATTATCTGCCAATAGTTCCCTTGTCTTCTCCATATTCCTAGGATAGTTCTATGACATATATGAAACTAGGAGCTATGGGATGTTTGATACCATCTCATGAGGAAGTGAACTCACTCCCTTCATGTATTATAGGTACATCTATCCCACTCTATCTTCTCCTCTAAAATATTTTCCTGTAACATATCCTTAGAAATCTTATTTATCTTCTAGGTTTGGCACTCTATCTAAAGATCATATTACTATATAGATCTGAATATGAATATCTCATGTAGTCTGAAGATAATCAATGTGAACCTCCTGCCTTCTTGCAAGTGTTCCACTCATAAGACCTTATGTCATCTAGACATCTTGTGGATCTTCTACTATCTTTTTGATAAATAGAAGTCTTCCCTTTTAATCTTTTATGTTCTTGATTCCTTTGAATCTGGAGACACACTATGTCCTTTTTTAAGGATGAATTGAACCTTATGCCCTAATTCCTTCTGTTTACTTATTGACCTTGACATATAGAAAACTTTATTGACCTTCTTTTCTCTTTATTGTCCTTGATTTCTGTCCTTTTCAATCATGTTTACTATCCCAATTTCTTGAACTAGCTTGCTTGTAAACCTTTCCTTTCCATCTATCTTTTCCAATCTATATTGGAAAATGGACTTGACTTGTTTCCTTTAGAGAGGAATAGAATTGTTTTTTTAAATGGAGGTTCGGCCGAGGCCTACTCCCCCTGACTTTAATTTTGAAAGAGAAACAACTGTACAATGAAGGGCATAGTACCCATGGGACCCCCCTTATCCCACAAGAGCAGGGGCAGACAGGGTGAACGGCCCGAAGGCCCATACATCGATGTGAACGGCCCGGAGGCCCAACTGGTTAACGCCCGAAGGCCTGAATTCGCGCCCGAAGGCGGATACACTGTCCCGCAGCACAGGGGGGTTGAACCCTCGCCCCCGCCTCAAGAGGCGAGGGACCCAACCAGTCGACCTGGCGTCTTGGGACGAGGAATAGAATTGTTGCTCCTTCCTTCAATAGAGTAATTAATAATGGCTCTAAACTTATAGATCTACCATAATTTCTTGCAAACTTAGTGTGTGTACCCTTTCTGTGTAAACTTCCAACATACTTGGTACTTTTCACCCTTTTTGTACTTAAACATATAACTTCGGTCCACTTGACCACTTTATTCTCTTTGACCTACTTGTTCACTTTTTATGATGTCCTATGGATAGAAACATCAATCTTGTTTCTCAACTTGTTTTCCCTTTGGAACTAAGTTTTTTGCCTTTAGACCTTGCATTGTTGTATAATCACTCCCTATTGGAGAATAACCTTTCCTTCTATAGTAAATGCTAACCTTGCCTTGTTGTGTAATCACTTTTTACTGAGAACTTTGACCACAACCTTGCCTTGTGTGCTTCCTGCAAACCTTGCCTTGCTATTTAACCTTGTCTCACTCCCTCCTAGAGATTTATACTATAGCCTTGCCTTGTTTGCTCTTTGCAAATCTTCTCTTTCTATATATCTTGACCATTTACTCTTGAGTACTTGGCCTATAGACTTGTCTTGCTAGCTTAATGAAGATGAGAACCTAGGATCTCTATTCTTCATTTTTAGGTAGAGAGATAGATGGAACTATCCCATCTGCTATTATGGAATGAAGATATCATTCCTTCTATAAAGCTAGTAACTTTGAAGTCTACGTCTGGACTTCTAGATATAAAAACTTCCCACATGAATCTCTCACTACTAGTTTGTGACTATGGCATTCTAATCAAACTTGATTTTTCCCTTGATTCCACAAGTCTGAAGTCTATTCTTCTTGTGAAAAAAATTCCTTTGTTCCATGCACATAGAAATGTGCACTAGAACTGATAGCTATGTAGTTATGGTAACCACATATGAACTAGATATTTTATTTCATAAGCATCATAAACTTGTAGGTGTTCTCAGAGTTCTCTTGTAAAGTTTCAAAATTCCTTGAGACATTTTACCTCTAAGTTTCTAACTCATGAGACCTTGGTAAAAGCTAGCCCTTGTCTCAATTTGTCCTTTTTGCAAAAGGTCAATTTTCTTTACTGAACTTATTGGAATTTTCTTTTTTTCTCATATCCTCATCTCTTTTTAGATGTATTATTTAAACTTTATTCCTTTTGATCAAAATGCTATTTATATTTTTTTCTAGATCATGGAATCTTTGAGGATGAACTATCCTCTATTCTAGGTTCTAACTAGACATCCTAAAATTCTTAGCTATGAAACTACTAAGTTCCTTATTCAAATGACCGTGGCAGCACTTGCCCTTATCTTAAGACCTCCCTTAGTCTTATACTTATCCTCTATTCTAGGTTCTAACTAGACATCCTAAAATTCTTAGCTATGAAACTACTAAATTCCTTATTCAAATGACCGTGGCAGCACTTGCCCTTATATTAATAATTCCATTCAGTGATACCATACATGTGATATCTACTAGATAGCCACAAGATTATACTTTTCTTTGATCAGAATGCTACTAGTCATTCATCTTGATCATTAAATGTTCTATATCTTTTGGGTGCTCTAGAGTTCTTTCTAAGCTCTTCTTGACTCATAGAATCCTAAAACCTTGGAACTATCGCCTCAAATTCTTTGTCTATAGGTATTTTAAGGTCCTCCTAAGATCTATTGGTTCACATAAGCATAAGGTCTTAGGACTCATACCTCTTGACTTTCTTATTCTTTAACTTTAGCATTGATTTGCCCTTTTTTTTGCCATTGCTCTAATCATAAGAGCACCATGAGCACTATCCCTTGTTTTAACCTTCTTCTTACAATGTCTTGAAAGAGAAACTATGAGCACTATTGCTCCTTCTTTCACATCAAGCATTATTTCAACAACTTTATCTATGATTCTTTTATATCTTACCTCATCCTTACTTGAAGTGTTCTAGAGCTTTTCAAAAGTTCTCACTTGCAAGACTTGATGAATAAATTAACCTTTTAACTCACTTTACTTTTTTCTCTTTAACTTAGACAATCCAAATTTACACCTTGTACTCTAACTTTAGAGTTTTATTAGTTTCTTATGTCTCAAACAACTAGACACACACCTTACTCACTTATTCTTTTACCCTAAAAGATATCTAAAGTACAAAATCTATGAGTTAATATGCTAACTTACATCATGCATTCTTATGGAATCTTTCAAAATAACTATTTCTTTGCCATCATACTTAGATATTCTAAAATTATTCCTTTGTCTCTCTTAGACAAAGCTTCTAGTTCTCATCTAGCTATTTTTTAAACTAAAAGCTCTCTTAGTGGAAATCTTGGTTACTCTAAGGACTTCATCCTCCAACCACTCCCAATCTAAATGAAAAAGATAATCTATCTTTGGCATTTACATTCTGAAGGAAAACTAAGCCTATTCATCTTGGCCTTCTGTAGATACAAAATGCATCATGCATTTCACCTATCTAGAAATCATACCATCTATGTATGCATGCATCTTCTTCTCTAGTTCAATGACTTTACAAGCTTTTTAATTGTATTGTACACATGAAACTTCCTCTCTCTTACAACACAATATCTCTCTAGTTCTCTCATGGCATATAACACCATGTGATTATAAATATTTTGGTAACATTAACCGAGGAAAATGAAGCTTGAAAAAAAAAATAATAACCATGATACAATGATAGGCATTGGCATAGTGGTGGGTGAACCACTTTCTTCACTCTAGAAACATGCAAAAAAAAAAAAACTTTTCCAATATGTGTTGTTGGGCACTACATGCCAGTCAATATATTTTCTTGCTCCAATACCTACAAAAAGATCTTGAAACAACCTATGCATGCTTTTATGAACCAACATCAGTTAACGTAACTTCATGTGCAGAAATGATGTCATATTGAAACTAACTTTGATGCATATACCAATGTAAGTTTCATAAAATTAGAAGAGAAAATAATGCAAGATTATAAATTTTGATGCAAAAAGTATCCAAATGAATGTACTTGAGAGCAAAAATATGATGCAAAGGTATATGAATTAATGCACTCCTATCCCAAATGGTTAAAAAATATGATTAGGAACTCCTAATTATCATAATTAGACACTCAATTCACTCAAAAAGAGTTTCTTGCTAGTCAATAGCCATCTAAAAGCTTGTGTAGAGATGGTTTGAAATGGTAAAAATATGGCCATAACCATTTAAAGGAAAGGTCTTGAAGTTTAGAATCTAGATCAATTCAATTTCTTGATTTGGATATTCCATGAGGAAGTTATGGCCAAAACAATGGAGCTAGGTGAATGTGCAGCATCTCTCCTTGAAGAGATATGCAAAGAATTGAATGCTTTGTAAATGTGATTTCTAATACTCCAAATATGGGTTCCAACCATTCATTGGAAAGCTCTTGGATTCTACTTTTTATAGCAAGTAGATCATCCAATTTGGATGAGTAGAGAGAAAGTTATGCTCAAAAGAGCGAGCCTAGGTAGAGCCATTTCTCCAAGTGCAGAGGGGTGGAAGGAGGAATTCACCTTCTTCCTCTCTTTCCTCCTCCTCAGCCATGCATGCTGCAGCTCTCTATCCCACATGAGAAGTTTTCACCATTAGTTTTGGGTATATATTGCATAGCTTGAGTACTATTCTCACAACAAGAGGAGGAGAGAGCTTGATGAGCTCCTCTCCTTCACACATGCATGCATGCTTGGGCATAATGATTGGGTGGCATCATTGCCGTCTGTTCCCTTCTGAGGGGAGCTCTCGCACATCATGGATTCCTTGGTGAAGCTCGTTGCTCCCTTGAGGAGGGTCTGCACTTATTCTTTTGCTGTAGAGAACCCACGAATTCCATAGCTACCCTCATATAGCAGCTTTACGAGGAAGACGACAGAGGAGATCAAAGATTTCTTGAAAAGAAATTCGTGTGGACCTCTTTTCCTCAACCACAAATAGAAGAAGAATTCTTCTCTCTCTCTTGGAGCTCCACATGCCCAAGATAAAATGGGCGCTGATACCAAATGTGAGACTCTTCTCATAGAAAACTTGAAAAAATGGCGTGTGTGCTACTCTCCTCCCATCGTATCTATCCTCTTGATTCAAGATTAGAAAGCTTCTAGAGTGCTCTAGTGTGACATGTGGCCATCATGCACAATGAATCTACTTTCTAAGGCGGAACCTTAGGATAAACCCTGAGCTAGGAACCTTAGCAACTCATGCTCTTGTTCCAACACACACTGATGTTTGATCCGGATTGGATCTATGTCTAACAACATATAGAATACTACATACATAGATATATATATTCGAACATATTTGCACATGGACTGGAATGTGAAGTACGATTTTAATTTTTTTATAGACTCGATCGTATATGAGCTACATGTATCGTTGTATCTTATTTATTTGGGCGTTAGAACGTTCTTATATGTTTTTCTTTCCTTCCCATTGATTGTTTTGAGGCCATTCAATGGGAAGGGAATATGAATCGTGAATAGCAGTATTATTTTAAACAGAGATCATAGATCTGGTCATATTCAACAAAATAAGATGACAAATAGTTAAAGACATAATGGGTTCAATGCAAATGATTTCCTGCATGTAGGCCAACTGACTTTTGCTCTGTATTTCTTGTTTGATTTCTTTCGGAAGGTTCTTATGAGACTAAAATAAAAGGCAAGTCTCATGCAATTCTTAGTGATCATATAAGTACAAATAAACGTCCATAAACAAATATGCATATGAATAGATACATATACAGATGTATGCAGTTGTGGAAGTATCTTGAATCTCTCATCGTGTGTTCTCAATCTCATAGCTTGTTGTATGTTTTTGTTTCCTTAGCTACACGTTCTGTCTACTTTTCATAAATATCTCAAAATTATATGCCGACATCTCAAAGTCATTGAGCAAACCTGGTGCACACAACAGATGAAACGCTCACTGACATGAAGGCCAGCTCAAAATTTACATGAAGAAGAGTCCATCTGTGGTCCAGAAAGATGATATTTGAGCTCACAATCGATTATTTTTAGCTCCAAAGGCCCACTTGATTGCAACATAAACGCCCATTTCCCCCTTGGGAAAAGATTACAATGAAGATTCATATAATTCATGTACTGTAAAGAGCTAAATTCTTTTGAAATCCCTAAAAAAGATTAGAACACTCAAGTCCCATCTAAGCATTTAGATATTGAACACTCAAGTCCCATCTAACCATGGCCTTAAGGCATTTATATATTGAACCCTTGACATGCTCTCTCTCTCTCTCTCACACAAACACACACATACACACACACACACACACCCACACAAACACACACACAAACACACACACAAACGCACACAATTAAAAGGACAGAAAATTGCGCGTCAATTGAAGCCTTCTGTGGTACTGATGACCCTGCAGACATGAGGCGGTCTCCATGTCATTCATTAAAGGCAATGTTTCTCCAGTGCCCAATATGTGACTGCCGTCATGCTTTTTTCTTGAAATCGATGAGTGTGCTACCGAATTCTACGTGACAGAAAGCAACTTGAGATTTGATTATAAGCAGCTCTTCAGCAAATGGAGATAGATGCGCAGCACTTGGTCAAGAAGTCTGTCGTTCTCCACATACTTTCAGATATACACGTACAAAGTGTCCTACTTGCTTTTCTCAGGAGGCCGAATCCATCACCTTAACCTTATAAATTTAAGCGCCCACTTTTCTTTTTAGCACAAACTATCATTTTATACTACCGTTATCGGGAGGGATGTAGACAAGCTACTCTCTTCTATCTCTTCCGACATTACATTTGCCTAACGAAGTATTACGTGTGCATGTAAAGAAAGAGTACGTTCCAAACAGTACAAGTAACCCTGATAAAAAAAAAGAATTCATGTTTTTTCATCTGCTCTACAGTTGCCAACTAGTGTTACGTACAGATATTTGTTGTGCATCCAGAGAAATCATGTCTTCTCAAACGAAATAATAATAACGGATAAAGGATTATTACTTTCCACCGACAAACAAAGAATAGAGTTAGGATTTCAAAGTTAGAAAGAATATCTATATTAAAGTGAGAGTGTATATACATACATATACACACACACACACACACATATATATATATATATATATATATATATATATATATATATATATATATATATATATATATATATATATATATATATGTGTGTGTGTGTGTGTGTGTGTGTGGTATGTATGTATATATGTGTGTGTATGTATGGATGTATGTATGTATGCTTTTCTGTGTGTGCGTGTGTATGTATGGATATATGTATGTATGCTTTTCTGCCTGTTGTGTATGTAGCTATGTTCGCATGTATGCGTGTGTGTGTGTATGTATGTGTGTGTATATTTGAGTTAGATGAGATCTTTTAAGTTTGAATTTTATTTGAATGTACAATATTAAATTACGCAACCGCAAAGAAATCACAAGAAGTATGAAGCATACATTATAAAAAATAAAGAATGAAGGACGCTTAACGAAATAAATCTACACAACCAAACGAACATCAGATCTTTCGTTTCGTTTATTCAGATGGGTTGAGATATTATTACTTATTTTGTTTATTTTTTATACTTTATGTATTTTTAATCTTTCGTACATCCATTAATGTATCTCTATACGTTTTTTTAGATGGTAGATATAGAAGCCGGTCATAATCCAACTTAACTGTAGAGTTACATGCTTCAATGTTACCATCCAGTTAATCTTACCACTTCAGGTAAAGGGGCTACTACACCTAGACGGACCCCTATAAAGACCACACTATTAACCACTCTCCTTGTGGGTTGAGGGCACCTATGATGGTAGAGACTAGTCCCATAAGCACGGGTGTGAAACAATTGCCATAGACTACACAACATGTATGAATTAAGTAAAAGTGGAGCAGATCCTCATCATCACCATCTTCATTTAGTTGACAAAGATCATGTTATAATAGTAGATCTTGTTGTGGAATGGTAGTATATACACCTTTATCACCATAATGATTACATGAATCCTCCTTTTCTATGGAGCAGTAAGGGGATTCCACTTAAAATACCTCATTCATCTTGGAGGAAATTATGAACATGATCCCTCCAGTTTGTGTATTTTCCATTATAATGGAGCAATAGATATGAATGCACTTGTTCCCGAAATGAAGAATCACATATGATAGTTTATGGGTATACGAGCATACAATTGTATGGTTATTACTTGGCCTAAAGTGGACAAAAGAAGCTCAACCACATTATATTAGTGATTATAGGCTACATCTACGGTCCATTGATGGATCCATAAAATGGATATCTATGGTGTGCATTGATACAATCAAATCTAGAGCTGATACCACACATGCACTATTCATAGATTCCAACCCATAGATATCATATGTACAGTGATATTTGAAAAGAAATAAAGATGGAAATGTGTATAAGCAATTCAAGTATTAAAGACAAGCTACAATCCTGAATCTAAGGACAAAGAATATCTAACTTACAGAGTAGAGGATTTGACATAGAATTGGACTACATGTACTCCTTAGGGACGCAAGCCGAAGGACCCTTGTCTTGATTGCTTAGTTCCATCACACAAATAATATACTTTAAAATAAATAATTACTTTGTTTATATGCAAAATGGAGCTCTTTTTTCATCTGGTTGTTTTAGTAATATGGACATTTAGCTTTTCTACAAGATATTTTATGTATTATTATTAGGCATATTTCTTTTCTTCATTCACATATTCCGAATTACCTTGATAATTTCTCTTTATCACATATATCTAATCTTTTGAATTTTATTCAATATAAATGTATTTTATTTCCATTCATGCTTATGGTTTTGTGTATGGTTATGATATTGGTTCTAGTGTATGAATACATGAATGGTGCATCGTTCTAATAGGTGTATGATTATACTAGGTTGTTTGATTATGGTTATGACTATTTTTATGATAGTTGAATGGAAGGTGTATGTTTATGATTATGGTTAGGGAACATGTTTGATTATGGTTGTTGCAAGTGTATGATTATAATTATGGCTATAACACATTTATATTTATGAGTATGGTTATGGCACATGTATATGGACATATGGAGAGCGTATAAAGGCTATATGGCTATGATTATGATTATGACACCTTTTTGGATATGGTTATGGTAATGGAACGTGTTTCAAATTCTATGGTCATTGTTATAGTTATGAAATGTGTAATAGGTGTAGTATGGTAAGTGTATGGTGGGACTATCATTATGATTATATTATACTTTTGATTATGGTTATTGTTATGGTTAAGTTTATGGCTATGTTTATGGATATGGTTATTATTATGTTTATGGTTAAGGTTACGGTTATGGTTTTGGTTATGGTTATGGTTATGGATATGGCTATGGTTATTTCTATGATTATGGATATGGCTATGACTATGTATATGGTTATGTTTATTGTTATTTATGTTTATGGTTATTTATGGTTATGGTTATGTTATGGCTATGGTTATGACTATGGTTATGGTTATGGCTATGGTTATGTTTATGAATATGGTTACAATTATGATTATGGTTATGGCTATGATTGTGGTTGAGATTATGGTGAAAGATACAATAATAATTTCAATTACAATTATGGTTATGACTATGATTATGGTTATTACTATTATTATTATTATTATTATTATTATTATTATTATTATTATTATTATGTTCAAACTTAGAGTTATGGTTATGATTATGATTACAATTATGAGTATGATTATCGATATGACTCTAGTTATTGCAATGATTATAGGTACACTTATGTTTTATGGCTATTGATATGGCTACAACTACTAGTACAACAACAATAACAGCTATAACTTAAACTTCATCTATGGCTATGGATATGACTATGACTATGGTTATTTCTATGGCTATGATTAGGGATAGAGCTATCAATATGTCTACGGTTATCATTACACTTGCAATTTTGGTTTTTGTTTTTGTTTCCTTTCGGCTATGGCTATGGATATGGTAGTGGATATGGTAGTGGATATGGTTATGGTTATGGCTATGATCATGTTTATTGTTATGGTTATACTTATGGTTATTTTTATGGTTATGATTGTGTTTATGGTTACAGTTATGGTTATGGTCATGGTAATGGTCATGGTCATGGATGTGATCAGGGTCATGTTCATGGTCATGTCATGGTCATGGGTATTGATATATTTCAATGGTGATATGTGTGAACACACTAGGACCGTTGGAGCACTTTTTTCCCTCTTTAGGAGGTTTTTCCCCTGACTTGTATATATGGCTATAACCCTAATGGGTTACTTATCTTTTTACATTCTCTTGGTCACTTCACAAAAATCCTAGGAATGTCCACTTTACTCTCTTCTCAAAGATCCGATTTTAGACTTTGAGATTGTGGAGGCCATTGCTAATGATAATGAGAACTCTTTGTTGATGACATGAATGCTTTTATGCATAATGATAGCATTAGTATTGCCACCTTCTAGCAATGTCTTGACACTTTATGCCTTGCCTTCAGATCTAGAATTAACCACTCAAAGACTATTTTCAAGGCCACTAGTGAGCTAACCCCATAATTTTTTATTAGTCTTGTTTGGAGCTCCCTAGTGGACAAATCTTTTGTCTGTAGGGAATTGTGATGGGCTTTGAAGTTTCCATTAGTCAGAGATGGAATTGAGTTCTCACCAAACTTGGAAATAATTTTGCTTATTGGAATGGCATATAATTCAACCTAGCGAGACATGCTATGGTGTTCAATACCTTTCTTCTTTAATTGCTATGAAAAGGTTAGCTAAACTGGAAATTTCTTGCCTTTGGACTTGAGATCCCAACAGAAGAGGTATGCCCAAGATCAAATGGGCTATTTGTGTGAACTAGAAAGACAATAGTAGCTTGGATATTTTGGACATTGTGGGAATGATTGATTAGATGGCTACCAAATGGATGATTAAAGCCTAGTGCAACTCAGAAGCTTCATGTGCTAAATTAAATCTTGGAAACAAATCTTCTCTTACCTTGCTCTGGCTTCATAGATGGAAGTGTCATGACTTGCTCACTATCTTATTTCCTATTTTTTTTGGTGAATCCCAAAGGGTCAAACTTGCTTGGTGCTCCTTATGTAAGATTTAAAACAAGATGAAGCCATACATCAAGGTCAATGTGGACTCCAAATGGGCTTCAAGGACTATACAAAAGGATTCTATCTGGTTTCCCAGCGAGGGAAATCAAAGAAATTGAATAGGATGATCTCCAATGAACAAATAATCTATGGAAAAGAGCGCTTCCTATGTGGAAACATCAAGAGAGCAAACTGTGGATTAGATCCGAGGAAATTGACTTGACAAGGAGAGTTGACTATGAAGAGTGGTACCTATTATGGTGCATAATCAATTCTTGGGAGAACTGAGAGACTCCTTTGCTTCTCGAGAGCGATCATCCTCACATTGGAGGATTAAGATGGATCAATGGGCACAAATTGGATAAAGTGGTGAGATTCAAGAAACCATTGGATGTACATGTCACCCTTAAGAGCAGATGATGTTTCTTCTAGTCAAGCATCAGATGGCAATTTAAGTTCGTGGAACTGTGGCACCCCCTCATTGAGAACAAATAAGTTTTTCCAATGTGGCAAATTCTCCAACAGGGAATTCGGAGCAAAGTCAAAGCTCAAAAAAATTACAAGGCCCCAAAATGTTGTAAGCACTATCTTTGGGGAAGAGAGGACATTGGCCACCTTTTCTTTTCAATCCCCAAGAGCCATTTGGTTTGGCAAGCTCTCACTAGGGTTTTGAAGCTTCAAAGTCAAATCGGATTAAAGCAAGTGTTACTTGCTGAAAGTTTGGATGATGGTGCATATGCAATAGAGGATTTGTATGCCATCTCATATGAAAAAGTTTAGCATGCACATTTGTAGCTACAAAAAGTTAATATGGTTTCCTTTTTTTCCAAGGGTCACATTCTAAACATGTATAAGTAGATTTCATATTGGCTAAGAAGCAACATGCTTTCTTTCGCAAAGGTGGTACATGAAGAGCTAAGAATGACTTGTAGCTTGTTAAATAAGATGTATTTGGCTCCATAAAGACTCCATGCTCAGTTGATTATCTATAATTTTTTCAAATTTTAGATACTTTTAAGGCATTCATATGAGAACTTAGAGAAGCTTGAAAGTAGTAGTTTGGTCAAGCTTATCAACCCTTACACTCTTGGAGAGCCAAATTCATCTTATAGGCTTGTGATTAGTGCAATAATAACCACTATTTACTTTGGATCATCAATGAGAAATAATTATTGCAAAACAAATAAGCTCGCATAATGACTAGTCAAGAAGACTTGCTATTTCAGGTTGAATCATACAACTTCACTAGTTTAGTACATGCGCCTTGATTGCAATTTATCAAATTCCTCTTAGAGTAAGATCACACATGTTTGTGCAATTACTCCAAGCCTAATTATTGATCATTTATCCTAAGGCTCATATGTACATTCATGTATTAGCACATGAATGATCTCTTGTAAAAGATTGAATCTTTACTTCTTGTAAAAGTACATAGAAGAAATCACTTCAATCACGAATACTTAGGGAGAATATTTTCGTTAGTTTTTGGTGAGGTAGATGGAGAATAAGATCCTAAAATCTAGAGACACTTTTAGGTAGAAGTTTAAATTTCAAATTAAAAAAGGAGCTCCAACTTTAGCTATAAAAAGAGGACTTCAAAAGTCACATTGTAGAAGCTCGATTTGGAGAGATATTCAGAGGGATTCTATGTTGATATTGAGATCACACCATAGATCTATCATTGTCCCCACATTTAGCAATCATTCATTGCCAATGTCATTGTAATCTATGTGCATTAATACATATAGTTCTCCTATATCTCGACTCTTCTACTCTGTCATGTACCACTTAGAAAAGTGAACTCCTATGACTTGTTTCTCAATGTATAATTGATTTTTTAATATTATTTAAGTTGTTATAGATTTAGTGGATTTTCATTTCTCTTGTTACAAAGTTTCATTATCATTGCCTTAGCCAATCTTGAGTTATGAACGAAACAATGCTCACTGGTCTGCATACTATTAGTCCCCAAAAATGTCGAGATGCATCTCCAAATTGCTAAGCATCATTCTCTGAGTATGGTTCATCACTTTAAGTGCAATAACTTGCAAATGTTAGCTATCCAAGTTAATTAGATATGAGTAAAAGGATTTTATTGAATTATTAGTAGAGAAGGAGTACTGTCCATTTCCTTGAGTAGGTGTAGTAAATCACAAGTTTTGGTTCATAGTTGAAACTCCTACTCATCTGTTTTGATGCAATGATTTGAGGATTGTAAGGAATTGAACTCACAACCTCTTGGTTAGGAATGTGATGGGCTAACCACTTGCCCCAAAAGCCATGGTTGAGGATTACTTCCTAATCCTCTCTCTTAGGGTGTAGTTCAACCATCTCCTATCTGTCAAGGTTGTGGTTCAACTCTCTTCTACCTATCACTTTATTACTTTTACAACCTCTTGGTTAGGAATGTGATGGGCTAACCACTTGCCCCAAAAGCCATGGTTGAGGATTACTTCCTAATCCTCTCTCTTAGGGTGTAGTTCAACCATCTCCTATCTGTCAAGGTTGTGGTTCAACTCTCTTCTACCTATCACTTTATTACATTCTTCCCCCCTTGGTCAATCATTGTCCTCAATGATCTGCTCTTGTATCCCTCTAGCCTCGGTGATCAGCCCCTTGAACTCCCTAGGTGCCCTTGAATTGATGTCCCTCACCCTCGCATAGTTTCTTGAACCTTGTTCGCAACCTTGGTCTCTTGAACCCTTGCTCTCAACCTTGGTGTCTTGAACCTTCTTGTTCGCAACCTTGGTGTCTCGAGCCCTTGTTCTCACCCATGCTTGGTATCTTGAACACTCAATCAAGTGTCACCCAATGATTCCCAAGGAATTCACACTTCCAACCTAGCTCATTGGAAAGTTCGTTCCGAGAGCTTTCCAACGGTATATTACATGCCTCAATCTGACCTACGGATTGAGAGATACACTTGATTCTTTGTTGGGTCCATCCTTGAAACCGACGCGCGCGCCTTCCACAATTCCTACCCTTTCACATGGAGGATGCCCAAGCGCCTTTTTTTTTTAGAGGCCATTGGATCATTCCATCTTGCCCAAGCCTACTTCCTAGGCTCGGATACCAATGTAAGGAATTGAACTCACAACCTCTTGGTTAGGAATGTGATGGGCTAACCACTTGCCCCAAAAGCCATGGTTGAGGATTACTTCCTAATCCTCTCTCTTAGGGTGTAGTTCAACCATCTCCTATCTGTCAAGGTTGTGGTTCAACTCTCTTCTACCTATCACTTTATTACAAGGATCATCTTCCAAAGTTTTTGGGTGATTATTTGTGCTTCCTCAAAAGCTCAAAAGGTCTACTTTGCACTCCTCAACTCAATTTGGCTGGTCTGAAGTAGGAACTTGTAGCACTAACTCATCTCTAGAAGGTGTCCACCATCTTCTCCAGCAGTGGTATCAGAGCAAAAGTGGTTTTTTCCTAACGAATTCCACAAATAAAAAGAATTTCTATTACCGATCAAGAAATTCTTCTTGGCATCATGTAATTGTGCCTTCAATGATTCCGTTTCTATGAAATATTGATTTCGTCTTGCTCAATGTATGGATATTGTCTCCCATTTGGTGCCAATGGCATTGTACATTTTATAATCCTTCTCTAATAGCTGATATATTCCTTGGATAAAATGTAAAACAACACTAATTGTAAGCATATATTCTTCCTTGAAAAGTAAAAAGAAAAATCCATTATGAATAAGTTTATTTTCATAGAGTGGTCAATGATCCTCTAACTCTTTCAATTTCTTTTTAAAAACTTGGTTCAATCACAGAAAAACCTAAGGATTTCAATTTATGAAAGAAGAGGAGATTGTAATAGTGAGAGAAATAAAATTATTATTTTTTGTTGTTTGAAAAAAGGGTCAAATCACTTCTGGGAAATATGAAATCTATTATTTTCCCTTTTTTGAAAAGAAGGGTCAAATGGCTTCAGGGAAATATGTTGATGTGCCACTTTTGAAGTAAAACGTTAATGAGTAAAGGATGTGCAATAATGATGGATTTTTTTTTGAGATTTAATTATAGAAGGGAATAAGAATACAAGAAGACTAGAGAGAATTACAAAGAAGGTTGATGACCCTTTAATCCCCTTGGTAAGGAACCAATGTCCTTTTCAACTAATTGTTTTCTATAACAAACATAATATGGTGTCTAAAGGGAGGGGTTCTTTTACTATTCCTAATTCTTCTACAAATCTAATCCAATGTCTTCTATCTTAATCCCATAAGTGTTCCCTTGCAAAACCCCTTAGGCCAAAACCTTTTAGCTTTGAGAATATTCTCTTTCTCAATGGAATTGATACTAGAAATAGGAAACCAAATAGAATCATATTTCCTGATACTAGCTACCACTTCTAGTCATTATCAATGGAGCAATGATGCCATCCTATTCCACGTTTTCCACAAAGAGTAGATAATTTGTTAGCACTAGGGGATGACAGTGATTGGAGAGAATAGAAGTTGAGTTTTTGTACATTTTGCAAAGCCATTAGCAATAGTGAACCTATTGGTGAACTAGTCTACAATGACATATGTGGCACACTCTTGAGTGAAGACATATATAGACAGTATATGTTTCCACTTAAAGTGGAGATGCATATAGTGTTTTTTTATTCTTATGAGAGAAAGAATTAGCAACATGGCACAAGCAAGAACAAGGAAAAGAATTGTCAATAGAATAAGAATTGAAGTAAATCAAGGAAGATGGATATCATGCCATCATTGTAATAAGAAAGAACATATGAAGAAAGACTAATATGACTCCTCCTTGTCCCTAGGATGCTTGTGCACGTATTCCTCTTGAATGACATTCATGGGATTCATGGCTAGCTTTCCTCCATAAATAGCAAGTTACACTTAAGAGAGGGTATTCACTTACCACATGGACTTGTTTGCTACACATGGTGCACCATACTCTAGTTTTGATGACCCTTCCATGAAGTTCTTGTAGTTCTTGTCGAAGTTGTTTTGACTTCTTTGCTTGGGCGTCTTCTTAATTTTTGTGACTTTAATGCTTCAATTTCATGCCTCAATTACAACATTTTCTTCTTCTGTCTGAGGCTTGTTTCTTCTTAGAATCTCAATTTCTTTCCTTAATTGTGTCATTGGGTCCTTAGGCTCCCCAAGGTATGGTAAACTAGAAGAGCCAATTCCATATTGGTAGTTGATTTGCTCTATCCTTGTTGCTATATAAATAAATTATTTGATTGTTGTTATGGGTAGCATTAATTCCTTAATCTTGCATTTTATTGATATTGGAAGTGGTTTAGCAAGCCAATTCTTCATAAAGAAGTCATGAGGGGGATCTAGTAATTTAGACATCAGCGCTTTTTCTCTAGCTCTTCAATGATATTTTGTACTATATTCCCTTGTTGGAACTATGTCTTGAAGGCATCCTTCATTAAGTCCCAAGTAGTAAAATGGTTTTCCGCAAATCGACTAAACCATATATCTGCTAACCCCTCCAATCTTGGTGGGAAAAGAATAAAAAATGCATCTTTCCTTCCCATTAGCCCCCTTGTTTTGCATAGGGCTAAAAACCTTCTAACATGTAGGTTGGGGTCTTTATGTGATAATCCTCTAAACTAGGGAAATTCGATATTTAATCTTGAAAGTAGAGTTTCTAGGTCTACTTGAGCTGCCATGTTTCTTACTAAGGATGTTGATGAAAGAGGGATGGCTGACCTACGAACGACTTTCCTTCTTGTTGTTTCGCAAGGTACTCTTAAATTTTGTGGCTAGGTTGCGATCATGAGTTGTGCACCCTATTCCTTAGGCTCAGATAATTCCAAGGAAAAGGAATATTAGCTCTTCAATGTTGTCGACGCTTTGCACTTCTTCTTCACTCGCAAATATTGATTCTCCTATGCTCAAGCCACCTTTTCCCACCAGGTGTGCCAAATTTTGTTGGGGGATTCTTTAGTTGAAAGGGACTTGAGTGTTTGTAGGAGAAGAATGGAGAAGAAGAAGAGATACAAATGCATCGAAAACTTTTGTGTCTTGATTAGCAATAAGAAATACAATATTCTTGTTTAAAATGAGACAAAATTGTTGCATGTACGTAGCGCATGAGCCAAAGAGAACAGATAAGTATACAAAAGTACCACAATTTCTTGTCCAATCAACCTCCTTTGTGTCAGTCCTCCACCTTGTCCAGTAGCTTGCCCTTGTGCACACATTGCACTCAAGCTTTCAATAAGGGTGAAGGAAGGATCACTCTATCTTGTCGATGCACAAGACTTCCTTGATAGTATTTGTTTCACATTAGGTGCTCTCTTACTTGCTCTTTGATGTACTCACTATTCAAGTCTCTTGCTCACTCTTTCTATTGCTTTGATGTCTCAAGGATCACTTAATGTGTAAAATCTCCCTATTTTGCCCTGTAGTGACTTTAGGATAAACAAAGTTTTTAATGGGGGGCCACACATAAACTTTTGCACACTGCTTTTCTCCTCATATGACTTCCACTTTTGACCTTCAATTCTTCAAAATGTGTGCATAAGGTAGGAATCACCTAAGCCTTTGAAACACTTAAAAAACCTTGAAAATTTTCCAAAAAGATCACTCTGCAACATGCATTCAACTTCTCCTAAAAAACCATTGTGAGCAAACTATTTGTGAACTTCCTGTGCATGCTTATTCTCGGCCACTTGTGCACCACCTATGCACCACTTTGAACTTTTGCACCACCTATGCATCACTTGCAAAGTCATCACTTTCACCTTTTACTAGTTTGACCTTGGACCATCTCAATAGATAAAAATGTTTATCTGCATAAGGAAACTATTTACAACATGCAATTTTTCTGATGCTTAAAACCCTTTTACAATTTCTCCCATTCTAAGTTCAATCACGTAAGTATAGCTTTTAAGATGATCCTCCACTACCAATAGTGTAAAGATTTCCATGGGTCAAGTCTTTTTCAAGTTGGGTAACCCTTGGATTTCAAGGTCGCTATGACCCAAAGATGGGAGTGGATGCTGAACAAAATTGAAGTAAAAATTCAATACTACAAGGCATGGAGCTTAATGTATTAGTGAAAGCATTGGTGATCAACACATTCTCTTATTTACTCCATCATCTATTTCTTTTCGTTTTTGAAATTTAAGGACAATGGATCGCTCAAGAAAAATATGCAAAAACGTTCTCTAGACAAGAGACACTAACAAAATAGGGGTTTTAAAGATTAAATGGGATAAATGTGTTAGTTGTAAGGAAGAGCAAAGATTATGCATTCCTGATGTCGCCACTCTAGCTAAAACTTTGGCAGCCAAGTGGATGATACAATCTTACACCAATGACAATGATTCATGGTCTAAATTCATATTTGAAAAGAAATAAAGCTTCGGTTTTTTAGGTTCCCCTCAATGGAACAACCTTGATCTCATCATGCTCCTTTTCTTCCCCAATTTTGAAATTGCCAAAGGTTTGGGTCCTATGTCCTCTTTGTGGAAACTTTGGAAATAAGATGAAGCCTCGTTTCTCAATTATTTGTGATGAGAAGTGGGAAATGAGAATAATATAGAAATATTCTATTTGCCTCCCTATATCAAGAATTAGGGAATTTGAGAAATAGAATATTAAAAGAGCAAAGAAAATCTATCCCCAGGTCTTTTGCAAGTTAGAAAAGCCATGGAACAAGCTAGTATACATGGGATCAAACTTTAGAACGTTGATTCTAGCCTTATCCCTAATGATGATGCTTGGCGTCTATCGATAAATCGGATCCAACAATTGGATGAAGTAGAGGTTTTCCTCTTGATTGGTCGTGAGGGAATCTACCAAGAGGGGCTCAATTAGAACATTTCTAACAAATTAGAACACATCGTGATATTCAAAAGAATACTAGAAATTCATTGCAGTTCAATAAAGAAATGGTGGGTTGATTGTTCCCTAAGAGCATCTTTTTTTCCAAGGGGATCTAGTGATACCTCAAGTTGGTTCAAGAGATCAATTGGAAGAAAACACTTCTTTTTGAGGCCATTGGCTGCTCCACTACTTTTTGGAACATGATCAAAGGTAAGGTCTTCTAGAAAACTTGGAAAAAAAGATGCATTGTCAACTTTAGTGGAACCTCCAAGGAATGATACATTGAGGAAAACTTGGAAAGAAAGATGCATTGTCAACTTTGGTGGAACCTCCACCCCTCTCTCAGTTTCACTTCCTAAGGAAGAATTGGCTAAAGGATCATGTGGTACGTTACAAGGTATGGACAAGTTGGGGTTAGGGCACTCCTAATTCATGAAGACATTTAAAATTTCTTCTCTACTCTCCTCTAGACTTGCTTCCCAAGGTACTATCATGTTAGTAATTTTGGGTTTTCTGGCCTCTAGAAGACTAAAAACTTCTTTATGTCCTACTTTCACAGATACAAATCCCTGGGCGAGATGTATGCTGACTTCATATTCAAAAATCCAGTCTTGACATATTATCAATTCTTTGAGAAGGTCTTCATTCTTGCACATCAAGAATCTTTGATTCATGGTCGTGTTTCCCGGATGTTAGGACATTGAGACTCGTCCTCCAATTTCTATCATACATGCTTTAGTAGGAGTCATAGTTGTTTTGACGTCCTTGGCTAATGAGGCTCACATGTAACTTAATGCCACACTTGTGTCGATCAATGAATCTATTAATTTATATCATTTATGCCAATCCCTAGGTTCAAATATGGTCAGGTGACACCATTATTCACGTTCTCTGTGTTACCTATTTGATAGTTTGTCATGGGTATAGGTTCTTCTCCTTGTATATATCATTCATCTTTTTGTCACATCCATTCTTTCCTTTTCCTAATTCACTCTAGTGCTTCCAATCGAGCTTCTTCTCTCATCCTTTCCTCTTCCCTTTTTCGGTTCTGCAATCCTAGGAGTCTTGCCAAATTTTTTTTAGTTAATGGTTCCATCTACTTTTTGATCATCCTTTCCCATTTTGAATAATTGTCTTCCACTTATAGTGTAATCTCTACTCATTTCTTCTAAAGCCCTCTTTCTTGCTAGGCCTGCTCCTTCCTCATGATTTCACAATTTTAGAAAATTCACTAATGCATTACTCCATTCTAGTGCTATAGTGGAGAAATGTAAGGACGAATGGTCCTTAGGGGCATTCTCTTGAGATTCTTGGCAATTCATAATGTATTCATGTGCATCCTTTTGCATGTTTGGCTAGTATACCCCTAGTCTTTTCAATTCCCTTGTTGTTCCATGAATGCCCTTATGTGTTTTCCATTGGTTCACATAAGCTAGCTCTAACATATTTTTTTCCTCTACATCTTCTACACATCTCAATAATAAGCCATTAGGTTCTTTGTAATATAGACTAGCGACCACAATATGTAGATTCTCTGATTGCATGAACTCCTTTCTGTTGTCTCTATTGATCCTATGGTGTGGTCCATGTGTGAGGATTGTCATCATTTTTTTTCCCATTTTGGACACACTTCCAAGTTGAACAGGTAGGTATCAGGTAGATCATCTGCCACTCCCATAGGTGGTTCTCCATGTGTCATCCTTGATAAATGGTCAGCTATTACATGTGTATTTCCTTTTTTGACTACCACTTCAAAATCGAATTCCATGAGTAATAGGAACCATCTCACTAGCCTTCCCGTATTGCAGGGTTTATTAGCCAAATACAATAGGGCTTGGTGGTTGATAAAAAAACTTGAATTTATTGGCTAGGAGGTAATGTCAAAATTTCTTGATTGCGTAAACCATTCCTATCCCTTCTCTTTTAGTAATGCTATAGTTTCTTTCTGCTTGATTTAGTTGTCTGCTAGTGTATGCAATAGGGTGATCTAGTTTTCCTTCATCTGTAGGTTGAGCTAGTATACATCCAATTGCAAAATTTGATGCATCCACATTATATGGAATGGTTTGTTCCAGTTGGGTGCTTTCAAGATAGATGCTGAAATTAATCTTCGCTTTAACTCATTGAATGCTGTTAAACAAGATTAAGTTATTTGTTTAAAGTTTAATTCAATCTGGGTTCTTGGGATGGTTAGGGGTCTATAAACAAAGGCCCTATTGTATTTTCCCAAATCTACAAATTAAAAAGATACTACTTCACCAAATTAACGTGCTAAGTCAGATTATCTTTCCAGTACTGTTTTGAATACATTCTTCAACATACTTCCACACCAGACAGTTAACCGTATAACTTCTTCACTTATCGCGTTAATCAATTTACTTAATACTTCATTTAACTTCACTTAATGATTAAATTAGCCAACAAAATTGACAGAAGACACAGTGTTACACAGAGTTTGACAAACAGCGCTTTGCTTTTGGCTCTTGCCCAGATGAAGAGTCCGATGACTACACCCTCTGCTTCACGCAACTTCTCTCACTAATCTTCCCCTAAAGGTTACAACTTTACGCTACACCTTTACATGATGCGTGCGACTTTTCAGAGTGTATATTACAAAAGTATGAGTTCCTTTCTGGCAGCTTACACTGGCACGCACGGTGGACTTGAACCCAAAAATGGTGATTACAAAATCAAGGTTCATCTATGATTCCCTGAATATACATAGTCCAAGCTAATTTAAATGTACGTGCAATCTTCTGCTTGAGGGAATCTAGCATATCTTTCAAAATAGCTGGTTCTATAAGTTGTGCATCAGTTCTAACTGAACTGGTAGCTATAACCTGGATGATAAGTAATTCGGTCTGAGTCTGCAAAAAAGATTCTTGTAGATAAAAATCATTGGCCAGAGCAGCGTCACGTCGCAGCTTCATTTTTGCTATATCTAGATCAATTCACGAGAGCCTGTCTGCCTGAACACTTAACTTCTTTTCTCTTCGCTCGAGCTCCTAAGCTTGAAATTGCATCGTCTTGTAAAAGTATTCTCGCTCCTTTTTAATAGCTTCCATCTCCTTTTTTAAGTTAATCTGCAGGCCAATTGCTTCTTCCAAAGCACAACTCTTCTGGAAAAGCTCTACGGACACCTTCTTTAATTCTTCAGTGTTTTGCATAGCCAGATCTGCCATTTCCTATCCTTTTTGCTCCACCAAAGCAAGATCTGCGTGTGTATCCTCCAACAGATTTCCTAATGCAATCCTGGCATCTTCCTTATCTTGCACCATTTTGTTCCAATTGAGAAATCTCTTCATCGCGAGCATCAAGGAGAACATCCTTCTCATTCAATTGGGCTTGCAAAAGATGAATCCGCCTTTGCAGGAACTGGTCTCAGCCTTCGTAGCGAGCACTTCTTCTTGAAGGGGAGCAATATCAGCTTCCAGGATATCGGCTTTATGCTGTAGCTCCTGTTGAAGAGATTGTTGAGCCATCTTCATCTGAAGAGGCAATTGCTGGGAGAATTGGATGAGAAGTTGGCACATGGATGCCAATTCAGTGAACATTACAGTTGGGGGAAGAGAAGGAGGAGGTTGTGACGATGAGGCAACGAGGAGGTGAGGTGATGATGGTGGAGAGTAGTCGGGGGAGGATAGAAGATTGGTTCATGCCTCACGACGAGTAGTTGAGGGCTCAATGGGAGAAACTTCAACAACATCAGGAATGTTGGTTGGAGGGGGTAGAGGGATAAGGGAAGTTGGAACCAAAACTATTTCGGTCTCAATCTGTGGTACTGACAAGGCGGCTTCGGTAACTGCCTCTGCATTTCTAGTCAATTGATTGACTGCATCTGCTTGGGCGTCTACGGTTGGTGAAGAAGGAGATTGACAATCTGTAACAACGGTTGCTTCCGCTATCTCCTTCACAGCCTCAGCATCCAGTTGCTGAGATTCCTCTCGCGATGAGACCTCAGCTATGTCTTCCATAATAATATCCTTGTTCGGTTGCTGATTAGGAGAAGGCGGGACAGATTCTACTTGTAAGGAAGTGGCAGTGTCATGAAGGAGTTCAAATTCTTGACCCGCAGTGGAACCCTGCACCTGGCTTTGTGATGGGCTAATGCGTCTGCATTTTTGTTGGAAGAAATGAAGTAGGTCTTCATCATCGTTGTCTTCCAGCATCTATGTAGATTCCTCGTGTAACAGAATGGTATTGGTTGGAGGGGGTTGCACGGCTTGTATCATCGAAAGGAGAGGGGTAAGAAGATGGGGTAATCGAGTGTGAGGAATGTCATGCTTGACTAATTGTTTTGTAACTGCTAAGCATTCACGGTGAATGTGCAAGAAGAAAAAGGATGTGAATTCGACCCCCTCTCATGAGGCAGTATCAATCATCAAGTAAAAAGGCCTGGAAATGCCATAAGTGCGTTTTTGTAGGTTTAAGGCTGCTACAAGAAATTGCAGTGCGGTGCGCTCCGGTTCGGGTCGACAGAGAATGGCAAACTCATTAGATGAGTACCGGGGAAATAATTCCTTCATGGTCACTAGGGGAAGGAGTAGTCCATCGACCAACCCTTCTTGAGGGAGACGGAACCCCTTAGCAACCGTGTTTAGTGTAACTACTACACGGGGGTTTAAGCACGGCAAGGGCCAGCACTGCTTTGTAGCAGGCATGGTGGCGATGGCAAAAATAATATGCGCATGAAAGGGATGACATGCCATTGAATGCCAAGGCAATTCAGCGAAGGCCAAGAGCCCGCGAGTATGCAAGTACTCACTCACATCAGGAGTGAGACCTGCACGGAAGGTTAAAATGTTTGCAAGAGCTTCCATGGCGCATGAAAAAACAAACAAAAACACAGAGTACACAAGGGTCGCAAACACACAAAGACACAATAACGACTAACAGTGAGAAGAACAAGATTAAGTAGAAACACGGGAAAAGTGAGGCGGCAAGAACCCTAATCATAACGCAGTATTGGAAATATACCGACGTAATGATGACATGCATGAATTAACAGACACAGCAACATAGAGGCGGCTATTAATCATGGTTAGATAAGAAAACGGAGGGATTATGGTCGATTGTTCAATCGAAACACGGAGATCAGAAAAGAAAATCGAGTGGCAGGCGAAAAAGAGTTAAAAAAAAAATATCAAAGACACCTCATGAGTTGGTAGACGATGGATGGTAGGGTCGAAGCTTTGAACCATTAATCACTTTAGGGAGAAGGTGACCAGTTAAGGTGGATAACCAAAAAGTTGCGGGTCCCACTTGTTCAGCAATTCGGTAGGGACCGAACCATCGTAGTTTAAATTTTTTGACGGATCGATTAGACTTAGCATTATAGAAGAGGACTAATTGGTTTACCGTAAACACTGGGGTTTTGAGGAAATGATCGTGGGTTTTGGCCTCTCTCAGCTGCACTTCCTGCATCACCAGGAAACTCTCCAGACGCTATTCATCCAGGGACCGTAAAGCCTCCAATCGAAAGGGAAAATATTCTTTTGGTAATAACTTCCATTCCAGAGCCACACGCAGATTGCGAACCACCAGTTCCATAGGAGCAATCGCTTCTAATCCATACGGCAACTTAAAAGGAGTTTTTCGGGTTGCCACTTTGTATGTGGTACGATAATCACATCTCTCTGGGCAATCTAACACTAGTTTCTTCAAGATGTTTAAGAGAGATTTGTTGGTACTCTCATCAAATCCATTTGCTCATGGGTAATAGGGAGAACTGAATTTGTGCACAATCTGGAATGTTTTCGTAAGCACTTGCATTAATGTATTTGCAAAGTGCGTACCTTGATCAATTACTATCTCCAAGGGTAACCCATAGCGCGGAAAGATATCCTTCATTAAACATTTAAAAACCAAAGCCGCTGTCGTTGATCGGAGAGCCCATGCCTCGGCCCATCTAGTTGCGTAATCAATGCATGTTAGAATATATATGTTATTGGTGACTATTGCTGGAGGTGTAATAGGTCCTATGAAATCCAAACCCCATTTTTGAAAGGGTTCCAAAGGCACAACTAGTTGAAGCGGAAAGTAGTGTTGTTAGAAAGGTTGACCGGAACACTGACACTCATCGCACTGTTGTGCATACTTGGTCACATCACGATACATGGTGGCCCACCATAATCCACTCTGCAAAATCTTCCGGTGAGTCAGGTCAACCGCAAAATGTCCTTCGGTTGGGGCAGCATGGGCCATGGTAATGACTGAACCAATTTCATGTGGAGGGACACATCTGAGTAGTACTCTTGAGTGATCCATGTAATATAATTGTCCTACAATCAACTGAAAGCGTCGACTGTACGTGGCTAATCTTTGTCGAGCAGCTGTAGAAATCATACCAGGGGGACATCCACTAGTCAAGAACAACAGAAAGAGGGTACTGGCAATTCCTATTGATCATCTTGTATTGTCTCTGCTGCATAAATGGCTGGTGTTGTATCATCAATTCCCTTCGGAGGCTCACTGGAATCCAAACAAGAGAGAAAGTCAACAAGAGCGTGTGCTGACCCTGGTCGATATACGACGGAGTAATCAAATTCTTGAAGCAGCAAGACCCATCGTGCTAGCCGTCCTCCCAAATGCTATTGGCGCACCAGATACACCAATGCTGCATGGTCTACGTGGAAGGTGAAGCGTCTGCCCAACAGATAATATCAAAATTTTTTCATAGAATATACTAAGCCAAGACACTCTCGTTCAGTAACTGAATAGTTACGCTCTTTTGGGGCCAATCTGGGCTTGCATAATATACAAGATGAAACCATTTATCCATTTGCTGCATCAACACGCTTCCAATGGCACTATCGGATGCATCCACAAAGACATGAAATCACAATGCCCAATTCGGTGCTTGTAAAATGGGAGCCTGAGTTAACAATGATTTCAGTGTGTCAAAAGAAAGTTGACACTCGTCGGTCCATTTGAACTGACGCGGGCTACTGGTTATCAATCCATTAAGTGGTATTGCCAGATGAGCAAGCCAACGCAGATGCCACCTATGCCACCAGATTTGGCCCAAAAACTGCATCACATCTTTAGGTGTCTTAGGAGCATGAGCCTCCAGTATGGCCTTCACTTTATCGGGATCCACTTGAATGCCTTGTTTTGAAATAACGTGTCCGAGCAACTTGCCACAGGATACATAGAATACCGATTTATTCGGGTTCAGGCACAAGCGATATTCTCGACACTTTGAAAAGCAACACCGTAAATGGTACAGGTGTGCCAACGTATCACCGGATAGTGAAAAATCATCAAGATACACTCTCATAAAGGTGGTAGATAAGGGGAAAAAATTTCCTGCATGCAATGTTGGAACATACTGGGAGCATTGCGTAGTCCAAACCACATTACGGTACACACATAGACACCCCCGTTTGTAATAAATGCAGTCTTGGGTATGTCTTGCTCTGCCATTCTGACTTGATTGTAACCACTGTATCCATCTAGAAAGGAATACATCTCTCGGCCGGCCATATCGTCTAACATGGTATCCGTGAACGGCAACAGAAACAGATCAGGTACGGTTGCAGCATTGAGCTTTCGGTAGACCATACATATCTATAGCTGCTTGTTTTTCTTCAAAACTATAACAATGGGAGAGATCCATTCTGCATGCTCAATAGGCACAATAAATCCCACCTTCAACAACCGATCAAGTTCGGCTTTAACTTGTGTTGCATAGTTAGGATTCATCCTGTAACTGGGTTGTTTGATGGGTCTTGCATCTGGTTTTAGCACCACTCTGTGTTGATAAATCTGTGGGTCCAACCCCTTCATGTCCCTGTAGTCCCATGCAAACACATCAGGGAACTCTCGTAGCAGCTACAACAAGTGCTCCTGGAAGGTCTCAGACAATCCTGCTTTTATTTTTACTGGTCGTGGATTGGTTTGGTCACCTAAATTGCAGGTGATCAGCTGATCTTCTGGTACATAGAACTGCCGGGGCCTTTCAAAATTGTCTCCTAACTGAAGTAATTGTTGGAGCATCGTATCATCCAAGGTCTATTCCGTACTTGACTCATGCTCTCTAGTCAGTGGTACCACCGTACAGGTTGCCGGACTCCAGTTATCAGCCACCGTTTGTAAATCTACAGTGCCAAGTGCCATCAGATCCTTGTTGGCTGTAAGGAAAGCTTCATCTTCATCGTTGGAGAGGCCATCCAGCATGTGTACATGCTCCGCTAATATACGGTCGTGCATGTAAGTCATAGGGTTTCATGTCATCCAGCGGGACAACATATTTTCGGTGGTTATTTTTAAAGACTTATTCATGTGCTGACCAGTCTTGCACTACCTTAGCTTGTTTTAGCCAGAGATATCCAAAGAGCAGATTGTAGTCCAGGCTAGATTCTGGTAAGTCCAGCACAACAAAGGTCATTTTGAAAACAGTTCCTTGTAGAGTGATCGTAATATCTCGCACTAAGCCCACCGGATGGACTCGAGATTGATCAGCCATACGTACAAAGAATTGAACAGGTTCGATTTGCATCCACCCCATCTGCTTGCAAAGCATGGATGTTGCTATGTTTACACCAGATCCACCATCAATTAAAACTTGTGTGATTTTATGGTTTTTGTACCATACCGTAATCAGTGGTACCATGTGGTCCACCATTGGGTCCAATTTCGATTGGATTGTGGCTATTGCAGGAGCACTCGAGGATCCTGGACTGACCTTTTGCTGGAACTGTTGACGCACTCCAGGGACCAAAGCCAATAGTTGACCCAAGGGCAATGTAATTGATGCCTTAGACAGAACATCCCACACCGAATCAGTTTTGATTGCTTCTGGTATGATCTCTGGTATGGACTCCGGTACTGTGTGAGTCAGATTTTGCCTTCTTGATACTTTCGGTGGTATGCCTTGCTGCATCACCGAAGTTGGGTCAGGGAATACAGTTTGCTCTTGCATCGCCCACTTGCTTGCTGTTGGAGTTAGACGTCTGCGGAAGCACGCGAACAACACAAGGAAGAAGAAGAAGCTTGGAGCACAACACACAAGACTAAATGTATTACTAGAGAATGTACAAAGATAAGTAGCCCATTAGGGCAATATGCGTATATACAAGCCGGGGGAAAAAAACCTCCTAAAGAGGGAAAAAAGTGCCCCGGCGGTCCTAGAGTGTTCACACACATCACTACCTAAATATATCAACAAATCCCCCCTCAGAGTGATGCAGTGAACAAGGAGCTGGCCTCATGTATAAGGAAGTGCCAAGCTATGTGGAAATTGTTGGTGCATGTCAATCATCAATTGAAGGATTATGAAGAAGTGAAGTCACAGTCAAGAAGAGAACAATTTCAGAAGGATAAAGGAAGGACATATTCAGAAACCCAAAGATATGTACACATATGTACATTAGCTGACTTATACTTTTGTCTAGTCATAAACTTGTATATATTTATCTATAAATACTTTGGAAAATGTCGGGCAAATAGAGCAGAATGAGAATAGAGAATAGGAGGAGAGAAATGAGTAGTAGAGAGTGTCATTAGACACATGAAATGTGAGTTGAACTTATCAACTTCACAAGTTGTAACCTTTCTGAAAAATCAAGAAAATCTTGCGCCCGATGTTTTACTATTTGCTCCTTTTGTGTTTAATATTTTGAGGAATCCTTTTGTACGAATCTAAGTCAATAGTTAATCTATCTATGACTAGAATTTGAGAGACTAATTGTGATCAGGTTGAGAGAATTTTGTTTAGGAACATTCATATGTGAACATGTTCTGAGAGTAGTCAAAACAGGCGCAAATTTCATCTTCAGAGAAATGGTCATTGGTCAGTCCACAGTGTAAAGTTTTACACAAGTGAGGGCTCAAAATTTAAGTTGGAAGGTAAGCCATCTATGGCTAAAAGATCTTGATCAAACGGGATTTACTTTGGGAGAACCAGTGTTAAGAAGTTGCAGGTGTCAAAGTCGCCATTGCAGAGAAGCTGTTTCAGACATAGGTAAAATGTTTCACACATTTCTTAGTGTGTACTAAATCATTTGCAGAGATTTAGCTTGGAAAAGTTGCGCAATATCAAGGCAAAGTGTTGTGTAAAGTTTTATCAAAAACTTTACAGGATTGATTAGTCAATGAGTGATTAATCTGCAGCAGACTTTTCTGAAAAGTTGAATTTTTCAGAATAATCAATTTTTCTGATAATTTGGTGAAGGTTCTCCAAATTAGGTGGAGTCTAAAGTTGATCTTGATATAGAGGTGATCTAAACTCAAGGTCAACTTGTTCTTTTGGAGATTAACACTCTCCATCAGTGGTATCAGAGCAGGTTATGTCAAAATTGAAGTGAAAGAAGACTCCGACTACTGCAGAAATACAAATCTTTACATCTCGAAGGTGCAAAGGGATAAAGGTTGAAGAAAACTTGAAGGTAGACACATTGAAGTTATCAAAAGGATCAGAAGGAGTAGATTCGAAGTTAAGGTACATTTATTTCTTGTAAAGGTTAAAGCTTTGAGACTACAGGTGAAGCAAGAATGGGAGATAGTCTCCAAATTGAAAAATTGGATAGAGAGAACTATCCAGCTTGGTCTATGAGAATGGAAGCTCATCTGATGAGCAAAGATTGGATAGCATACATTACAGGTGAAGAAGAGAAGCCTAAGTTCAGAGATCCTAGTGTTCCAACTAGGGAAGAATTGTCAGAATTGAAGAATTGGATGAAGAAGGATGCTCAAGCAAGGAGCATAATCTATATGGCAGTCAATGACTATTTGCTTCCTCACATTAGAGGACTTGAAAGTGCAAGTGACATTTGGAATGCTTTGGAAGAGCATTTCCAAAACACAACCAAATCAAGGAAGGCTTCACTATGGGCAGAATTTACTACTTTCAAGAAGAAGGTCTCACAATCAATCTCTGATTATGTGACAAAGATGAAGGACATTGCAGATTCTCTAGGTGCAGTGGATGAAGATATTGAAGAAGATAAATTGGTAAGACAAATTCTCACAAGGCTAAGAGGAGATGAGAAGTGGAAGCCTTTTATTTTGTCTACAGAACTTTCATTAGATCACTTCACTCCTGATTTGAATCAATTGTTAGGTCATATGCTAACTTTTGAGAATGATATCAAAGGAGATGTTGATAAGAGTGCAGGTCATGCAATGTAATCTAAAGACAAGAAGAAAGCCAACAAAGGAAAGCAACAATCAGGTGAAGAAGAAGGTACTTCAAACCAAACAAATTTCATAAGAGGAAAAGGAAATGGTAGAAGTAGAGGAAGAGGCAGAAACAACAAAGATAATGCAAGAGCTTGTTGGATATGTGGTAAGACCAATCACCTATCTCATGATTGTTGGCATAATAATCAGAACAATGGTAATTATCAGAATTTTAATCAAAGAGCAAGAGGTGGTAGATTTCAGAGAGGAAATTTCAGAGGTAGAGGTGGTAGGAATTCTTTTGGAAGAGGTGGAGGAAGAAACTTTCAAAATCAATCCTACAATAACACCTATTACAACTATGCATCAGATCAGAAGGAGGACTCGACTCTCATTATGAATGCAACATGTGAAACCTCACATGAGGACATGAGAGTGTTCTATATTGATTCAGGATGTAGTAATCATTTAAGTGGTAATATTGCTTTGATGACTGACCTAGATCATAATGCAATTAATCATACAGTTCAGACAGGTGATAATACAAAGCATAAGGTAAAGTCAATTGGTTCAGTCAAAGCTAAGGATGGGAGCACTCTTCTGAGTAAGGTTCTTTATGTTCCCACAATTCCAAAGAATTTGATCAGTGTAGGTCAAATTGTGGAAAAAGGATATGAGGTAAGGTTTACCAATGATGGAGTTTATGTTGAAGACCCTAGTCAAGGGTATAAACAGGTTGTTATAGGAAAGAAAGAAGGGAGGCTCTTCACATTGAAGGTACAAGGAAATGTTGGACATGCTATGTTCACATATGGAGAGCAAAAGGTGTCAGAATTGGATCTTTGGCACAAAAGACTTGGACACTTTAATGAAAGAGGTATTAAAGAAATGATTAAAAATGGTTCAGTGTTTGGGTTGCCTAACATTGCAGGTCAACACATGACATACAGATGTGAGGCATGTCAATTAGGTAAGGCTCATAAGCAATCCTATTCCAAGCATGGGTTTATGTATTCAGAAAGACTTGAGTTAGTACATACAGATGTGTGGGGTCCTTCAAAGGACTTTAGTATAAATGGTTCAAGATATTATGTCATATATGTTGATGATGCTACCAGGTGGATCACAATTTATGTGATTAAAGAAAAGTCAGAAGTGTTTAATACATTTAAACAATATCATGCATATGCAGAAAGGATTACAAGTCAAAAATTAAAGAGACTAAGGTCAGATGGAGGGGGAGAGTATTTTTCAAATGAATTCAATGATTATTTGTGGAATGCAGGTATAAAGAGAGAAGTTACTTGCAGATATTCTCCTCAACAAAATCGGGTAGCAGAAAGAAGAAATAGGACTCTTGTTGAGTTTGCAAGGTCCATGATGAAAGAGAAGAATTGCCCAAATTACTTGTGGGCAGAGGCTGTAAATACAGCTACATATTTGGTTAATAGATTGCCTTGTAAAGCTTTGCAAGGTATGACACCATATGAAGCTTGGTGGGGTAAGAAACCTACCTTGGATCATTGCAGAATATTTGGATGTTTGGCATATGCATATGTGCCATCTCAATTGAGGCATAAGTTGGAGCCTAAGGCAGAAAAGTATGTATTCATTGGTTATGATGATAAGCAAATGGGATACAGGTTGTGGAGTCCATCCACAAAGCAATTCCTTGTATCCAAGGATGTTACATTTGATGAACAAGGTACTTGGTATGCAGGTAAATATAATGTACATGCAGATGATGAAGAAGTAGTGGATCAAAGGAAAGGTAAAGCAAAGATTCAATTACTTGATGAAAATGAAAATAATGAAGTACAGGTTGAAGTTGAAGAGAGGCCAAGGTTTGATCCAGAATGTGATGAACCAGAGACTTCAAGAAGTGCAGAAGTTAGGAGGTCAACTAGGCACAAATGGCAACCTACAAGGTATAGCTATGATACCTCATTCTTGACTACTAAAGATTATGCTTATTTGGTAAAAGCAGATGAAGATCCATCTACATATGATGAAGCCAAAGGCAAGAGAAATTGGGAAGAAGCCATGCAAGAGGAGTATGATGCATTGATAGAGAATCAGACTTGGGATCTGGTTCCTAAACCTAATAGCTAGAAAATTATTGGATGTAAGTGGGTTTACAAAACAAAAAGATTTGCAGATGGAAGTGTGTCTAGATACAAGGCTAGACTTGTTGTGAAAGGGTATGCACAGACATATGGAGTGGACTATGATGAGACTTATAGTCCTGTGGCAAAAATGACAACCATCAGAACCCTCATAGCAATTGCTGCTTGCAAAGGTTGGAAGTTGTCTCAATTAGATGTTAAAAATGCTTTTTTGAATGGTTACATTTCAGATGAAGTTTACATGGAGCAACCAAATGGATTCAAAGATCAAGTGAATCCAAATTATGTGTGTAAGCTCAAGAGAGCTTTGTATGGGTTAAAGCAGGCCCCAAGGGCATGGAATTATAGGCTTGTAAAGTTCTTGAATGAACTTGGATTCCAAGCATCAAAGGCAGATAGTAGCTTGCTAGTCAAAGCAAGTGAAGATGGATTCATTTATGTTTGTATTTATGTTGATGACATAATACTTACAGGAACAGATGATAAAGGAATACAAATGATCAAGAAGCAGATGGAGAAAGAGTTCAAAATCAGTGATTTGGGGAACCTATCATTCTTTTTGGGAATGGAGATTTCTTATACTCAACATGGAGTATATGTGACCCAAGAAAGGTATCTTAAAAATTTGCTAACCAAATTTAAAATGGAAGATTGCAGGGTTGCACCTACACCATTGGAAGTGAACCACAAATTGTCTAGATTTGGAGGAGAAGAATTCAGAGACATGAAGCTTTATCAAAGTTTGGTTGGTAGCTTGATTTATGCTACATTAACAAGGCCTGATTTTTCATATGCAGTTGGTGTGCTTTCACAATTCATGCATTGTCCTAGAAAGGAACATTGGATTGCAGGACAAAGAGTACTTAGGTACATCAAGGGTACACTCAGAGAAGGGTTGTACTATGGATTTACTTCTGATACAAGAGTGAAGATATATAGTGATGCAGATTGGGCAGGTAATGTGGATGATAGGAGATCAACACATGGATATTTATGCTATGTAGGAGACAAATTGATTTCATGGTGTTCTAAGAAGCAACATACAGTTGCTTTATCATCTACAGAAGCAGAATATAAAGGTATGGTGGAAGCTGCAAAGGAGGTAATATGGCTAAAGACACTTATGAAGGTGTTTGATGTAATACAAAGTACTCCTATTATTTGTGGAGACAATATGAGTTCTTTATACTTGGCAGCTAATCCTGTGTTTCATGCTAGAACTAAGCATATTGAAATACAGTATCATTTTCTGAGAGAGAAGGTCATTGATAAGGAGATTGAAGTCATACACACTCCTACAAAAGATCAACTTGCAGATATGATGACAAAAAGTCTAGATGGACCAAAGCTACAAAGATTCAAGGATATGGCAGGAATCAAGAAGATAGAGAAGAACCTCAATTAATGATTGAGGGGGAGCTGTTGGTGCATGTCAATCATCAATTGAAGGATTATGAAGAAGTGAAGTCACAAAGTCAAGAAGAGAACAATTTCAGAAGGATAAAGGAAGGACATATTCAGAAACCCAAAGATATGTACACATATGTACATTAGCTGACTTATACTTTTGTCTAGTCATAAACTTGTATATATTTATCTATAAATACTTTGGAAAATGTCGGGCAAATAGAGCAGAATGAGAATAGAGAATAGGAGGAGAGAAATGAGTAGTAGAGAGTGTCATTAGACACATGAAATGTGAGTTGAACTTATCAACTTCACAAGTTGTAACCTTTCTGAAAAATCAAGAAAATCTTGCGCCCGATGTTTTACTATTTGCTCCTTCTGTGTTTAATCTTTTGAGGAATCCTTTTGTACGAATCTAAGTCAATAGTTAATCTATCTATGACTAGAATTTGAGAGACTAATTGTGATCAGGTTGAGAGAATTTTGTTTAGGAACATTCATATGTGAACATGTTCTGAGAGTCGTCAAAATAGGCGCAGATTTCATCTTCAGAGAAATGGTCATTGCTCGTGAGGGCTCAAAATTTAAGTTGGAAGGTAAGCCATCTATGGATAAAAGATCTTGATCAAACGGGATTTACTTTGGGAGAACCAGTGTTAAGAAGTTGCAGGTGTCAAAGTCGCCATTGCAGAGAAGCTGTTTCAGACATAGGTAAAATGTTTCACACATTTCTTAGTGTGTACTAAATCATTTGCAGAGATTTAACTTGGAAAAGTTGCACAATATCAAGGCAAAGTGTTGTGTAAAGTTTTATCAAAAACTTTACAGGATTGATTAGTCAATGAGTGATTAATCTGCAGCAGACTTTTCTGAAAAGTTGAATTTTTCAGAATAATCAATTTTTCTGATAATTTGGTGAAGGTTCTCCAAATTATGTGGAGTCTAAAGTTGATCTTGATATTGTGGTGATCTAAACTCAAGGTCAACTTGTTCTTTTGGAGATTAACACTCTCCATCAGAAATCACTCCACAAAAAGGAAGTAAGCCCAAAGCTTTGCGGAGAGCTTCAAACTTCTCCCTAGGCAGAGCCTTCGTGAAAAGGTCTGCAATGTTCTCCTGCGTGGGCACATATGCCAAGCTGATCTCCCTAGCAGAGAACCTCTCCCTGACATAGTGATAATGCACCACAATGTGCTTAGTGCGAGCATGGAACACAGGGTTCCTCGCAATTGCCAATGCGCTCTGACTGTGAGTGAAGATGGTGGTGGCAGAAGATTGGCCAACACCCAAATCAGCCACAAGGCGTCTGAGCCACACACACTCAACAATCGCTGTGAAAGCTGCCCTATACTCAGCCTCACAACTGGAAGTGGCCACAGTAGGCTGCTTCTTGCTCAACCAAGATATACATGAGCTACCAAGCATGAAGCAAAAACCACTGGTGGACACACGAGTGTCATAGCAACCAACCCAATCAAAAGCATGCAAATCTGGCGGTAGTGATCCCCCTTGGGATAAAACAACCCAAGTAGCCGAGTACCACTCAAGTAGCGAAAGATGCGCTTAACCACTTTCCAATGCATGACTCCTGGGCAATGCATAAACCTACTCATCTGTGAGACAACAAACTGAATATCTGGCCAAGTAATGCATAAGTAAATCAAGCATCCAATAGCCTGCTGATAGAGAACAACATCAAATGCATCTCCACCATCATGAAGACTCAATCGTAAACCTGTCTCCATAGGAGTGGCAATAGGCTTACAGTCTTCAAGGCCAAAACGCTGCAATAATGTGTCAATATATTTCGTTTGACACAAAGCCATTCCACCATCAACGTGCATAAACTGAATGCCCAAATAGTGATGCAAATGCCCCAAATCAGACATCTCAAATGAGGCATGCAAATCAGCCTTAAAATCAGCAATATGTGTCTCAATAGGACCAGTGAGCAGCATGTCATCAACATAGACAACAATGATCAGAAGCACATCATTAGCACGTTTAACATATAAGGTGCTTTCAGTTGGACTGTTCTCAAAACCATGTGCAATCAGATAGGCATGTATCTTCTCATACCAAGCACGTGGTGCTTGCTTTAAACCATATAATGCCTTCTTTGACCTGCAAACCTGGTTTTCATGCCCTTTCTGCACAAAGCCACGGGGCTGAAAAACATACACTTCTTCATGCAAGTCACCAATTAGAAATGCTGTTTTAATGTCCAACTGATGTACATTCCAACCATGATGGGCTGCAAGTGCACAAATGCTCCGAACAGTATTCATACGGCATGTGGGTGCAAAGGTCTCATCAAAATCAATGCCTCTTTCCTGTGCATAGCCCTTTGCAACAAGCCTAGCCTTATACCTGTCAACTGTACCATCAGGTTTACGCTTCAGCTTGTATACCCACTTAGTGCCAATGGCCTTCTTGCCAGGAGGCAAGTCACATAAAGAACATGTACCATTCTTCATTATAACATCATATTCAGATTGCATAACAGCCATCCAATTTTCTGAATTTTGTGCTTCATCAAAAGAAACAGGCTCATTCTCATCACAGAGACTAGATGCAGCCATAGCATAGCAATCTGATGCAAAGGAGGCACTATGAGAGCCTGAACGAGTACGATATGACAAAGGTGCATCTAATTTGCTGTCACGCAAAGTCTGCACCAGCCATTTTGGCATAGTTTTTGCCTGCTCAATATCAGCTCTCTCATCAACAAGTGCATCATGTAAATCTGCATCAGAAATGGAATGATCTGCATCATCATATGAAACCTGCAAAGGCTGAGAAGCTGCCTCATTAGGACCAGCCCTAGCCTGTCCACATGTAAAAAGAGGCATCAAAGTATCATACATGTCTTTGGAGCTAACAGATGTCTCCTTAGTACATGAAAGCAATGGCTGAATAGCATCTTCCACAAGGACAACATCACAGCTAACCAGAATGCATTTAGTTTGTGGATGATACAGACGATAGCCTTTACTTTCAGAACTGTACCCAACAAAAATACATTTTACTGCCTTACCATCCAATTTTCTGCGATGTTGTTCAGGCACTAATGCATATGCCAAACAACCAAAAACACGGAGATGAGCAACAGATGGCTTGCGGTCATGCCAAGCCTCATATGGAGTGATAGACTGCAATGCTTTAGTGGGACACCTGTTCAGTACATATGCTGCACACATGACAGCCTCAAGCCAGAAACTATGTGGTAAAGCCTGACTTTTGACCATGCACCTCGCCATCTCCATGAGTGACCTGTTCTTTCGTTCAACAACTCCATTCTGTTGAGGTGTATACGACACTGTACACTGGTGTTTTATCCCACGTTCAGCCAGAAATGCATTAAAATCTGAAGACATATATTCCCCCCCTCGATCAGAACGGAGGGTGCCCATTTTACATGCTGACAGATTTTCAGCCAAAACCAAAAACTGTTTGAAGCACATGAACACTTCGGACTTTGCTTTGAGTGGATATACCCATGCATGCCTGGAAAAATCATCAATGAAAGTCACGAAGTAAAGGTAATTTCCAAAAGAGGGTGTCTGCATAGGACCACATACATCACTATGTACAAGCTGCAATTTCTGCGTAGCCCGAACTGAACCATCTTTTGGAAAGGAAGAACGCTGCATTTTTCCCAAATATAGCCTTCACAAACATGTTTTCTAGGTGCCTCAAGTTTGGGCAAAGAGGACACCATTCAGATTTCTGCAGGCGTAACAGGCTAGCAAAATTCAGATGACCAAAGCGTGCATGCCAAAGCTTTGCATCTGGCATAGCCTGAGAATCATGAACTGCACATGCCGAATCATTCATAGATCTTTCATAGTCTATGAGCTTATACAGCCCACGACATAAAATGCCAGAAGCAATAATCACATCGCCATTTGAGAGATCATGGACTGTACACCTATCATCAACGAATTTCACAACCAAGCCAATCTTGGCTAATGCAGAAACTGATAACAGGTTCTTTTTTATCCCTGGCACAAATAAAGCATCTGACAAAGTGAAAGAACTACCATCAGCAGTAGTCAGAATGATCTTACCAACTCCCATAACAGGATAAGAGGAGTTATTGGCGCATGTGACAGTATTCCCTGTAGGGGCAGGCTCGAGTGAAGAGAAGAAACTACGCTGCGAGGTAATATGTTTGGTCGCCCCACTGTCAAAGTACCAAACATCTGAGTCTACTACAGACATGCACTGATAATGAGAAGATGGGTCAAAACTGCAGACAATAGTAAACGCCCATTCTTCTTCCTGCACAAGATTTGCAGACTTTGTTTTTGGTGTAGAGGCCTCTACAACAACCATTCCAGCCTCTTTCTTCTTTGCCTCTTTAGCAGCTAGTTTTGGAAAGTTCTTTATAATATGATCATTTCCTTTACAGTACTTGCAGAACAATTTCTGCTTTTCTGATTTCTTCTCATCTTTATCCTGGTTCTTCGATTGTGCATCATTTGCAGATTTTTGCTTACTAGTAGAAGAGCTCCATTTTCCTTTGCCCTTCTGACTAGCCAAGAAAGCTTGATCTGCAACACGCATAATGGACCTGTTCTGCCTGGACTGATCTTCCTGCAACAGAACAGAGACTAATTCCTCAAATGACAAGGCATTCGGATTTCCTTTCATCATCAACCAAAGAGGAGAGGCAAAACTCTGATATGAATCAGGAAGACCATTCAGAACGGTCTGCACAAGTGAGCTATCTGGTATAACCTCATCAGCAGAAATCAATTGTTCCTTCAGGTCTTTGATCTTTCTAAGAAAACTGTCCATAGAATCACCTTCATTCATGTGCTCACTCTCCAACTGTTTTCGGAGGTAAGCAACACGAGCCTCATTCCTAGCCTGGTACAAAGTGGTAAGTGTATCCCAAGCATCCTTTGCTATTCTACAAGAGCGAATGTGAGGAATAATGGCATGTTTGACAGACAAAGCTATCAATGCATGTGCCTGGGCATCTCTACCATCCCAACGAATCTGCTCTACAGTAGGTGCAACAGAAACATCAGCACGAACAGGAATCTGTGGAATATCATCTTCGACACCATCTTCATCAGCTCCAACACTTGTATTTTCAGTACCTGTCGTTATAGGTGTAACATGACGTCTTTCAACACCCTGCACAATGTTCCACAATCCTTTTGCAACCAGTACATGTCGCATCATATAAGCCCATAATGGGTAGTTGGTACCATCCAACTTATCCTCAACAGCCAACATACGGAATACATCACTGCTTTCAGCCATGGCCGGTGACAAATACCTTGATGCAGAAAATTGACTGAATCTCAAAAAGTTGAACGGAATTGCCTAGACGAGTTCTGCTAGACCTGTAGCAGACTTCGAGACGCTTAAACTGGCGAACAAAAACTGGTATATACCTTTGGCACAAAAGGACGAAATAGCCTGCACAAGCGCTACGATAGTGCATTCGGAGGCCGAAACGAGCTCAGATCGCGATTTCGGCACCACAAAGCAAAGCCGTTTTGATCTCGGAAACACCCTGAGAATGCTCACCAAATTTTGTGCGAATCTGAGACTGCAAACGGAGGAGTGTCAACGGCGCCCTAGAAGAAGCGACGACGTGCTCTGATACCAATTGTTGGAGTTAGACGTCTGCGGAAGCACGCGAACAACACAAGGAAGAAGAAGAAGCTTGGAGCACAACACACAAGACTGAATGTATTACTAGAGAATGTACAAAGATAAGTAGCCCATTAGGGCAATAGGCATATATACAAGCCGAGGGAAAAAAACCTCCTAAAGAGGGAAAAAAGTGCCCCGGCGGTCCTAGAGTGTTCACACACATCACTACCTAAATATATCAACACTTGCTCTTGTAAACACCTTCTGTTGTTCTCGAATGCGTGTTTCAAAAATCTCTACAATGGGCCATAATTGCTTGCTAGAATGTGTTTGGACCATTGTTGCTTGCATGTCTACTGGTGAAATATACACCATATTCGCCATTGGATGTTGTTGTTCTCTTTTCTTTTTGTCATACTCAGTTGCATCTTTGCAAAACCTACGGATATGCCCAATTTCCCCATAAAAATGACATTTAGGGGGTGGAGGAGATGTACCTTCACGTGATGGGCTTGCATTCCACCGGGCTTGTCCAAAATTATTTGGCCGTCCTCCTCGATAATTCCTCTATCCCTGGTACGGGGTATTCTGCATCTGTGGTGGGACATAATGGCTGTCAGGCTGCCCTTGTTCTTGGATAATGGCATTAACAGCTGCTCTGTTCAGTACCTTTGCATTATACGAACAGTCTCTATGGTGTGGTCTGTTGTATGGCAGATGGCACAATACAGTTGATTCAGTGCACATGTTGAGCTGCTGTGCCCTGGATTTTTGCATTTGGTACATTATATGTGTTTCAATGTATCCTCATTGGATTGCCTGGACGCTTTCAGCCACTCTCGATCTTCGGTGAATCCGCCCACTTTGTTTTCTAATTGCAATGCCATGGCGATGACGACATCCAAAGTCATTCCACCCACACACCGTATGATCATAATCTGCTTCAGTTGGGGCTTTAATCCATTGATGAGCCACTGCGTGATAACGTCATCTGGTAAATTTGCATGTGTTGGTGGCAACTGTCGTAAATGAGTCCAAAATAACGTGGCATAATCTTGTACATTTTGGTGAGGTTTTTGCCTATTATTTTGCAGGTAGTCAAAAATTTTAGTGGGGTTCTTCTTTAACCGAAATCGTTGCGGAAAGGCATCCTTCACATCATCATACTGCCGGAAGTGGTTTAAATCGTATTCGATTGGCCATCATGCAACTTCATTAACAAGAGTCGACTGAAACACAATTGCTTTGTACGTAGGATCTGCTAGGTACCGGGCACGGTGGGATAACCTGTTGCTACTAATGTTGTGGTTAAGGCTGTGGTGGTGTTTGTTGTTGTTGCTGTGAGCCACTCATGGTGCTGTTATTAGTGGCGTTGTTGTTACCGAAATTTTGGGGAGGTATCTCTTGATCTTCCAGGACTGTATGGTCAACCTGCTCACTTTCCGGTCCTAAAATGTCGTTGAACGGATTACTTAAGTCCAATCTATCAGCCCTTCCTCAACTTTAGTGTCAAAATTAGCTAAACGTGCACTGAAAAATGGTGAATGCAGTAAGTGTCCACCAAATAGCACCGCAATTTCACCGAAAAACTTCGAATCGCCACCAGGTAATATCGAATTCTCACCAAAACTTGTCGAATTCTCATCGGACGAGACTGCACTATCAACGGAAATGTTCTCTCCAGATAACGAGAACCTGTCACCGAAAGTGACCGAATTCTGACTAGATAATGCAGAATTATCTCTACACTGCGCCTCTGTACAACCAAAAATCACCGTACTTTCTCCAGAAGGTACCGAAATCACACTGGAATGCACCAGAATCTCGCCGTGTGCTACCAAACTACCATCGAAATTGCTGATGGCTGGCTATACTGATCCTTCTACAATTGGACTTGATTGTCCTGCACTTCTATCAATAGGGGGTGTTCCTAATAGGTTCGGAACTGTCCAGGGATGTTGATCTCTGTGGTAGTTGGGGTATGATTCGTCGGAACGTGTTACAGACATATATCAAAGAATTCTTCCTCAATCTTAATCTTCGATACAAACGATACTCCATTTCCCATAGATGGTGCCAGTGTTAAACATGATTAAGTTATCTGTTTAAAGTTTAATTCAATCTAGGTTCTTGGGATGGTTAGGGGTCTGTAAACAGAGGCCCTGTTGTATTTTCCCAAATCTACAGATTAAAAAGATACTACTTCACCAAATTAACACGCTAAGTCGGATTATCTTCCCAATACTATTTTGAATATGTTCTTCAACATACTTCCACACCAAATAGTTAATCGTATAACTTCTTCACTTATCGCATTAATCAATTTACTTAATACTTCATTTAACTTCACTTAATGATTAACTTAGCCAACAGAATTGACAAAAGACACAGTGTTACACAAAGTTTGACAAATAGCGCTTTGCTTCCGGCTCTCGCCCAGACGAACAATCCGGCGACTACACCCTCTGCTTCACGCGACTTCTCTCATTAATCTTCCCCCAAAGGTTACAACTTTACGCTACGCCTTTACATGATGCATGTGACTTTTCAGAGTGTATATTACAAAAGTATGAGTTACTTTCAGGCGGCTTACAATGCTTTTTCGCATTCCTCTATTCATGTGAATTGTGTCAACAACCCATACAATGGTTTTGCAATTATGGCATACATGTGGATGAACCAATGGTAATATCCACAATGTCCCATAAAAGCTTGTACTTCCTTTGCATTTCTTGGTCTAGGAAAGTCAAGGATGATCTTTATTATATCCTCATGAATGGAGATACCATTCTTGGATACAATATGTCCCAAAATCTTTCCTTGCCTTACCATAATGACACACTTCTCTGGATTCATTCACACTCTATATTGTCTGCATTTCTCGAATATCTTTCAAAGCTCGGGAATATGTTTAGTCCTTCTAGAGGAATATGTGCATAAGTCATCTACATAAACTTCCATGCTTTTCTCAGAAATTCTTTGAACACATGACACATCAATCTTTGGAAAGTTGCAAGAGCATGTATGAGCCCAAATGGCATCTCTCGAATATCTTTCGAAGCTCGAGAATGTGTTTAGTCCTTCTAGAGGAATATGTACATAAGTCATCTACATAAACTTCCATGCTTTTTCTCAAAAATTCTTTGAACAAATGACACATCAATCTTTGGAAAGTTGCAAGAGCATGTATGAGCCCAAATGTCATCACTCAAAAAGCCTACACTCCCCATTCAATAGCAAATGCCATCTTATGTTGATCCTCCATAGCAATGGCTACTTGGTTATAGCCTAAGAACCCATCAAGAAAGCTATAGACATCCTTTCCTGCTACTCTTTCCAAGAGGTGGTCAGTTATGGGTAATGGGTAACTATCATGAATCATAACTCCATTAACCTTTTTCAAATTGATGCACACCCTAAGTTTGCCATTCTTTTTGGGTACTACCACCAAGGGTGACACCCATTCCATATGCTCAATCTCATAGATGAATCTTGTAGCTAATAGTTTGTTGATTTCCTCCTTAATTTTAGTAGAATAGACATCATTATATGTGTAGGGTCTTTGTTTCAAGGGTTTTGCCTCAGGGGTCATTGGAATTCTATGGGAGCAAATAGAAGGATCCACTCCCTTGAGGTCTTTGTAGGTCTAGACAAACACATCTCTATATTCTTTGGTTAATTCTATCAATTCTTGCTCCTCTTCTGGTGATTTATCCATTCCTATGTAGGTACATCTCTCCTCTTCCTCTTTCATAAGTAATATCACCTTCTTGGTTTTTTTCCTTATTATCATATAGTTCTCCTTCCTGGGCTTCTCTTTTTGGCATTTGAATTGATATTTTCTGTTCCTCTATTTCATATTGCTTGAAATGTTATGGCACCTCAAAAAGATCCAGTGGTTGCTTTGTTCGAACTTGAACTTCCTCATTGTCTTGTTTCTATTGGTACTTTTCTATGGTGAACACTCTTGGTACCTCTTCTTCCTTGTCAATCTTAATCTCTTTTAGGTATTGTTCTTTTGAATCAAATTCTGGATCCATTTCAATGCTCTCGTAGTCCTCCCTCCATTCCTTTTCCAATAACTCGCCATCTTCCATTTCTTGGAGGATTACCATGTAAAGATTCACATCATAACCTTCTTCATCTATACACTTGTTCATGGTCAACACTTCCTCATTTACACACACATCTAGGGTGGCTAATATTTCCATCCATCCGTTTGGTTCAAATGCTTCATCAGGAAATGTTTGGGGCATCTATGCTAGGTCATCTATGGGCCTATAATTCTTGTGCCCTATTGGCCACAATTTGGTTCTCTTCTCCTCTCTTTTCGCTTTCTTACATATCCATAGCTGGACATCTTCCTTCATCCATGATTGGTCACTAGATCTTGTGCTATGAATGGATATATCATCTTCCTCTTTATGAATTGAATTCCATTGTAATGGGGGTACATCTCTATATATGAAGGTATGTAAATTTATCTTTGTAGTCACACCCTCGTGTTGTAGATAGAATGCATATCTTCCCCAATCTTGCACTACTCTCAATTGTCTCATGAATGGTCTTCCCAAAATCATTTCATAATTGCTAGATTTTTTGAACTGGCAAATGGCTAAAGTATGTTTGAATTCTACTCCACACGTGATCAACATAATCTTTTCTAGGATTCCTAGTGGTCCCTCAACATGACCATCTGCTAGCTGGAGTTTCATTCATGTAGGTCCTTGGGCCGGCTTCCCCCAATTTTCCCAAATCTCTTTAGTGGCTATGCCTACACCAGCTCCTGTGTCTAGGATCTCTTTAGTCATGTATCCGTTAAAAGTGATGGGTAGACATGTATTTCCCTCATCTCGCTCACTAAATTCACCAACTTTATCTATTGGGATCTGGATGGTTGGAGGAGCTTCTAATTCTTTGCTCTCTTTGATAGATTCTTCCACTTCTACCTTCAGTTGTTTGGCCATTGCTTCCATAGTCAGGGCTTCACTCGTAGTAATCCTTCCATTGTTAGTGAACATTGTACTTTCATTTTTTTGAGTTTTGATAAGTCATGTGAAGTCTCATTTAGTGATTCTTCCTCTTAGCCTTTGATAGTGGGAGCATGAAATATTTTCGATTTTCTCTAATACTCTCCCATATAGTTGGGTAGTGTGGATATGCTATTATCTTCTTCCCGATTTTGATCTAGGATGGAAACTTCCTCATATGCCTCTTCCAAGTCCAGGTCAGGTTGATTTTCCCAAGCGTTTAGTTCTTCAAAGGGTGGTAGAGAGTTCTCATTCTTTTTCCACCTTTCCTCCTGAATCATGGCTCATACGTCATGTGACCAATTTGCCTCTACTTTTGGAATCATTGATACTTGTTCTTCCTTGTCACTCTAAATGAATTCCTTCTTTTTTTCCTCTTGTTGTTCCTTTACATGTTTTAGGTTGTTCGTATCCAAGAATTCCTTGAATTTGTTTTCTGTATTCTTGTCTTCATGAGGGTTGGGATAGTATGTTCAAGTGTGGTTTGAGCTATTTCTCTTAGTTTCCTACACATTTCCAGTCTTTCCTTCTCCAACTCTCCTCTTGGATAGTGTTTTTCATGTTGCTCTACACTAGGTCCCGTCTTGATTCTAGACTGATAAGCTTTCAACCACATGTTCAATTCTCCTGGCATGGGGTTTGCTAAAATTGATCTTGTCACTATTGGCTTAGATTCTTTGGTTGTTTGATGAGAAGCCCTTTGCACCTCTCATTCTTGATGCTCCTTCCTTTCTTTTACTATTTTCTCTTCCTCTTCAATTTTCTTCTTTATCCATTTATTCTTTAGATTTTCTCTTCTAGCATTCCATCTTTGAGTCTTCCTTGTTTTGACAATTTCTTGTAGGTCTTCTGAATCCTCGACTACTTGAATTTTAGGTCCTAATCTTTTATCCACCTCAAACTCGCATAATGTTTCCTTTATCACAATCCCCTTGGCTTGGGCCCGAGTAATAGTCTTCAGTGGTACTGTGTACTCCTTGTCACTTCCCGACGATTCAACTACTTCAATAACATTGATCTAAGTGGTGGTGGGAACCTTCTTGGTTTGGTCAGCCACATACTCTAAGTTTGACCACATTTCTATGACCTAAGAAATTTGTGTTCGTGGTCTATGTACTGTGTGTTTTTGCTATGCATTTTGCACCCCTTGTGCGGAGTACTATGTGTGACACTAGACTTTGGGTTTCTATAGCAAGGAGATCGTTACGGAGCTCGAAAAGGAGAGTCCACCATCATGCATCACCAGAGAAATACCTCACCAAGCTATCCACAAAAGGAAGTAAGCACAAAGATTTATGAAAAGCTTCAAACTTCTCCCTAGGTAGAGCCTTTGTGAAAAGGTGAGCAACATTATCATGTGTGGGAACATAATCCAAATTGATCTCTCTAACAGAGAATCTCTACCTCACATAATGATAGTGCAACTCAATGTGCTTTATGTGAGCATGGAACATAGGGTTCCTTGCAATTGTGAATGCTCCATGAGTGTCAGTGAAGATGGTGGTGGTAGAAGATTGAACAACATCCAAACAAGTCAAAAGGAATGTGAGCCACACACACTCAAAAGTCATTGTGAAAGCTACCCAATATAAGCCTCACAACTAGCGATGACCATAGTCGGCTGCTTCTTGCTCAACCAAGATATGCATGAGCTACCAAGCATGAAGCAAAAACCACTAATTGACACATACGTGTCATAGAAACCAACCCAGTCTGAGTCAAAAAAAGCACGTAAATCTAGCAGTAATGATCCCCCTTGGGATAAAATAATCTGAATAGACGAGTACCACTCAAGTAGAAAAAGATGCGCTTAATTGCTTGTGAATGCTTGAGACCTGGGATAAACCTATTCATCTAAGAGACAAAAACCTAAATACCAAGCCACATTATGCACAACTAAATCAAGCATCCAATAGTGTGCTGATAGAGAACAACATCAAATGCATCTCCAACATCATGAAGACTCAAATGTAAATCTATTTCCATGGGAGTTGCAATAGGTTGGCAACCTTCAAGGAGGCAAAAGAATTAGGAAGTATAAAATTATTTTTCCCTTGAAACACTACAAGGTATTTATGTTTGAGAATACAAAGTTTAGAATCATATGGATCCTTCATGAAGGGGCTGAAAGGATTATCATCCTCCTTTATTATTCTCTTTAAATGTCTTGTACTTTTGTCCTATTCAATTTAAGTTTTTTTTTTTTACATTTCATTGGAGCAATGGATTCAAGACCATAGGGAAGCCTGAAGGTAGTAAACATCATATTATGAAAAGGGAAAAAGGCATCCTATTATGGAATTTGATTATTAATTTCTACAAACATCCATATGAGACTACTGGTCATAAAGATTCTCATTATGCAATAATGTAACATCAAGATCTCTATCTAGGTCTACTTTATTGCTAGTGTCATGGACAAAGGAAACCATCTTGAATCTCAAATTCCATGTGAATCTCATGATTGGTTCAAAATTTGGGAAAACTAATGCTTCCATTGCGTCTTGAACGTGCCAAAACCCTAAGATCGACCGTCTTCTTGCTTGATTATGACATCCAGAGACCATGCTTCGAGTCGATGACATCATGATGACATCATCAAGTCGCAACTGCCCTTGGGAACCGTGCTTGAAAACCTATATAAGGAGGGGTTGGCCATATTCATAATCAGTCTTGCCAATACCAGTCTTGGGAGCTCAAGGAGTATTGACCGCCAAGTAAGTACTCTCCAAGTTTGAGTTCCTATTCTTGTCTTGTTCCTTGTTCCAGTCCTGTCTAGTCTTGTATCCTAGACATCTTGTCTTGTCCTCTTGTAATCTCGTAGTACAAGATCTTATCGAGTTCTTTCTTGTATCTAGTTCATCTCCCAGAAGGGAGTTCTTGTAATCTAGAGATCTTGTTTCATACTTACGATCCCAGGTTGTGGGATCTCCTGTATCATCTCTAGTCGAGTTATTCATACCTATCAGTCTCGGTTTGTGGGACATCTTGTATCAGTCACGTATTCTTGTATCATTTCCCCTTCGTGGGTGATCTTGTAATCAGAAGTGTATTTCCGAAATCTTGTCTACTGTAGTCAGAGAGCACAATCTAGTGTTCCCTTGACATTTTGGCAAGACTAGCTTCTATCCAAGACCAAGCATCATGGAGAACACTTATGAACAGATTGTAGCATCACTTCAGAGTCTCCAACAACAAGTTGAGGACCTAACTCATCGACAGACACAAGTTGAGATGGGACATCCTGTGCATGTTAGTGCACTCCTCTAAGAATTACAAGAATGAATTGGGAGTCTTCAAGAAAATCAAGGGCGTATTCAAGTGAATCAATGACCTAGTACATCATTTATGAAGGAACCCAAGATTTGCATGCCAGAAAAGTTTGATGGGGATCGCACAAAGTTTCGCGGATTTCTCCAGCAAGTTAAATTGCACATCAGTATGCAACCTGATAGATACCCTGACGACGCATCCAAGGTCGGGTTTATTGGAACCTTGCCCTATGGCCAAGCATTATCAAGGTTTGCCCCAATCTTGAAGAAGATCATGGTAGTACTTCAAAACTATGAGGGGTTTCTTTGAGAACTCTTTGCCACATTTGGAGATGCAGACACAAGTCGAGTAGCAAAAACAAAACTTCAGAAGTTACGTCAAGGTAATCGCCTTGCCTCTACCTATGCATCTGAATTTAGGCAGTTGATATGTGATCTCACTTGGCATGAAAATTATTTCAGAAGCCAATTTAGATGGGGTTTAAGAGATGATGTGAAGGACCTTTTGCTCACGATGCCAGAGGTTAAAACATTGAATGAATATATCATGCAACCTATTCAATGTGATAATCGACTTTTCGAAAGGAAACAAGAAAAACCGGTAGAAGGAAGACCTCGCCAGTGGAAACCTTTCCAGCCTGCCACTAAAGATGAGTCTATGCCTGAACCAATGCAAATAGATGTAACACGGTTCCAGCCTCTAACATTAGAAGAGAATCAGAGAAGGAGAGTTAATAAATTATGTCTCTATTGTGGAAACCCTGGACATATTACAATTAATTGTCCGAACAAGAGAACAAACTTCAGAGTCACAGCCACCCTTGTAGAGCAGGGAAACGAGGAAGTCCAATTGTAAAAGAGACCCTGCAGTCAGACCATGATATAAGAAAGGGTCTCATAATTCCAGCTACACCCATAGAAACATGTCTTGCACCTATCAAGTTAATCATGCCCAAGAAGACCCTTTCCCTTACCGCCCCATTAGATTCAAGAGCCTCCTCATGTTTCATCGATGAAGGATTGGTTAAGAAACATGGAATTCCTATACTTCGGAAGAACAAACAAGTAGTTGAAGTAGTAGATGGACGACCTCTAGCATCTGGGATTATAACCATGGAAACCACACCATTAAGAGTACACCTTGGTGACCATGAATCCCACATATGTTTCACTGTAATATCAAGCCCAGTACATCTAGTTATCATTGGAATGCCCTGGTTAAAGAAGCATAATCCAGACATTAATTGGGAAAATAATAAAATCACCCATTGAGATATCCAGAAGAACCCAACATATGTCGGAACCAAAGCCTTCATACATGCAGTATGGAAGGAACCTACATATATGATCTATGCCATACCAGCTCAAGAATCCAAGAAAGATGATCTAGTACAGCTATCCTATCAGTACAAAGGCTTTGAAGATGTCTTTGAAAATAAGAACGTAGATATCCTCCCAGAGCATAGACCTTACGATTGCCCCATAGACCTTCAAGAGGGAGCACAACCACCCTTTGGACCAATCTAAAGACTATCCCTAGAGGAACTTACATAACTACGCAAGAACATTGATGAAAATCTAGCAAAGGGGTTTATCAAACACTCAAAGTCTCTAGCAAGAGCTCCTATTTTATTTGTAAAGAAGAAGGATGGGACTCTCCGGATGTGTGTAGACTATCATGGATTGAATAAAGTCACTATAAAGAACAGATACCCACTGCCACTTATATCAGAGCTCTTGGAATGCCTTAGAAAAGAAAAATTCTTCACGAAGATTTATCTTTGAGGATCTTACAACCTTGTCAGGATCAGAGAAGGAGACGAATGGAAGACAACATTTTGAACAAGGTATGGCCATTTTGAATATGTAGTTATGCCGTTCGGTCTTACAAATGCTCCAGCTGTCTTCCAACATATGATGAATGTTATCTTTCAAGAATGTTTAGATGATTTTGTTGTAATATACCTTGATGATATCTTGATATTCTTCAAAAATCTAGAGGATCATGAATGTCATGTAAAGATAGTCCTAGAGAAACTAAGAGAAAAAGGATTATATGCGAAATTAGCGAAGTGCTCTTTCCATAAGACAGAAGTGGTATTTTTAGGGTATATTGTATCACATAAAGGAATTTTTATGGACCCTAAGAAGATTCAGACAATCCTTGATTGGAAACCACCTTCATGTGCTCGAGATGTACAATGTTTTCTGGGGTTTGCCAACTTCTATAGGATATTCATCAAAGATTACTCCAAGATAGTGGAAGCTCTTACCAAGCTTACTGTTGGAGACCTCTAAATCTCCAAAGGTTTGATCTATACTGATTTAAGAGCACCTCTATATCAGTTATGGACCAAACTTTTTACAAATGTTACCTTCATTTACCAAATCTTCAATTATCACTTCTCTGAGTGAGAATCTTTCTTCTTCAATAAGTTGGCTTCAAAGATTGACTTCATTACCTGCACATATCTTTAGATTTCTTGATGCACATATCTCCATGCTACCTTTGTGCAATCATGTCAACCATTAGTCCTTCGAAAGAATCATTAAAACTTTAATTTGATCCTTAAGATCAGAAGTATGTCAAAAACTATCTTCTTGAACAAGCGACTTTGACATAGCTAACTTCTAAGGTTGATTTCTCACAACACAGATCTTGTTTTGCTAAATGCTTTTAGCCATACCTTCCTTACCTTCTAACTTAGACTTTGAATGCTCAGTCATCAAAAACTTTACTATGCACTGAGATCTAAGCAAAACATTGACACAAAAAAGTGCACGACTCTGAGAGGTCTACCTGTAGACTTTACATACACATGTTCCTATTGATCATACTCATAGCATGAAAAGAATTAGACCATGAAACTTTGACCATAGCTTTATTAGCTTCTAGATTAGATGTGCACAAAAGATTTCTTGATCCACATGATCAGGCTGAGAGAAATCAGAGAAAGACTTAACGCTAACTCGTGAAGATGACTCTCTACATATCTATCTCATTGACACTTGGCTTCTAATGACTCTCTCTCTCTCATATATTTCTTTACATCATTGACTTATATACATATGATTCTAGACTTATCTCGCATCTATTACATTACTCCTTACCATCCTAAGTATCATCTACACTCATAGTAAAAGAATTCCCATCTGTAATGTACATATGTATACAAGCTTCACTTCTGAGATCTCTTCACTTTCTCAAATGACTTCTTTCACTTCAATCTGATCATTGACGTGCTTCAAGCTCTTTGTAATCATCAATTTGTGATTGTTTTGTTCCAACAATTCCACCTCAATCACTAATTGTGATTATTCCATTCTTCTTTACTCCTGCCATCTCTTTGAACCTCTGTAGCTTAGGTCCATCCCAGCTATTTGTTAACATATCTAGAATTTGCTCTTTTGTTGGAGGATACAATACTTCAATCTCTTTATCAAGTACCTTTTCCCTCAAGAAATGATACTGAATCTCTATGTGCTTAGTCCTGGCATGAAAAACAGGGTTAGCTGCCAAATACAATGAACTCATATTGTCTCCAAAAAATAATTGGAGTACTGTGATCAATTCCAAAACTCTTCAACAAGGTCTTTAACCATATCACTTCTTTTGCAGCCTCCACCATTCCTTTATACTCAGCTTCTGTGGATGACAAAGCAATTGTATGTTGCTTCTTTGAGCACCAAGAAACTAATTTATCTCCAATATAACAGAGATACCCATGAGTAGACCTTCTATCATCTGAATCACCTGCCCAATCTGCATCACTAAACACTTTGATTCTTGTATCAGAAGTGAATCCATAATACAAACCTTCATTTAGAGTTCCCTTGATATATCTGAGCACCCTTTGAGCTGCAATCCAATGAGTCTTCTTTGGACAATGCATAAATTGTGATAACACACCTACTGCATATGATAGGTCTGGCCTTGTCAAGGTAGCATAGATTAGACTACCTACCAAACTTTGATATTTCTTCATGTCATTAAATTCTTCACCTCCATATCTGCTCAGCTTATGATTTACCTCCAATGGTGTGGTTGAAGGCTTGCAATCCTCCATGTTGAACTTGACCAGAAGATTCTTCAAGTATCTCTCTTGTGTAACATATACTCCATGTTGAGTATACACAATCTGCATTCCTAAGAAATAAGATAAGTTTCCCAAATCACTTATCTTAAAATCCTTCTCTATTTGTTTCTTAAGCTCCTTGATTCATTGAGCATCTGTACCTGTGACAATAATGTCATCAACATAAATACACATGTATATATATCCACTTTCACTTGCCTTCACTAGCAAGCTACTATCTGCCTTTGAAGCTTGGTATCCACATTCATTAAAGAACTTAACAAGCCTATAATTCCAAGCCCTTGGAGTCTGCTTTAAACCATACAAAGCTCTCTTGAGCTTACACACATAATCTGATCCAATTGAGTCCATGAAACCTTCTGGTTGCTCCATGTATACTTCATCTGCAATATATCCATTCAAAAATGCATTCTTCACATCTAATTGTGATAACTTCCATCCTTTGCAAGCAGCAATAGCAATCAATGATCTAATTGTAGACATCTTAGCAACATGAATAAAGGTCTCATCTTAATCTACCCCATAAGTTTGGGCATAACCTTTAACCACAAGTCTAGCTTTGTATCTAGACACCTCACCATTTGCAAACCTTTTTGTTTTATACACCCACTTACATCCAATAACCTTCTGGTTCTTTGGTCTTGGCACCAATTCCCATGTTTCATTTTCAAGTAGAGCATCATACTCTTCTTGCATTGCCTTCTCCCAATTCTGCTTTCCTTTGGATTCTTCATATGTGATTGGATCTTCTTCTGTCTTCACAATGTAAGCACAATCTCTTGTTGTTAAGAAGGATGTATCATAGCTATACCTGATAGGTTCTTTTCTTTCTCTCAAAGATCTTCTGATCTTTGCACTTCTTGAAGTCTCAGCCACATTTGATTCTAGATCAAATCTTGGCCCATCTTCAACATTACCCTGCAAATTACCTTTAGAATCAACATCATCAATATCTTCTTCATATACCTTTACTTTGGTCTTCCCTTTCCTTTGTATTTCTTCAACATCTGCATATTCATTTGTTGTCCCTGTATACCATGTACTTTGCTCATCAAATGTAACATCTTTTGTAACAAGAAATTGCTTTGTGGATGGACTCCACAATCTGTAACCCATCTGTCTATCATCATACCCAATAAACACATACTTCTCTGCTTTGGGTTCTAGCTTATGTCTTAATTGTGAAGGAACATAAGCACATGCTAAACATCCAAATACCTTACAATGATCAAGAGTAGGTTTCTTACCTCACCATGCTTCATAAGGTGCTCTTCCATCCAAAGCTTTACAAGGTAACCTATTCACAAGGTATGTTGCAGTGTTGATAGCTTCTTCCCATAAGTAGTTTGGACAATTCTTTTCCTTCATCATTGCTCTTGAAAATTCTACAAGAGTTCTATTTCTTCTTTCTGCAACTCCATTTTGTTGAGGGGAGTACCTGCAAGTTACTTCTCTTTTTATACCTGCATTCCACAAATAATCATCAAAATCTTTAGAGAAATACTCTCCTCCTCCATCTGATCTCAACCTCTTGAGCTTTTGTCCTGTAATCCTTTCTGCATAAGCATGATAATGCTTGAATGTCTTGAACACTTCTGACGTGCTTGATTACATATAAAGTAATCCATCTGGTTGCATCATCAAAAACAACACATAATATCTGGATCCATTTATACTATAGTCCCTTGAAGGACCCCACACATCCGTATGAACCAATTCAAGCATATTTGAATACTTGTACCCTGATTTATTGTATGAACTTTTATGTGCTTTACCTAATTGACAAGCTTCACACTTGTACACCATGTGTTGACCTTCAACATTGGGCAAACCAAGCACCAGATCATTCTTTTACATTTCCTTTATGGCTCTCTCATTGAAATGACCTAGCCCTTTATGCCATAGGTCTAACTCAGACATCTTTTGACTTCCATAAGTAAATAAAGCATGTCCCACATTACCTTGAACTTTGAGAGTAAACAACCTTCCTTCCTTTTTACCTGCAATGATATTTCTATATCCCTGATTTGGATCTTGCACATAAACACCATCATTTGTGAATCTGACTTCATATCCCTTCTCCACAATTTGTCCTACACTTATCAAGTTTTTAGGAATAGTAGGAACATAAAGTACCTTGCTCAAGAGTGTGCTTCCACTCTTTGTCTTCACTGATCCAATGCTCTCCACTTTATGCTTGGTGTTATCTCCTGTTTGAACTGTATGTCCATTCACCTTTGCTTCCATATCAGTCATCAATGATATGTTGCCAGTCAGATGATTGCTACATCCTGAGTCAATATAGAACACCCTTTGGTCTTCTCCTACTGCTTCATGTGTTGCATTCAAGATAAGAGTCATGTCATCCTTCTGATCTAATGCATAGTTATAATAGTTATTGTTGTAGGACTGAGATTGAAAACTTCTTCCACCTCCTCTAGCATATGATGTCCTACCACCTCTTCCTCTGAAATTACCTCTTTGATTTCTTCCTCCTCTACCTCTTTGATTGAAGCTCTGGTTATTACTTCCACCATTTTGATTGTTATATCAACAATCATTTGCCAAATGATTGGTTCTACCACAAATCCAACAAGCTTTAGATTTGTCTTTGTTCTTACCTCCTCTTCCTTTACCTCTGAAGTTCATCTTTCCTTTTGTAAAGTTAGCTTGACTTGAAGTTCCTTCATCATCAGTTGACTGCTTCCCTTTGCCATTCTTTTTCTTGTCCTTGGAGTACATAGCCTGACTTGCACTCCTATCATTGTCTCCCTTAATGTCCTGCTCAAAAGTTAGCATGTGTCCTAGTAATTGATTAAGATCAGGAGTAAAGTGATCTAGTGACAATTGTATGGACAATATGAAAGGCTTCCACTTCTCATCTCCTCTCAAACCTGTAAGTATTTGCCTTACCAACTTATCCTCTTCAATATCTTCATCTACTGCTCCCAAGCTATCTGCAATATCCTTCATCCTTGCCACATAATCAGAAATCAATTGTGAACTTTTCTTCTTGAAACTTGTGAACTCTGCCCATAATGAGGACTTCCTTGACTTGGTTGTGTTTTGGAAATGCTCTTCCAAAGCATTCCACACATCTGTTGCACTTTCTAATCCTCTATTGTGAGGTAGAAGATAATCATTTACAACCATGTAAATGATACTCCTAGCTTGAGCATCCTTTATCATCCAATTCTTCAAACCTGCAAGTTCCTCCCTAGTTGGAACACTAGGGTCTTCAAACTCAGGCTTTTCTTCTTCCCCTATAATGAATGCCATCAAATATTTGCTCATGAGGTGTGCCTCCATCCTCATAGACCAAGCTGGATAGTTCTCCCTATCTAGCTTATCAATCTGCAAGTTTTCTCCCATCTTTAATCTTCTGTGTCTGCAATTGAATATAGTGTCCCTTTGATATGAATCTCTAATCCTTATTGATCCTTTGAACTCATGCTTTGTACTTCTTTAGTTTGTCTTCAAAAATTTGACTTTTTCCACATTCAATTAGAAGGAACTTCAATATCTGCAACAGTCGAGACTTCCAATGCCTTTACTTTACTTGTATTACACCTTCAGCTCTAATACCACTGTTGGAGACCTCTAAATCTCCAAAGGTTTGATCTATACTGATTTAAGAGCACCTCTATATCAATTATGGACCAAAATTTTTACAAATGTTACCTTCATTTACCAAATCTTCAATTATCACTTCTCTGAGTGAGAATCTTTCTTCTTGAATAAGTCTGCTTCAAAGATTGACTTCATTACCTGCACATATCTTTAGATTTCTTCAAAATAATGATGCACATATCTCCATGCTACCTTTGCACAATCATGTCAACCATTAGTCCTTCAAAACAATCATTAAAACTTTAATTTGATCCTTAAGATCAAAAGTATGTCAAAAACTATCTTCTTGAACAAGCGACTTTGACATAGCTAACTTATAAGGTTGATTTCTCACAGCACAGATCCCGTTTTACTAAATGCTTTTAGCCATAGCTTTCTTACCTTCTAACTTAGATTTTGAATGCTCACTCATAAAAAACTTTACACTGTGCACTGAGATCTAAGCAAAACATTGACACAAAAAAGTGTGTGACCCTGAGAGGTTACCTGCAGACTTTACATACACATGTTCCTATTGATCATACTCACATCATGAAAAGAATTAGACCATGAAACTTTGAACATAGCTTCATTAGCGTCTAGATTAGATGTGTACAAAAGATTTCCTGATCCACATGATCAGGCTGAGAGAAATCAGAGAAAGTCTCAAAGCTAACTCGTAAAGATGACTCTCTACATATCTATCTCATTGACACTTGGCTTCTAATGACTCTCTCTCTCTCATATATTTTTTTACATCATTGACTTATATACATATGATTCTAGACTTGTCCCACGTCTATTACATTACTCCTTACCATCCTAAGGATCATCTACACTCATAGTACAAGAATTCCCATCTGTAATGTACATATGTATACAAGCTTCACTTTTGAGATCTCTTCACTTTCTCAAATGACTTCTTTCACTTCAATCTGATCATTGACATGCTTCAAGCTCTTTGTAATCATCAATTTGTGATTGTTTTGTTCTAACACTTACAGGGAACTCCAAATTCTCATGGACCGAAGAAGCAGAAAAATCATTTCAGACCTTGAAATCAACATTCACTACTGCTCCAATCCTAGTTCATCCTGATTCTACTAAGCCCTTCTTCCTAGAGACAGATGCATTAGACTTTGCCCTAGGGGCCATTCTCTCACAATATGGAGATGATGGACACCTACATCCAGATGCATATAATTCAAGGAAGTTTTCTCCTCCAGGAATTAATTATGAAATTCATGATAAAGAACTTCTTGCCATAGTGGATGCGTTTGATACTTGGCGTCACCATCTAGAAGGAGAAGCTCATAAAGTTATCATGTATACAGATCACAAGAACCTAGAGTATTTTATGACCACCTGCATCCTCAACAGAAGGCAATCTTGATGGAGTAACTTTTTATCCAGGTTTGACTTTGTCATCACATATCGTCTAGGACGGCAACAGTGTCAGTCAAATGCCTTGTCAAGAAGATCTTACCTTGCACCAAAGAAGGGTGAAGAGGCCTTCGATCAATAAGAGAGTGTATTACTCAAGCCTGGGCATCTCTAGTTAGCAGCTATCTCTTCAACCCATCCTGAAGATTCAGCCTTGAATCATTTGATCCGTGAGAATCTACCACAAGATGAATTATTTTGTAATGTTAAGCAAAAAACTCAAGAAGGAAAAGTCCAAGAAGTAAATGAATTCCAGGAAAAGGATGGGTTACTATTCTATAAGAACCTATTGTATGTCCCTCTAGGAAAGCCCAAGATCCAAGTACTTCAACAACGTCATGACAATCTTGTAGCAGGACATTTTCGAGTAAATAAAACAATAGAACTCATATCCACGGATTTTTGGTGGCCTCAAATGTGGAAGGAAATCAAAGAATATGTCCGAACCTGTGACACTTGCAATATATCTCAGGTACCACGACATAAGCCTCATGGCCTCTTACAACCTTTACCTATTCCAGAAAGGCCATGGGCTTCATTATCTATGGATTTCATCACAGATCTACCATAGTCAGATAAGTATGATGCCATTCTTGTTATTGTGGATAGATTCACAAAAATGGCACACTTCATTCCAACTACAAAGGCAATCACAGGTGCAACCACTCCTAGACTCTTTCTGAGATACATCTTTAGGCTTCATGGATTGCCTCATGATATTGTCAGTGATCGAGGTCCACAGTTCATATCTAGCTTTTGGAACAGTCTTTGCAAGCTCCTTGGTGTTCAAGTTAAACTATCTATAGCAAATCATCCATAGACTGATGGACAAACTGAACGGGTGAATCAAGTCCTAGAGCAATATCTCCGTTGCACTAGAAACTATCACCAAAATGATTGGTTTGAGTTGTTACCCTTTGCAGAGTTTGCCTATAACAATAGTGTTCATGCATCTACTAAGCAAACTCCCTTCTTTGCAAACTATGGACAACATCCAATGATGGAGATACAACTCTCAAATCATGTCAAGAACCCAACTGCAAGAGACAAGGCGGAATTGGACACATCCAAGAAGGTTTGGGAGACCTTGGAGAGATTGTACTCTTCATCAATCAAGGCAAGGACGATTCAGCTCAAGAAAGAGCTAAATAATCTTAGGAAAACACCAAGTATTAACATAAATGTGTACATTTTGAAGGTTAAAGGTCTTGCAAATGCCCTAGGATCAATTGGGAGCCCAATCGAAGATGACGATCTTATCACACACACTCTCAATCGCTTGAGAGAGGATGAAAGGTGGAAAGCATTCAACACATCAATTTATGTGAAGGATTCCCTACTAGAATTCGATCAGTTAGTCACATTGATGATGACCAAGGAGATGAACCAAGGAGGTTCACAATCAAAGGGTAGCCAACCCCAAGCAAGTAGAGGCAAAGGCAAAAGAGGTGGACAAAACGTCTAAGGAAGAGGGAAAGGAAGGTCAAAATCAAGCTCAAGCAACCAAGAAGGCTCCAACCAAAGTTATGGATCAAGATGAAGAGGAACAAGTAGAGGAAGAGGAGGAAATTTACACTCACCCATCACTCAAGGACATATAGAGACAGGAGATGACATTGAGCACAAGATTACACATGTGGGAGATGTTGCATTACATGGATCTCAAAGCTCCAAGGTGTTGAAGGATGTGTTGCATGTGCCAAGCATCACAAAGAACTTGGTTTCGATAGGTCAAATGGTTGAAATAGGTTATGAGGTGAGGTTCAATGATCAAGGATCTTTTTTTCAAGAAACCATGTAGGACTACAAGCTCATAGCAAAAGGAAAGAAGCAAGGAAGACTCTTCACCATGGAGATAAAGCCATCAACTCCTCACACTATCTACTTGTCAATTGGAAATAAATAGATTGCAAAAATCGACTTATGGCATAAAAGAATTGGGCATATAAACTTACAGAGGATGAAGAACATGAAAAGGAAGGGCTTGGTGAGTGGACTACCTGATCTCACATATGAGAATATGCAACATTTCTGCCATGCTTGTCAACTAGGGAAACAAAGCAGATTGCCATTCAAGAAGGGAGCACATGTGAGCAATGGAGCGTTAAATCTCATATACACATATGTATGAGGACCTACAAGGGAGGAGCTGTCATTGGAGGTAATAGATATTTTGTCACATTTATAGATGATCATTCAAGGTTTGTTTGCATGTATTGCATGAAGTCAAAGTCAAAGGTGTTTTACTATTTCAAGAGGTTCAAAAACCTATTGGAGAAGGAAACAAGGAAGTATGTAAAGACTCTCAGATCGGATGGAGGGGGACAGTACTTTTCAAATGAATTTTCTGATTTTCTACATGAACATGACATCAAAAGGCTATTCACTTGCAGGTAGACACCTCAACAAAATGGGGTGTTAGAGAGGAAGAACATATACATAGCAGAAGAGGCTAGAGATTTGTTAAATGAAATGAATGTTCCTAACTCTTATTGGGCTGATGCAACAAATACAGCCATATACATTATGAATAGGTTTCAAATCTTAGAAGTACATGGAGTTACACCTTATCAAGCCTCGTGTGGTAAGAAACCCAACCTTTCACATCTCAAAGTATTTAGTTCTGTGTGTTATGTTCACATACCTCAAGAATTGAGACACAAGTAAGATCCGAAGGCAGATAGGTGTATATTTCTTGGATATTCTTTAGAGCAAAAGGGTTTTAGATGCAATAATCCTTTTACCAAAGAGATTAATGTTTCTAGGTGTGTAATATTTGATGTCAATGCAAAGAAGAAAAAATGTTGGGATAGATGGATGGACACTCCAAGTGATGAGTAGGTACTGTAAAATCCTGCTTAGTACCAGCCCTTTGTAGCTTCAGAGATGATATGTGGGCCCTCTTAGCTTTCCAAAGAAACCATAGAAGTGCCTATGTACTTTGGAAATGATGTATGAAAAAATTGAATCAAAACAAACTACTTCCAAATAGAAGACTCATTGAAAACCTTCTATTTTTGATCATACACCTGCTACTTGTAATGCTCAATGCTACTAGTACATTAGGAATTAGAAAAATTTATTTTGGAGGTATCTAATTAGCTTAGTAAGCTATTATTCCAAGTGGAATCACATGAAATGATACACTATACACAGAGCAATCACTTTAGCAAATAAATCATTACCCCCGATTTTTTAGGACCTCTCCAAAGTTTGACTAGTGCATGCTTCAACACACTTTTCTCCAAATTGACTTAATGGATTTGCTTCAAAAATTTTCAGCCTGTAGATAACTTTGAGCTGGTTCCAACAAGCTATAGATCATTGAAATTGGTTGAAAAATGACTGAGATATGATCAGCACAAGTTGATAGTTGAGAATGACTATAACAGAGAGATAATAGATGAACAATGTAAATGTATTGTATTAATGAACAATGTTGTACAGGGTCATAGGCTTGATAATCATAGCATGATGATAGAGATTAGTGTAGGCTATAGTGTAGGCCTTACACACATACAAAATGGCAATGGAGAGCTCGGATGGTGAGGCTTCTACCCGTGACTTTTCAAGTGACTTTATATAAGTGTTGTATTCAAATTTGAATTTGAATTCAACCTTTGGCTCTCTCTAAAAGTGATCCTTCATTCTAGGAGATATTCCCTCAATGAAGTAGTTACTCCTCTGTCTAACAAGTCCGCGACTTTTTGGTAGGTGATTACAAATATTCCCTTAAGTCAAGTTAATGACTTTTACAAGTGTAAAAAGATAAAGTTATTCTAGCAATGATTTCCATGGAGCTTCATGTGTTTATGGACTTCAAGCCAAATGTGTAGGCTTGTGATTTGCACCAAAAGCTCCCCCTCAAGCCAAACATTTAGGCTTGGTCTTCATCTTCAATCTTCATGAATATCTTGTAATCCAATCATTGATTTAAACCTGCAAAGTTTTGTACCATCTAATGCTTTAGTGATCAAGTCTGCACATTGCATATTAGTTGATACATATGCGAGCTGAATATCCTTGCTCAATAGCTTCTCTCTCACATAATGATAGTGGACCTCTATATGCTTGGTCCTAGCATGATAAATAGTATTAGCTGCAGGTGTAATGAACTTGTATTATCTCCAAAAATCATTAGAGATGTAGTGTGCAAACCTAAATCTGTATACAATAACTTGATCCATATAGCCTCTTGAGTAGCATTGGCCAGTCCTCTATACTCTGCCTTAGAAGATAAAGCAATAGTAGGTTGCTTCTTTGATGACCATGATATTGGCTTATCACCTGCAAATGATAAGTATCCTGAGGTACTCCTCCTATCATTTGCATCCTACCCAATCTGCATCTGAATAAATCTTAATGTCCAAGTATGATGTATAAGGGAAATACAAACCATGATGTTGAGTACCCTTAAGGTACTTCAAGATCCTTTTGGCAGCCTCCAAGTGAGGTGCCCTAGGCTTGTGCATAAACTGACTTAGCACACTTACTCCATAAGCAATGTCTATCCTTGTCAAGGTAGCATAGTTCAAGCTTCCCACTATGCTTTGATAACTAGCAATGTCCTCAAGTACGTCACCTTCATGAGCACTTAATTTTAGGTTTACCTCCATTGGAGTACTTGCAACTTTGACATCCTACAAATGAAACTTCTTCAACATATCCTGTATATACTTTCTCTGCCTAATGTAAATTCCTGAGTTAGTATAGACTAACTCAAGTCCAAGAAAAATTTTCAGTGATCCAAGGTCGCTAATTTTGAATTCCTTCATCATCAGATTCTTGATCTGTTTGATGCCATTAGCATAATTACCTATAAGTATGATATCATCAACATATACACATAGGTATATTACCTCTGAATGACTTCTCTTGATGAACAGAGAAGTATCTGCTTTACTCATGACAAAACCTTGATCCTGAAGGTATGTAGTCAACCTATGGTTCCATGCCCTGTCCATGTACAAGTCCATGGAAGTTGTGAAGCTCTCCCATTGGTCATCAACTTTAATACCATTGATTACTTGCCTTACAATCAACTCCTCTTCAATTTCTTCTCCTATGCTTGCCAACTGATCTAGTACATCTTTAACTTTGGTCACATACTCTGAGATAGCTTGCTTAGGTTGCTTTCTTTGAGTTGTGAATTCAATCCACAATTGATTCTTCTTGGCCCTTGTGTTGGAAGAGAAATAAGAATACAATGTTCTCAAATCTCTTGGGATGTCTTACAGTTCCTAACATGTGGAAGAAGAAAATAAGAGATTGAGTTAAGTAAGTAGGACCTTGCTAATGCATCCTTGGCACACCATGTGTTGAGTCTTTTATGTTCTTCTCTTGTAGGTTGTCCTTTGCTTCTGAATATGGGCATCTCCTCATCTCCTGAGATGTATCCATAGAGGCTCCTTCCTTGAAATTATTTCTTCATCCTCAAAGACCATGCTTGATAGTTGTTCTTGTCCAATTTATCAATGAAAGAAGGAAAACCATCTCCCATTTTACCTTAGCTTTGCTCTGATACCGCTGTTGGGATAGATGGATGGACACTCCAAGTGATGAGTAGGTACTGCCAGATCCTACATAGTACCAGCCCTTTGTAGCTTCAGAGATGATATGTGGGCCGTCTTAGCTTTCAAAAGACACCATAAAAGTGCCTATGTACTTTGGAAATGATGTATGAAAAGATTGCAAAACAGACTACTTCCAAATAGAAGACTCATTGAAAACCTTCTATTTTTGATCATACACCTGCTACTTGTAATGCTTAGTGCTACCAGTATAGTAGGAATTAGAAAAATTCCTTTTGGATGTATCTAATTTTCTTAGTACACTAATGATTCCAAGTGGAATCACTTGAAATATACACTATACACAGAGCAATCACTTTAGCAAGTAAATCATTACCCCCGATTTTTAGGACCTCTGTAGAGTTTGACCAATGAGTGCTTCGACATGTTTTTCTCCAAATTGGATGGATGGATTTGCTTCAACATTTGTCATCATGTAGATAACTTTGATCTGGTTCCAACAAGCTATAGATCATTGAAATTGGTTGAGAAATGACTGAGATATGATCAACACAAGTTGACAGTTAAGAATGACTATAAGAGAGAGATCATAGATGAACAATGTAAATGTATTGTATTAATGAACAATGTTGTACAGGGTCATATGCTTGATAATCATAGCCTGATGATAGAGATTAGTGTAGGCTACAATGTAGGCCTTACACACATACAAAATGGAAATGGAGAGCTCGGATAGTGAGGCTTCTACCCGTGACTTTTCAAGTGCCTTTATATAAGTGTTGTATTCAAACTTGAATTTGAATACAAACTTTTGCTCTCTCTAAAAGTGATCCTTCATTCTAGGAGATATTCCCTCAATGAGGTAGTTACTCCTCTATCTAACAAGTCCACAACTTTTTGATAGGTGATTACAAATATTCCCTTAAGTCAAGTTAATGACTTTTACAAGTGTAAAAAGATAAAGTTCTTCTAGCAATGGTTTCCATGGAGCTTCATGTGTTTATGGACTTCAAGCCAAATGTGTAGGCTTGTGATTTGCACCAACAAAGAATCCTCAACCAAAAATTGAGAGATATACAAAGAAAAATGCCCATGAGGAATGTGCTTGGGGTTGCAATTTTGAACGCATCTACACACAATAATGAATGGATCTTGTTGTTGCATGTTATTCTTAACATACCATTGCATCCATCAGTGTTACAAATCACTGTGGATGGGGCCATCCATAAGGGATTCCAAGGACTCGCATATTTGATTGGGAAGATGAATGATGAATGTGGGTAGACCTCTTATCAAGTTCTTCCTTTGCATATTCTTTAGCTTCTTGAGGTTGACACATTCAATGTTTATGTCAAAGATTCAGATTTGCAATTCTTACATCGCCATATGTCACATACATTGATTGATATGGCTATTGTATTTCCATGGAAGAAATCCCCACTTCTATTTTTTTCTTATCAATAATCTTTGATCCTATTTTTGATCATATTTTTGGATCTTTTATGAAACATTCTCTCTAGTTTTTGTCAAAAAAATCACTTTACAATAATAAAAAAGAAAATTATACAAGAGGATAAGAGAGAATTACAGAGAAGGCTAATAAACTGATTCAAGGGACCCCTTTCTAATGAGCTTATTTGCTTTAATTGGTCATGTCCAAGATTGATTCAATTTCATGAGTTTTTTGGTCGCTATTCAACATCCTTATCATTCACCATTCATAGATGTTGACATAATATACAAGCAAATTTACTTTCATTTGTAATTATTCTGATATATGAACAATTCGAGTGATTATGCCCATCCAAGATTTCTTGATGAGCCTACTCGCTTGAATTGGTCACGTTCTACATTGGTTTCAATTTTTTTTTTTGACTTTTTCCACATATGACTCAATGTTGTCTCATCATTCAAAGGTTGTTGTGCTCTCTCTCTGATCTTTCTTTGTCATTTTTTCATAGTTATCTATGTTAGATGAAGACAACTATCTTGACAAAAGGAAAGGCACAAGGAAAGCTTTAGAGAATAAAGGAAAAGCAAAAGTGGATATTGTTGATGCAATTAAAACCAAGCCCACATACTTGGTTGATTAGCTCATACTTGATTTATTGACATAAATTATGCAAGGCTTCATATGATCAAGCTCTTGTAAAAGGTTCTTCACATTACCTTTGTAAAAATGACACACATCCACGTGGAGTTAGGACACTCAAAAATCACGGCTCATATGGTTTTTGAGTGATGATGGAATCTACCCTATACTTTAAGATTCACCTTTTAGGTAGATCTTTGAATTTGAATTCAAACTTTGGCTCCAAGTACAACTATAAGAAGAGGATTCATTGTGACGTGAGAGCTTATCTCATAGCTTATTCACCTCTCACACATTGAGCAATGCATGATTGCCAATGGCATTGTATTTTTATATGATTTAATACATATATGATCATTACATTCTCATTTCACTTCTCTACTATCCATCTAAACAATGATCTTCTCAGTGCTTGTTCTCAGTGCATGATTGATCATCTTTCATGATTTAAATCATGGTAGATTCAACATACTGTCTAGTACATGACTATAAAGTTTCATTAGCATTACTTTTCTAGATCAGGAGATATTAACTCATCTTCGCTCATTGGTCTGTTGAGTGTTGAACCCCAAAATTGTCGGGATGGTCTTATGATTTGTTAAATATCCTTCTCTATGTGTAGTCCATCATTTTTAATGAAATTGCTCATGATTGATAGATTACTAAGCTAATTAGAGTTTCCCAAAAGGAATTAAGCCAAGTGTTGGTGTGCTCAGAGAACTGTTCAAAACATTGAATAGGTGTAGGAACAAAAATAGCAAGTTTTTTGTTCTTGGATCAACTCCTACCTATCTGTTTTGATCCATTGATTAGTGGATCACGTTCCAAGAAACATATATGATAATTTATGATCATTAGCTAGTTAAAGAGGCCCACTACACTCTCCAACAATCATTCTTAGCAGGTGTGAAGCAAGATCAAGCAACACCACTTCATCTCTAAAGACTATCCACCATCTCCTCCAACAATGGTATCAGAGCAACAACAAGCAAGATGGAAGATGGATTTCCATCCTTCATTGACAAATTGGACAGAAACAACTACTCAGCATGGTCACTAAGGATCCAAGCCTACCTTCAAGGAAGAAGTCTATATGGATACATCTCAAGAGATGAAGAAATGCAAATCTTCAGGAGCAAGCATCAACCTACAAGGGAATGGCAAGAAAGGTTGACCACATGGTGTGTAAAGGATGCTCTTGCGAGGTCTTATCTACTAAACTCAATCTCTGATTTCTTGTTACCACATATTAGAAATTGCAAGACCTCCCAAGATACTTGGGAAGTACTCTCATCATATTTCTCCTCAAACACAAGTGCTAGGAAGAATCAGTTATGGATGGAATTTACAACTCTAAAGAAACAACCAAAGGAAGGAGTGGCTGATTATGTGACCAAGATGAAAGATGTGGATGATTAGCTTGCAAGGATTGGAGAGGAGATAGAAGAAGAACACATGGTAAGGTAAATCATTAATGGTATCAAAGCTGATGATAAGTGGGAGTCCTTCACCAGAGCAATGGACCTCTACATGGATATGCAAATACCTGACCTCAACACCTTGATGGGGTAACTCTTCACCCATGAGACAAAGCTCAATAATAATGGAGACAACTATAGAGGTAACCAATCTTCATACCTTTATAGAGATAAGAATAAAGCTAAGGATAAAGGTAAAAGCAAGGAGAATGAAGAAGAGGCTAGTACCTCTCAATCTAATTATGTAGGAAGAGGAAGAGGTGCTAGAGAAAGGGGCAGAGGAGGAAAGAAAGGCAGGGGGAGATCCTACAATAATTCACCTTGCAACATTTGTGGTCTTACCAACCACACCACAGAAGAATGCTTCAAGAATACAAGGAATCAAAGGGGAAGAGGCTTCCATAGAGGTAACTATGGACAATCCAAAGGCACATACAACAATGGTGGAGGTAACTACAACCATAACTATGATCAAGGCTGCAAGAACAACAATTATCAAGGAGGTTTTAGAGGAAGAAGGGACTACAAAAACTATAATAAAGACCAAGAATATTCACTACTCATCATGAACATGACATCCAAGCAAGATAAAGAGGATGAGCATCTTTTCTATATTGATTCAGGTTGTTCCATCATATGGCCAAAAATGTAGCTTTATTATCTGATCTTGAAGAACCCAAAGGGAAGCATGAAGTACATACATGTGATGATACTAAACACTCAGACAAGCAAATTGGAAATGTCAAAACATCTGATGGTAGCATAAACTTTTGAGTAAAGTTTTGTATGTGCCAACTATAACAAAAAACCTAACTAGTATTGGACAGATTGTTGAGAAAGGTTTATAGGTCAGATTCACTAAGCATGGAGCATATGTGGAAGAACCTCAACAAGGCTTCAAAAGGATGGCTAAAGGTGCGAAGTCTGGTAGATTATTGAATTTGAGATTGAAGACACAAGGAACATAACACTATTCAATTATAGAGATCAAACCTTATCTGAGTTGGATATATGGCACAGAAGGCTACGAAACATAGGAGAAAGAACTCTGAAGAAAATATACAGGGATCAAAGTGTGATTGGCATTCCCAATTTGACCAAGCAACATATGATATACAAATGTGGAGCATGCCAATTTGGAAAAGCTCACAAGCAACCATTCAATAGGAAAGGATACATTCATGAAGACTATTCGGAGCTTGTACACACTGATGTGTGGGGTCCTAGCAAAGATCCTTCAATCTCAAGTTCAAGGTACCATGTTTCATTTATTGATGTTTACAGTAGATGGACAATCCTTTATTTCATGAAGCATAAGGATGAGGTATTTAAATGTTTCAAAAAGTACTCGACACTAGTTGAAAATCAAGCAGGAAGGAGCTTGAAGAGAATCAGATCCGATGGAGGTGGTGAGTATTTTTCACATGAGTTTGATTCATTTCTATAGAACAGAGGCATAAAGAGGGAAGTAACAACAAGATATACTCCTGAATTGAATGGAGTGGTAGAGGGAAGAAACAGGTTAATTGTTGAAGCTGTTAGGTCTATGTTGAATTGGAGGAAGCTACCTAATTACCTATGGATAAAGGTTGTTTCCACCGCCACCTACTTGGTCAATAGGCTCCCATCCAAATCATTGGATGGTATGACACCCTATGAAGCATGGAATGGAAGGAGACCCTCATTGGACCATTGCAAAATATTTGGGTGCATTGCTTATGCACACATTCCCTCACAAACTAGAGGGAAGATTGACCCTAAAGCTGAGAAATGTATATTCATTAGGTATGATAAGAACCAAAGGGCTATGGGTTGTACAATCCCACTAACAAAGCATTTATAGTTAGTAGGGATGTAGTCTTTGATGAAAGAAATTCATGGTTTGAAGATGATTGTAGGAAAGTCAAGTTACCATATGATTTGGAAAATGATTTTCCAACCCTCACTCAAGAAGATCAACAATTACTAGAAGATATCAACTCAGAGGATGAAGAGTGGATTGAATTCAAGGCTTGGAAGTCAAGAGGCAAGACCAAACTCAAGCAATTAGAAGACATACCTGAGTCTTCAAATCAAGCACGCAAGAGATCACAAAGAGAAAGCAAAAAGCCCATAAAGTATGTCTATGATACATCATTAGTCACCGAGCATTCCGTGTATATCACTAAAAACTCTATGACAGAAGAGCATTCTTCATTTGAAGAGGCTAGGAAGAAGGAAGAATGGAGAGAAGCCATGCACGAAGAATTGGAACCATAGGCTAGTTACTTATTTGAAGGACCAAGGCTTTGCGGCTAGCAACGCAAATTCTTCTTTAGTTGTTACGAAGAAAAAATCACAAGTTATCTACTTATGTGTTGTTGGAGCAAGTCTATGACAAGCCTAAGTATTGGCTTGAGTCCCACAAAGTCATAGAAGAAGCTTTAAAATGAAGACTATGCAAAGTTCACTTGTGAACCACCTCTTGTAAGTTTTGAAGAGTTTACTTAATGTAAAAGTGAGAGAATCTTAAGTGGATGAGTCCACTTGATCAAGAAGGGAAAGAGGAGCCACAAATTCGTGATTTGTGGTAGGTAGAGAATCAAATCAATCACTTATTGATTGGAGAGTGATTGAGGGAAGTTAGCCTCCCAAACTCAACTATAAATAGATGGCAGTTTTAGTCGTGGTTAGAGAGACCTATGTGAAGACCTCCAAGAGCTGAGCTTTATGCCATATCAAGGTGTGCTTCCAAGGCACACATATGTATCAGTAAGTCCATTGTATTGTACAAGCAATATACTTTCATTTTCATGATCATTTGAGTTCATATTTCCATGTTCTTGTGAAGTGTACTACTCACGTCCATATCTCTCAGTTTTCTCAGTCAGATTGCAGAGATGGTTTCTCTGAGCTTTGTGCATCATTTCCAGTGATTTAATTGGGTAAAGTTAGCTCTATAAGTCTAATATATGGTCATCAATTTTCATTTCATTTAGATGTTGCAATCTTCAGTTATGTTCAGTTGAAGTCAACAATACCTATTCATTTTCACTTCTCTGTCAGGTACCCGACTTTTTTACTCATCTTGTCAGAGCCATTTCTCAGTCGCTACTTATCCATATTCAATGATTTAAAGTTTGTTGGATTTAGCTTACTGTCAAGTATAAGCATACAAATTTTCATAATCATTGGAGTCTTAAATGTTGAGTTATGTGTATTTTTCTGCTCACTAGTCTCAAAATGTAGCAGTCCGTGAAAATCGGGATGATGTCATCACTTGTTAAAACTCATTCTCAGTGTATGGTTCATTATTTTTGATGAGATTACTCTTGAAAGTTAGCTCTTTAAGTTAACTAGACTTCCCCAAGAGGAATTAAGCTAATTGCTACTGTGCTCAGAGAATTATGCAAAACACTGGATAGGTGTATGGACCAAGATAGCAAGTTCTTCACCTCTGAGCGAACTGCAACTTATCTGTTTTGATCTATCTTTTTGTGAGTGATCTTCCAAGGTACATAGGGTGTCTAATACATCCATTGGCAAGATAAAAGCGCCCACCATATACGCTTGGAGTTCATTTGGATGGTGTAGATCAAGGATTTTGCAACACCTCTTCATCTTCAAGCACATACCTATCCATCTCTTCACAGTGGTATCAGAGCAAGGTTTGACAACATGGCAGACGGATTTTCTTCATCAATTGACAAATTGGACAGAGGTTACTACTCACCTTGGTCATTAAGAATGGAAGCTTATCTCCAAGGTAGAAGTTTATATGGTTATGTGGCTGGAGATGAAGTTATGCCAAGTTTCAGGAATAAAAGTCAACCAACACAAGAAGAGCAAGAAAGATTGAGCACATGGTGCTCCAAGGATGCACTTGCAAGGTCTTATTTCCTCAACTCTATCTCAGATTTTTTGTTGCCTCACATTAGAAGTTGCAAGACATCTCAGGAAGTGTGGGATGCACTTGAAGCCTTCTTCTCTTCAAGTACCAAAGCTAGGAAGCATCAACTATGGCTGGATTTCACAACTCTCAAGAAGGCTCCCAAACAAAATGTGACTGATTTTGTCACAAAGCTCAAGGACATAGCACATCAGTTGGGAAGCATTGGAGAGGTAATAGATGAAGAGCAAATTGTAAGGTAGGTCATCAATGGCTTGAAGGCAGATGACAAGTGGGAAGCATTCACCACAGCTATGGATTTGTACATGGACATGCATGTACCTGATTTCAATACACTCATTGGACAACTACTTACTCAAGAGGCAAAGCTTATCAAAAATGGAGAAAGCTCTAAAGGTAATCAATCTTCAGCTTTATACACTGATAAAAGAAAGTCCAAAGATAACAAAGGAAAGGCAAAGAAAGTGGATGATGAAGCAGGTACATATCAAGTTAACTATGCAGGTAGAGGAAGACATGGCAGAGGTAGAGGAAGAGGAGGTAGACAAGGCAGGGGGAGATCCCAAGACTCCAACTCATGTTCTATTTGTGGATTAACTAATCATACAACTAAAAATTGCTTTAGGAATTCCAGGAATCAAAGAGGCAGAGGATAAAATAGAGGAAGTTATGGCTATTCAAGAGGAAGGTTCAACAACTATCATGGCAACTACAACAACTACAATCATTCAAACTATCAAGAAGGCTACAAAGGAAGGAGAGACTTCAATAACTACACAGAAGGCTCAAACAAAGAGGGTTCATTATTGATCATGAACATGGCTATGCCACAAGGTAAATCTGATGAGCATGTTTTCTACATAGATTCAGGTTGTTCAAATCATGTGGCAAGAAATGTGGCACTCTTATCAGATTTAGAAGATCCAAGGAATAAGCATGAGGTACAAATATGAGATGATACAAGACATCTTGTGGAGAAAATAGGCAATGTCAAAGCACCTGATGGAAACATCAACCTACTCAGTAAGGTACTCTATGTCCCTACCATTACAAAGAATTTGATAACTGTTGGGAAGATAGTAGAGAAAGGGTTGCAAGTCAGGTTCACAAAAGCAAGAGCATTTGTTGAAGATCCAAGTCAAGGATTCAGAAGAATTGCAAAAGGTGAAAAGGCAGGTAGATTGTTCACATTTGAATTACAAGACACTAGAAACATTGCTCTCTTTAATTATGGTAGTCATACACTCACAGAATTGGAAGTATGGCACAAAAGGTTAGGACATATTGGTGAAAGGTCATTAAAGCAAATTTGCACGGACCAAAGTGTACTTGGACTCCCTAATTTGTCAAAACAACATATGATTTATAAGTGTAGTGCATGTCAATTTGGAAAGTCTCACAGGTTACCATTCATGAAGAAAGGTTATATGCATGGAGATCTCTTGGAGTTGGTTCATACAGATGTAAGGGGACCTAGCAAGGAAGCTTCAATATCTGGATCAAGGTATTATGTCTCCTTTATTGATGATTGCAGCAGATGGACTATCCTATTCTTTATGAAACACAAAGATGAAGTTTTTTCATGTTTCAAAAGATATTTGGCTCTTGTGGAGAATCAAACAGGTAAATCACTAAAAAGGATAAGGTCAGATGGAGGGGGAGAATACTTCTCCCATGAGTTTGATTCTTTTCTTCAAGAAAGAGCAATCAAAAGAGAGGTAACTACAAGGTACACTCCTGAGCAAAATGGAGTGGCAGAAAGGAGGAATAGGACAATTGTTGAAGCTGCAAGGTCCATGTTAAATGAAAAGCATTTGCCTAATTATCTATGGGCTGAGGCTGTATCTACAGCCACTTACTTGATTAACAGGTTGCCTTCAAAATCCCATGATGGGATGACTCCATATGAGGCTTGGAATGGAAGAAGACCAAGCTTAGATCATTGTAAAATTTTTGGATGTATTGCATTTGCTCATGTTCCTTCACAGGTTAGAGGCAAGATGGATCCAAAGGCAGAAAGGTGTGTATTTATTGGATATGACAACAATCAAAAGGGATACAAGTTATACAACCCTACCAACAAAGGATTCTTGGTAAGTAGAGATGTAGTTTTTGATGAAAACAATTCATGGTATGAAGATTCATGCATGAAGGTCAATTTACCATATGATCTTGAAGAAGATTTTCCAAAGCTTGGTAGAGAACAACCAAAGATTGAAGAACAAGACACCTCAGAGGATGATGAAGAATCTTAGATGGGAAAGATCAAAGCATGGAAGTCTAAAGGTAAAGCAAAATTGCAGGAACTTGGACATGAGGCAGAATCATCACATCATGGCCTAAGAAGATCTATGAGGGAAACGAGAAAACCAGAAAGGTATGGGTTTGACACCTCATTAGTAACTAAACATTCTATCTACATAGCACAGGACATAAATCAAGAGGAGCCATCATCCTTTGAAGAGGCCAAAGCAAAATCAGAATGGAAGCATGCAATGAAGGAAGAGATTGAAGCACTTGAGGAAAACAACACTTGGGATTTGGTGCCCAAGACTTCATCCATGAAGGTAATAGGCTCAAGATGGGTCTATAAACTCAAGAAGAATTCTGATGGTTCCATTAACACGTATAAGGCAAGGCTTGTAGCAAAAGGCTTTGCACAAACTCAGGGAATTGATTATGAGGAGACCTTCTCTCCTGTGGCAAAGATGCCTACTATTAGTGTTTTGCTTAGTATTGCCTCTTCCAAGAATTGGAAGATACTTCAACTAGATGTAAAGAATGCATTCTTGAATGGTTGGATAACAGAAGAGGTATATATGGCACAACCACCTGGTTTTGAGAATCAAGTTTATCTTGATTATGTGTGTAAACTTAACAAAGCATTGTATGGTCTCAAGCAAGCTCCAAGAGCTTGGAATTTCAGGCTTGTTTCATTCTTGCAGGACAAAGGCTTTCAACCAAGCAAGGCAGATCCTTCACTCTTTATTAAAAAGAGTAATTATTAGGTCATCTACTTATGTGTATATGTAGATGATATTATATTGACAGGAAATGATGCTGATGGTATGAAGAAGATCAAATATCATATGAGAGAAGAGTTCAAGATAAGTGATTTGGGTTCACTTACCTACTTCCTAGGTTTGGAAGTTGTCTACAAAGATCATGGTTTGTTTCTTACTCAAAGAAAGTACATTAAGGACATGTTGGCAAAATTCAAGATGCAAGATTGTAAGATTGCAGGTACTCCAATGGAGGTCAATCACAAATTGAGCTCACATGAAGGTGAACTCATAGAGGACATCACATCATAGCAAAGTCTAGTGAGTAGTCTCAACTATGCCACATTGACAAGAGTAGATATATGTTACAGTGTGAGTGTGCTAAGTCAATTTATGCACACACCAAGGAAACCACATATGGATGCTGCCAAAAGGATTCTCAAGTATCTCAAAGGAACCATAAATGAAGGACTTTATTATCCTTATGTATCTGATTTAGGTTTGAAGCTATTTTCTGATGCAGATTGGGATGGCTCCAAGGAAGATAGAAGGAGCACTTCAGGTTATCTTACCTTTGCAGGTTCAAAGCTTATTTCATGGTCATCCAAGAAGCAAGCCACAGTTGCTCTCTCTTCTACTGAAGCTAAATACAGAGGTCTTGCCATAGCTACACAAGAAGTTATGTGGATGAAGACATTATTCAAAGATCTTGGATTGGAGTTTGGAACTCCAACTATTTATGGTGACAATATGAGTTCTATTCATTTGGCTGCTAATCCTATTTTTCATGCAAGGACTAAACATATTGAATTTCATTATCACTATGTAAGAGAGAAGGTTCTAAGCAAAGAGATTCAAATATCATATGTGTCCACTCATCAACAATGTGCAGATATTCTAACCAAAGCATTGGATGGTACAAAGCTTTGCAAATTCAAGGCTATGATTGGTTTACAGGTAATCTTGGAAGATTGAAGACCTCAAGAATACTTGGCTTGAGGAGGAGCTGTTGCAGCAAGTCTATGACAAGCTTAAGTATTGGCTTGAGTCCCAGAAAGTCATAGAAGAAGCTTTAAAATGAAGACTATGCAAAGTTCACTTGTGAACTACCTCTTATAAGTTTTGAAGAGTTTACTTAATGTAAAAGTGAGAGAATATTAAGTGGTTGAGTCCCCTTGATCAAAAAGGGAAAGAGGTGCCATGAATTTTTGATTTGTGGTAGGTAGAGAATCAAATCAATCACTAATTGATTGGAGAGTGATTGAGGAAAGTTAGCCTCCCAAACTCAACTATAAATAGATGGCAATTTTAGTCGTGGTTAGAGAGACCTATGTGAAGACCTCCAAGAGCTGAGCTTTATGCCATATCAAGGTGTGATTCCAAGGCACACATATGTATCAGTAAGTCCATTGTATTGTACAAGCAATATACTTTCATTTTCATGATCATTTGAGTTCATATTTCCATGTTCTTGTGAAGTGTACTACTCATTGCCATATCTCTCAGTTTTCTCAGTCAGATTGCAGAGATGGTTTCTTTGAGCTTCGTGCATCATTTTCAGTGATTTAACTTGGTAAAGTTAGCTCTATAAGTCTACTATACGTTCACCAAGTTTCATTTCATTTAGATGTTGCAATCTTCAGTTAGGTTCAGTTGATGTCAACAGTATCTGTTCATTTTCACTTCTCTGTCAGGTACCCGACTTTTTTACTCATCTTGTCAGAGCCATTTCTCAGTGGTTACTTATCCAAATTCAATGATTTAAAGTTTGTTGGATTTAGCTTAGTGTCGAATATAAGCATACAAATTTTCATTATCACTGGATTCTTAAATGATGAGTTATGTGCATTGTTCTTCTCATTGGTCTCAAACTATAGCAGCCCGTGAAAATCGGGATGATGTCATCACTTGTTAAAACTCATTCTCAGTGTGAGGTTCATTATTTTTGATGAGATTAATCTTGAAAGTTAGTTCTTTAAGTTAACTAGACTTCCCCAAGAGGAATTAAGCTAATTGCTACTGTGCTCAGAGAATTATGCAAAACACTGGACATGTGTATGGACCAAGATAGCAAGTTCTTCACCTCTGAGCTAACTCCAACTTATCTGTTTTGATCTATCTTTTTGTGAGTGATCTTCCAAGGTACATTGGGCTTCTAATACATCCATTGGAAAGCTAAAAGGGCCCACCATATACTCTTGGAGTTCATTTGGCTGGTGTAGATCAAGGATTTTGCAACACCTCTTCATCTTCAAGCACATACCTATCCATCTCTTCACAGGTGTCTATGTAGATGACATCATCATTATAGGGAATGATGCTAATGACATCAAGCAAGTTAAGGCTCACCTAATGGAAGAATTTAAAATCGGTGATCTTGGTTTATTAACCTACTTTCTTGGCTTAGAGCTTGTGTACATAGATTCTGGCATATTTATACTCAAAGAAAGTATATACATGATATGTTGGTAAAGTTCAAGATGGAAAACACTAAAAGTGCAGGTACTCCTACGGAACTCAATCATAAGCTAAGTTCCCATGAAGGAGAACTACTTGATGATGTTAAATGTTATCAACAACTTGCGGGAAGTCTCAATTATGCTACTCTAACAAGAGTAGATATTGCCTATGGAGTAAGTACACTGAGTCACTTTATGCATGCACCAAGGATGCCTAAAAAGGGTGCTTAAGTTTCTAAACGGTACAATGAATGAAGGCTTGTTCTATCCCTTCATTTCTGACATAGATATAAAGATGTATTCTGACATAGATTGGGTTGGCTCAAGGATGATAGGCGGAGCACTTTAGGGTACATATCCTTTGCAGGTTCAAAGATCATATCATGGTCATCTAAGAAACAACCAACTGTGGCCTTATCTTCCACAAAAGTAGAATATAGAGGTTTGGCAAATGAAACTCAAGAAGCTATGTGGCTTAAATAACTATATGCAGATTTGGAGATACACTCTTACAGTCCAATAATCTTTGGAGACAACACTAGTTCACTTCATTTGGCTACGAATCATGTATGTCATGCAAGGACTAAGCACATTGAAGTGCACTATCATTATTTGAGGGAAAAACTGCTTAGTAAGGAGATTCAACTATCTTATGTATCAACTCATTTACAATGTGCAGATATACTCAAAGTCATTGGATGGAACAAAGATGAACATATTCAAATTGATGATTGGTTTGCAGGAAATCAAGGAGGAATGAAGAGCAAGCATGTTAGGCTTGAGCGGGATGTATTGGTGCAATTAAAACCAAGCCCACAGTTGGTTGATTAGCTCATACTTGATTTATTTACATAACTTATGCAAGGATTCATATGATCAACCTCTTGTAAAAGGTTCTTCACATTTACCTTTGTAAAAGTGACACACATCCATGTGGAGTTAGGAAGCTCAAAAATCACGACTCATTTTGTTGTTGAGTGATGAGGGAAACTATCCTATACTTTAGATTCACCTTTTAGGTAGACCTTTGAATTTGAATTCAAACTTTGGCTTCAAGTACAACTATCAGAAGAGGATCAAAAAGACCCACGTGTATCTTGAGCCCATGAGATCATTTTAAGTGAGATTCATTGTGAAGTGAAAGCTTATCTCATAGCTCATTCACCTCTCCCACATTGAGCAATGTATGATTGCCAATGGCATTGTATTTGTATATGATTTAATACATATATGATCATAACATTCTCATTTCACTTCTCTCCTATAACTCCATCAGAATAGTGATCTTCTTGTTGGAGTTAGACGTCTGCGAAAGTACATGAACATTACAAGGAAGGAGAAGAAGCTTGGAGCACAACACACAATACTGAATGTATTACTAGAGAATGTAAAAAGATAAGTAGCCCATTAGGGAAATAGACGTATATACAAGCCAGTGGAAAAAAACCTCCTACAGAGGGAAAAAAGTGCCCCAGCAGTCCTAGAGTGTTCACACACATCACAACCTAAATATATCAACAAATCCCCCCTGGGAGTGATGCGGTGAACAAGTAGCTGGCACTCATGTATAAGGAAGTGCCAAGCTATGTGGAAATCACTCCACAAAAGGACGTAAGCCCAAAGCTTTGCAAAAAGCTTCAAACTTCTCCCTAGGTAGAGCCTTCCTGAAAAGGTATGCAATGTTCTCCTGTGTGGGCACATATGCCAAGCTGATCTCTTCAGCAGAGAACCTCTCCCTGACATAATGATAATGCACCTCAATGTGCTTAGTGGGAGCATGGAACACCAGGTTCCTTGCAACTGCCAATGCACTCTGACTATCACTAAAGATGGTGGTGGCAGAAGACTGACCAACACCCAAATCAGGCATAAGGCATCTGAGCCCCACACACTCAACAGTCGCTCTGAAAGCTACCCTATACTTAGCCTCACAACTGGAAGTGGCCACAGTAGGCTGCTTCTTGCTCAACCAAGATATACATGAGCTACCAAGCATGAAGCAAAAGCCACTAGTGGACACACGAGTGTCATAGCAACCAGCCCAGTCTGAGTCAGAAAAAGCATGCAAATCTGGCGATAGTGATCCCCCCTTGGGATAAAACAACCCAAGTAGCCGAGTACCACTCAAGTAGCGAAAGATGTGCTTAACTGCTTGCCAATGTTTGACACCTGGGCAATGCATAAACCTGCTCATCTGTGAGACAACAAACTGAATATGTCGCCGAGTAATGCATAAGTAAATCAGGCATCGAACAACCTGCTCATAGAGGATAGCATCAAATGCATTTCCAACATCATGAAGACTCAATCGTAAAACTGTCTCCATAGGAGTGGCAATAGGCTTACAGTCTTCAAGGCCGAAATGCTACAATAATGTGTCAATATATTTCATTTGACACAAAGCCATTTCACCATCAACTTGCATAAACTGAATGCCCAAATAGTGATGCAAATTCCCAAATCAGACATCTCGATTGAGGCATACAAATCAGCCTTAAAAACGAGCAATATGCTTCTCAATAGGACCAGTGAGCAGCATGTCATCAACATAGACAATAATGACCAGAACCACATCATTAACATGCTTAACATATAGGTGCTCTCAGGTGGATGGTTCTCAAAACCATGTGCAATCACATAGGCATGTATCTTCTCATACCAAGCACGTGGTGCTTGCTTTAAACCATATAATGCGTTCTTTAACCTGCACACCTGGTTTTCATGCCCTTTCTACACAAAGCCACGAGGCTGAAAAACATACACTTCTTCATGCAAGTCACCATTCAGAAATGCTGTTTTGATATCCAACTGATGTACATTCCAGCCATGATGAGCTGCAAGTGCACAAATGGTATGAAGAGTAGTCATTCGGCAAGTAGGTGCAAAGGTCTCATCAAAATCAATGCCTCTTTCCTATGCATAACCTTTTGCAAGAAGCCTAGCCTTATACCTATCAACTGTACCATCAGGCTTATGCTTTAGCTTGTATACCCACTTAGTCCCAATGGCCTTCTTGCCAAGAGGCATCACATAAAGACCAAGTACCATTCTTCATTATAGCATCATATTGAGATTGCATAACAGCCATCCAATTTTCTGAATTTTGTGCTTCATCAAACGAAATAGGCTCATTCTCATCACAGAGACTAGATGCAGCCATAACATAGCAATCTGATGCAAAAGAGGCACTATGAGAGCCTGAACAAGTACAATATGAGAGAGGTGCATCTAATTTGTTGTCACACAAGGTCTGCACCAGGCATTTTGGCATAGTTCTTGCCTGCTCAATATTAGCTCTCTCATCAATAAGTGCATCATGTAAATATGCATCACAAATGGAATGATCTGCATCATCACATGAAACCTGCAAAGGTTGAGAAGTTGCTTCATTAGGACCAACACCAGACTGTCCACCTGTAAAAAGAGGTAGAAAAGTATCATACATGTCTTTGGAGCTAACAGATGTCTCCTTAGTACCCGAAAGCCATGGCTGAATAACATCTTCCACAAAAACAACATCATGGCTAACTAGAATGCGTTTAGTCTATGGATGATACAGAAGATAGCCTTTACTTTCAGAACTGTACCCAACAAAAATACATTTTACTACTTTATCATCTAAGCGATGTTTTTCAGGCACTAATGCATATGCCAAACAACCAAAAACATGCAGATTAACAACAGATGGCTTGCGGTCATGCCAAGCCTCATATGGTGTGATAGACTACAGTGATTTAGTGGGACACCTGTTAAGTACATATGCTGCACACATGACAGCCTCAAGCCAGAAATTATGTGGTAAAGAGTGACTCTTGACCATACACATCCCCATCTCCATGAGTGACCTGTTCTTTCGTTCAGCAACTCCATTCTGTTGAGGTGTATACGGCACTGTACACTGGTGTTTTATCCCATGTTCAGCCAGAAATGCATTAAAATCAGAAGACATATATTCGCCCCCTCGATCTAAACAGAGGGTGCCCATTTTACATGCTGACAGATTTTCAGCCAAAACCAAAAACTGTTTGAAGCACATGAACACTTCGGACTTTGCCTTCAATGGATATACCCATGCATGCCTGGAAAAATCATCAATGAAAGTCACAAAGTAGAGATAATTTCCAAAGGAAGGTGTCTGCATAGGACCACAGACATCACTATGTACAAGCTGCAATTTTTGAGTGGCCCGAACTGAACCATTTTTTGGAAATGAGGAACGCTACATTTTGCCCAAAATATAGCCTTCACAAACATGTTTTCTTGGTGCCTCAAGTTTGGGTAAAAAAAGAGGACACCATTTTAGATTTCTACAAGCGTAACTAGCACAATTCAAATGACCAAAGCATGCATGCCAAAGCTTTGCATCTGACATAGCCTGAGAATCATGTACTGCACATGCCAAATCATTCAAAGATCTTTCATAGTCTATGAGCTTATACAACCCACGACATAAAATGCCAGAAGCAATAATCACATCACCATTTGATAGATCATGAACTGTACACCTATCATCAACAAATTTCACAACCAAGCCAATCTTGGCTAATGCTGAAACTGATAACAGATTTTTCTTGATCCCTGGCACAAACAAAGCATCTGACAAATTGAAAGAACTACCATCAACAGTAGTCAGAATGATCTTACCAAATCCCATAACAGGATAAGAGGAGTTGTTGGCGCATGTAATAGTATTCCTTGTAGGGGCAGGCTCGAGTGAAGAGAAGAAACTACGCTGCGAGGTAATGTGTTTGGTCGCCCCACTGTCAAAGTACCAAACATCTAAGTCTATTACAAACATGCACTCCTCATGAGAAGATGGGTCAAAACTGCAAACAATAGTAAATGCCCATTCTTCTTCCTGCACAAGATTAGCAGACTCTGTTTTTGGTGTAGAGGCCTCTACAACAACCATTCCTGCCTCCTTTTTCTTTGCCTCTTTTGCAGCTAGTTTTGGACAGTTCTTTATGATATGATCATTCCCTTTACATTACTTGCAAAACATTTTTTGCCTTTCTGATTTCTTCTCATCTTTATCTTCCTTCTTCGAATGTGCAGCATTTGCAGATTTCTGTTTACTAGTTGAAGAGCTCCATTTTCCTTTGTCCTTCTCACTAGCCAAGAAAGCTTGGTTTGCAACATGCATAATGGACCTGTTCTGCTTGGACTAATCTTCTTGCAACAAGATAGAGGCTAACTCCTCAAATGACAAGGCATTTGGATTTCCTTTCATCATTAACTGAAGAGTAGAAGCAAAACTCTGATATGAATCAGGAAGACCATTTAGAACGGTCTGTACAAGTGAGCTATCTAGTATAACCTCATCAGTAGAAATCAATTGTTCCTTCAAGTCTTTGATCTTTGTTAGAAAACTGTCCATAGAATCACCTTCATTCATGTGCTCACTCTCCAACTGTTTTTGGAGGTAAGCAACACGAGCCTCATTCCTAGCTTGGTAGAATGTGGTAAGTGTATCCTAAGCATCCTTAGCTGTTCTGCAAGAGCGAATGTGAGGAATAATGACATGTTTGACAGACAAAGCTATCAATGCATGTGCCTGGGCATCTCTGCCATCCCAACGAATGTGCTATGTAGTAAGTGCAACAAAAACCGGAGCACGAATAGGAATATGCAGAATATCACAATCTTCGACACCTTTTGCCTCATCTTCAGTACCTGCAGTTGTAATAATTGCATGTGTGATAGGACATTTTTCAACACCCTTCACAATGTTCCACAGTCCTTTTGCAACCAATACATGTCGCATCATATAATCCCATAATGCGTAGTTGGTACCATCCAACTTATCCTCAACAACCAACATACAGAATACATCACTGCTTTCAGCCATGGCCGGTGACTAAAATACCTTGATGCAAAAAATTGACTGTATCTCAAAAAGTTGAACAAAGCTGCTTTGATAAACTCTGCTAAACATGTAGCAGACTTCAAGACGCTTATACTAGCAAACCAAAACTGGTATATACCTTTGGCACAAAAAGATGAAATAGCCTGCACAAGCATTGTGATAGTGCTACGAGTTTGGGCGAAGGGGACACCATTTCAGATTTTTGTAGGCATAACAAGCTAGTAAAATTTAGATGACCAAAGCATGCATGCCAAAGCTTTGCATCTGAGATCGCCTAAGAATCTTGAATTGCACATGTTCAATCATTCATAGATTTTGCATAATCTATGAGCTTATATAGTCTAGGACATAAAATGCAAGAATCAATAATGACATCACCATTTGACAGATCATGAAGTGTACATCTATCATCACCAAATTTCACAACCAAGCCCATCTTGGCTATTGCTAAAACTAATAACAAATTTTTCTTGATCCTTGGCACAAATAAAGCAACCAAGAATGTAAAAGAACTAGCATCAACAGTAGTTAGAATGATCTTTCCAACTCCCATGATAGGATAAGAGGAGTTGTTGGCACATGTGAAAATATTCCCTATAGGGGTAGGCTCAAGTGAAGTGAAGAAACTACGTTATGAGGTAATATTTTTGGTTGCCCCCACTATCAAAGTACCAAACATTTGAGTCTATTGCATACATACATTGTTCATGAGAAGATGGGTCATAACTCCAAACAATTCTAAATGCCCATTCTTCATTCTGCACAAGATTAGCAAACTCTATTTTGATTGTAGAGACCTCTGCAACAACCATTCTATCCTCTTTGTCCTTTGCCTCTTTTTTAGTTGGTTTCACATGACTCCTTATGACATGATCATTTTATCTATGTTATCTGCAAAACAATTTCTACTTTTCTGTTTTCTTCCTGTCTTTTTCATCCCTCTTTGATTGTGAAGAATTAGTGGATTTATGCTTACTTGTAGATGAGCTCCATTTACCTTTGCCCTCCTTTTAGCAAGGAAAACTTGACTTGCAACACACATAATGCACTTGTTCAGCCTAGACTGATCTTCATGTAACAAAACAGAGACTAACACCTCAAATGTTAAGGCTTTTTTATTTTCGTTCATCATCAATCAACGAGTAGAAGCAAAACTCTTATATGAATCTGGAAGACTGTTCATAATATTCTGCACAAGTGGACTGCCTAGCAAAGAACCAACATACAGAATACATCATTGCTTTCAACCATAGCCACTAACTAGAATACCATGATGTAATAAAATAATTTTATCTCGAAAAGTTGAACAAAACTACCCTATCGAGCTCTACTGGATCTGTAGTAGACTTTGAGATGCTTGTACTGGTGAACCAAAACCTGTGTATATGTTTGGCACAAAAGGACAAAACTACCCACATAGGCATTGCAATAGTGCGTTCAGAGGCCATAACAAGCTTAGATCATGATTTCCACACCACAGAGTGAAGCAGTTTTGAACTTCTAATTGTCTTGAGTATGCTCACCAATTTTCATGCAATTTTGAGATTGTGATCGAAAGGTTGTTGATGATGCCCTAGATGAAGTGGAAACGTGCACTGATACCAATTGTTTGAATTTGCGATATGCAAAAGCACATGAACAACACAAGGAAGAAGAAGAAGCTTGGCGCACAACACACAATACTGAATGAAAACTTAGTTCTCTTATGAGTTTCAAGAGTTGGATATGAGGGAAACACTAAATTTATTCACTTGGGCCTCAAGCTCATGCTGCTTATGATAAAGCTTTTCTCTTCTCCTACGTCTAATGCTTTGAATCTCCCTTTGAGCCTTGATAAGGAAATATTGAGATTGCTTGAAAACCTTCTTCCAACACTTTGGCCGACGAGTCGAGAGTTCCAAAATATGCGATGAAGGTTGAGGTGATCATTTGATGAAATGAGGGAAGGGAGAGGATTGAAGAGTATGTATGGAACCAATGAGCTTTCTTGTGTCTCAATTGTGGCTTGAAGATGAGAATCACAAGATAATGATAAGAAACAACGAAGTCCTCATATTGGGAGTAGGAAGGGGAACCCATTTTATTAATTATATTATTTGAAATATAGCTTCTGTCAGGTCTAGCCTTTTGCAATTCTGCCCTTGACTAGAGGTTTGACTAGGAGAAAGCATGTTCACCTTTGACTTGCACCAGATCATGGTGGAGCTTGACTTGGTCCCAAGATTATTTCTCAAGTCCATGAATAATGTGCCCTCTTTGGTCCCACATTTTTGGTTGAGCTTCCACCATATTGAAGTCTCCCCAAAGGATGACCCCAAAAAGAAGGGTGTCCTAATCCTACCATGTAGTCAATTTTTTGTGTCTTGATTTGGTGCATACAATGAGACAATGGTGAATTAGAGAGTGTTTATGCAAATGATCAAGCCTACACATTTGGCTTAGCATGGAAGAAAATGTGTGGGACTAGCACTTGATGATTCATGTGAGCTACATCTTGTAACTACTTGATCATTTTACCATTGTAAAAGATTAATTCCTTAGAGAATCTTGTAAAAGATAATATCTCATGGAGTTAGGAAGAATATTAGCTATGACTCCAAATTCAAGGAATATCTCCTAAATTGGTGGAGTTACTTTTTGATTAGAGCCAAGATTGAATTCAAAATTTAGACTTAGAAGAAATACTTATAAAACGACCTTGTAAAATCTTGTGGGGTAGTGTGCCTCATTTTGAGCTCATTCCTTGATCATTTGTAGAGCTTGAGTACCTCACACCATAGCTCACTCAGTTCATCATCATTGAGCATCATTAGAATGCTTATGAATTTGTACAATCATGTCCTATAGTACATATAGCTCATTGAACATTTCTATCTACTTCGACTCTGCTATGACTACTCAGAACAGTGAACTTCTTCTGGTCATATCTTAGTGAATACTCAACCATTTTACATAATCTTGGTCGTTTTGGAACCAACTTGAAGTCTGCTTTATGATTTCAATATCTCAAGGCATTTGGTTTAGGCGTCTAGGAGAAATCGTCTTCGAAGTGCTCACTAGTCATCTACTAGTTGTTCCCTAAAAAGTCGGGGGTAAGATCTAATTTGCTAAAGTTATTTCTCAGAGCATAGTTGATCATTTTAAATGATTTTAACACTTGTAATCATTAGCTATCTAAGCTAATTGAATTCTTAAGGAATTTTGTCAATTTGTTACTGTACTATGAGCTCTGAGTAAAAAAACCAGCATGTGTATGGACTAAAATAGCAAGTTTTTCAAACTAGCTATTCTTGAACTAGTGTGTTTTGGATTAATTGTTTCAAGCATCAACTTCATAGTACATAGGTACTTTCTTGGTCTTATTTGCAAGCTAAAATGGCCTACTCTATAACTCTGAAGTGTATGAGGGCTGGTACAAAGCAATTTTTAGCAGTACCACCTTACTTCCTTGAGGTATCTATCCATCTTTCCCAATAGTGGTATCAGAGCAAGTTGAGGTAAAATGGGAGATGCTATTGGATTTAGACGTCTGTGGAAGCACAAAAATAGCACAAGTAAGAAGAGAGAAGCTTGGAGCACAACACACAATACTGAATGTATTACTAGAGAATGTACAAAGATAAGTAGCCCATTAGGGCAATAGGCGTATATAAAAGCCGGGGAAAAAACCTCCTAAAGAGGGAAAAAAGTGCCCCGGTGGTCCTAGTGTGTTCACACACATCACTACATAAATATATCAATAAATCCCCCTTCAGAGTGATGTAGTGAACAAGGAGCTGACACTCATGTATAAGGAAGTGCGGAGCTATGTGGAATCAGTCCACAAAAGGAAGTAAGCTCAACGTTTTGTGGAAAGCTTCAAGCTTCTCCCTAGGTAGAGCCTTCATGAAAAGGTTTGCAATGTTCTCCTGCGTGGGCACATATGCCAAGCTGATCTCCCCAGTAGAGAACCTCTCCCTGACATAAGGATAATGAACCTCAATGTGCTTAGTGGTAGCATGGAACATAGGGTTCCTCGCAACTGCCAATGCGCTCTCACTGTCAGTGAAGATGGTGGTGGTAGAAGACTGACCAACACCCAAATCAGCCATAAGGTGTCTAAGCAATACACACTCAACCGTAGCTCTAAAAGTTGCCCTATACTCAGCCTCACAACTGGAAGTGGCCACAGGAGGCTGCTTCTTGCTCAACCAAGATATACATGAGCTACCAAGCATGACGCAAAAGCCACTAGTGGACACACGAGTGTCATAGCAACCAGCCTAGAGTGAGTCAAAAAAAGCATGCAAATCTGGCAGTAGTGATCCCCCCTTGGGATAAAACAACCCAAGTAGCCGAGTAACACTCAAGTAGCAAAAGATGCGCTTAACCGCGTGCCAATGCTTGACACTTGGGAAATGCATAAACCTGCTCATCTGTGAGACAACAAATTGAATATGTGGCCGAGTAATGCATAAGTAAATCAGGCATCCAACAGCTTGCTGATAGAGGACAACATCAAATGCATCTCCAGCATCATGAAGACTCATTCGTAAACCTGTCTCCATAGGAGTGGCAATAGGCTTACAGTCTTCAAGGCCAAAATGCTGCAATAATGTGTCAATATATTTTGTTTGACGGAATGCATTCCACCATCAGCTTGCACAAACTGAATGTCCAAATAGTGATGCAAACACCTCAAATCAGACATCTCAAATGAGGCATGCAAATCAGCCTTAAAATCAGCAATATGCTTCTTAATACGACAAGTGAGGAGCATGTTATCAACATAGACAACAATGATCAGAAGCACATCATTAGCACGCTTAACATATAAGGTGCTTTCAGTTGGACTATTCTCAAAACCATGTGCAATCAAATAGGCATGTATCTTCTCATACCAAGCACGTGGTGCTTGCTTTAAACCATATAATGCCTTCTTTAACCTGCACACCTCGTTTTCATGCCCTTTCTACACAAAGCCACGGGGCTGAAAAACATACACTTCTTCGTGTAAGTCACCATTCAGAAATGCAGTTTTAATGTCCAACTGATGTACATTCCAACCATGATGGGTTGCAAGTGCACAGATGCTCCGAACAATAGTCATACGACATGTAGGTGCAAAGGTCTCATCAAAATCAATGCCTCTTTTCTGTGCATAACCCTTTGGCACAAGCCTAGCCTTATACCTGTCAACTATACCATTAGGCTTATGCTTCAGCTTGTATACCCACTTAGTCCTTATGGCCTTCTTGCCAGGAGGCAAGTCACACAAAGACCAAGTACCATTCTTCATTATAGCATCATATTCAGATTGCATAACAGCCATCCATTTTTCTGAATTTTGTGCTTCATCAAACGAAACAAGCTCATTCTTATCACAGAGACTAGATGCAGCCATAGCATAGAAATCTGATGCAAAAGAGGCACTATGAGAGCTTGAACGAGTATGATATGACAAAGGTGCATCTAATTTGCTATCACGCAAAGTCTGCACCAGCCATTTTGGCATAGTTTTTGGCTGCTCAATGTCAGCTCTCTCATCAAAATGGAATGATCTGCATGATCAAATAAAACCTGCAAGGGTTGAGAAGTTTCCTCATTAGCACCAGCACTACACTGTCCACCTATAAAAAGAGGTAGCAAAGTATCATACATGTCTTTGGAGCTAACATATCTCTCCTTAGTACATGAAAGCAATTGCTTAATAGCATCTTCCACAAAAACAACATCACGGCTAACCAGAATGCATTTAGTTTGTGGATGATACAGGCGACTGCCTTTACTTTCAGAACTGTACCCAACAAAAATACATTTTACTGCTTTATCATCCAATTTTCTACGATGTTGTTCAAGCACTAATGCATATGCCAAACAACCAAAAACACGCAGATGAGCAACATATGTCTTTTGATCATGCCAAGCCTCATATGGAGTGATAGACTGCAGCGCTTTAGTGGGACACCTGTTAAGTACATATGGTGCACACATGACAGCCTCAAGCGAGAAACTATGTGGTAAAGCTTGGCTGTTGACCATACACCTCGCCATCTCCATGAGTGACCTGTTCTTTTATTCAGCAACTCCATTCTGTTGAGGTGTATACCGCACTGTACACTGGTGTTTTATCCCACGTTCAGCCAGAAATGCATTAAAATTAGAAGACATATATTCCCCCCCTCGATCTAAACGGAGGGTGCCCATTTTACATGCTGACAGATTTTCTGCCAAAACCAAAAACTGCTTGAAGCACATGAACACTTTGGACTTTGCTTTCAATGGATATACCTATGCATGCTTGGAAAAATCATCAATGAAAGTCATGAAGTAAAGATAATTTCCAAAAGAAGGTGTTTGCATAGGACCACATACATCATTATGTACAAGCTATAATTTTTGAGTAGCTTGAACTGAACCATCTTTTGGAAATGAGGAGCGCTGCATTTGGCCCAAAATATAGCCTTCACAAACATGTTTTCCAGGTGCTTCAAGTTTGGGCAAAGAGGACACCATTTCAGATTTCTACAGGCGTAGCAAAGTAGAAAAATTCAGATGACCAAAGCGTGCATGCCAAAGCTTTGCATTTGACATAGCCTGAGAATCATGTACTGCACATGCCGAATCATTTAGAGATCTTTCATAGTCTATGAGCTTATACAACCCATGACATAAAATGCCAGAAGCAATAATCACATCGCCATTTAACATATCATGAACTATACACATGTCATCAACAAATTTCACAACCAAGCCAGTCTTGGCTAATGTAGAAACTGATATTAGGTTCTTCTTGATCCCTGGCACAAATAATGCATCTAACAAAGTAAACAAAATGATCTCACCAACTCCCATGACAAGATAAGAGGAGTTTTTGGCACATGTAACAGTATTCCGTGTAGGGGCAGGCTCGAGTGAAGAGAAGAAACTGCGCTGCGAGGTAATATGTTTGGTCGCCCCACTGTCAAAATACCAAACATCTAAGTCTACTGCAGACATGCACTGCTCATGAGAAGATGGGTCAAAACTGCAGATAGTAGTAAATGCCCATTCTTCTTCTTGCACAAGATTAGCAGACTCTCTTTTTGGTGTAGAGGCCACTGCAACAACCATTCCAACCTCTTTTTTCTTTGCCTCTTTAGCAGCTAGTTTTGGACAGTTCTTTATGATATGATCGTTCCCTTTACAGTACTTGCAAAACAATTTCTGCTTTTCTGATTTTTTCTTGTCTTTATCTTGGTTCTTCGAATATGCAACATTTGCAAATTTCTTCTTACTAGTAGAAGAGATCCATTTTCCTTTGCCCTTCTGACTAGCTAAGAAAGCTTGATCTGCAAGACACATAATGGACCTATTCTGCCTGGACTGATCCTCTTGCAACAGAACAGAGACTAACTCCTCAAATGTCAAGGCATTTGGATTGCCTTTCATCATCAACCGAAGAGTAGAAGCAAAACTCTGATATGAATCAGGAAGACCATTCAAAACGGTCTCCACAAGTGAGCTTTTTGGTATAACCTCATCAGCAGAAATCAATTGTTCCTTCAAGTCTTTGATCTTTGTTAGAAAACTGTCCATGGAATCACCTTCATTCATGTGCTCAATCTCCAATTGTTTTCAGAGGTAAGCAACAAGAGCCTCATTCCTAGCTTGGTAGAATGTGTTAAGAGTATCCCAAACATCTTCAGCTATTCTGCAAGAGCATATATGAGGAATGATGGCACGCTTGACAAACAAAGCTATCAATGCATGTGCCTAGGCATCTCTACCATCCCAATAAATCTTCTCTATAGTAGGTGCAGCAAGAACCGCATCACAAACAAGAATATGCAGAATATCATCACCTTCGACACCTTCTGCATCAGCTTTAGTACTTGCAGTTGTAACAGTTGCAAGAATGATAGGACGTTTTTCAAGACCTTGCACAATGTTCCACAGTCCTTTTGCAACCAATACATGTTGCATCATATAAGCCCAGCCCACAATGGGTAGTTGGTACCATCCAACTTATCCTCAACAGCCAACATACGGAATACATCACTGCTTTCAGCCATGACCGCTGACTAAAATACCTTGATGCAAAAAATTGACTGTATCTCAAAAAGTTGAACAGAACTGCCCAGATAAGTTCTGCTAAGCCCATAGCAGACTTTGAGAAGATTATATTGGGAACTGAAACAGGTATATGCCTTTGGCACAAAAAGAGGAAATAGCTTGCATAAGCATTGCGATAGTGCATTTCAAGGCCGAAACGAGCTCAGATTGCGATTTCATCACCACAAAGCAAAGTTGTTTTGATCTCAAAAACGTGCTGAGTATGCTCACCAAAATTCGTGTGATTTTGAGACTGCAACCGGAGGAGCATCAATGATGCCCTAGATGAAGTGGCGACTGTCACTCTAGCACAATGGTGAGTACCAACGTGAGGGGATACACCTCATAAATGTCCATCCGTGGAGACGTGAGGACTAGTATGAAGACTATGAGCAAGTGAAGGCACAAGTGCGTGAGTGAGAAGCACACAAGCATGCACACACATACACACACACACGCACATAAGGCAAGAACAAGGAGAGGAACAATGGAGTTCTTTGCATTAATCAATAGGTCTCTTACATAAGCTCAATTCACAAACAATCTAACCCCAAAAATGAGCTCTCTAGCTCTTTTTATAGTTTTCTAACTAGCTTTGGTCTTGTCCAGACCTAGTGTCCGGCCTAGTTAAAAATTAGGTTCTAGAGTCTATTTGAGGGCTCAAACAGAGTCTAAAAATTTATGAAAATTGATATGTCGCTAGTTCTAATACTCCTCAAGCTCGAGAACTCCTCGGCTTGCACAAAATGGAGTCTATTCTATCAAAAACGGGATTTACAATGTTTGTGTAGTGATTAAAATCACTTGAGTTGTAAATAATCCATGGGAAAAAAATGATTTGGCCTTGTTGCCGTATTGTGCATGACTCCTCTGTTGCTTTGTATGCCAACACGCCCCCCTTCCTAGCGTCTGTCGCCCCTGACAGACCTTTGTTCTCTCGGGTGGTTGATATAGTATTGGATGACATTGGTGGCCAGTTCATGTTCTCCTATCCTTAAGCCTCTTGCTAGATCAGCTTCCAATGCATCCCAATTTATTGCACCAGGGGCCTCTGGTTGCGGGGTGGTGTAGTACTCAGAGTACATTTCTTGTTCACAAGCAAAAAGTTGGAGCAGATGTGTTGGCTTCGGTGCGAAAATCTCCGAGTGATACTCCCAGAAACCTGATCTGAACATTTCTTCAAAGGTCTGTTTGTAACAGGCAGGGAGGTATTTGATGCGCGCATGCCAGGCGTAAGCCACACGAATACTGGGGGTGGTGCTCATGTCATACACCAAGTCATAATTTCCATTGCTGAACCCCGGGAGACGTACCCCGGGAGACGTACCTATGGTGCGGCTGCATTTCTAAAAGTTTTCAGGACTACCTGCATCATATCTAAGATTTTAAGCATCATTTGTGCTGCTACATCTTACATGGGCTTCAAGCGCGGCATCCAGTGGCGAATGGTTCCCATCATATATGCTACCGACGGTGGTCCCTGTGGTGGCGCAATGTACGGGTAGTTCAGCCATTCCTTGCATTGCGCGTTGTTCTGTACCTTGATATTGAATGCCTTCCAAGACCTGCGGCGTGGGACTGGACCGTAGCATGGATTGTATAGGAGGTGTAAAGGCGCGTTGTTCCATGTGCGTAGCATTTCTGGATATGTCTCTAGAAGTTTCTGCCGCCAGGTGGGTTGACGAATTTTGCCTTTTTGCACCTCTGGAGGAAGGTCATCGGGTTGAAATTGGGTCGCAAAGGTAGGAATCTGACCCGTGACTCTTTGTATTTCTGCATTATAATCAGCCAAGATAATATAATACGGCCTGTATTGGAGTTCAGATGAGAGGATCAGGCGTCTCGATGACAGGTTGTTGAAGTAAGCCGATTGTAGCACAGTTTCCTCTATGACCCTCATGGCCTGATTTTGCACTACTGTGCGCTCTTCGTGCGAACTCCCGATTTCCTCCACTTGACGTAGCCATGGGGGCCGTGGTGCCTCGAATGTGTCCTGAGCTTCGTCTGTTTGTTGGCCTCCTGGGAATGGTTGTGGATCGTATTCTTCGTCAAACGTTTGTTCCACAGGAATTTGCACAACTTCTTCGTCCGTGGGAGCCTCTGGAGGGGAAGGTGGTCTCTCATATTGTAGTAGACGTGTTTGCAATTCAGTGACCTGTTTCTCGAGATCTTTTATGGCCTCTGCGTCTGTGAGAAGTGAAGCCGCGGAGGGGGTGGTTGGAGAGGCTGCTGTCGGTCCTTTTTGGTGTTTCTGCTTCAATTGTTCCAGTTCCTCCGATAGCTTATCATGTGCTTCAAGCAGCATGGCATAGTCTTCCAATATGATCTTGATATTATCGGGGGTCACTGCTTGAAACTTGGATGGGCTGATGGGTGCCCCCGGTGTGCTCTCAATAGCTGCCTCCAGGTTCTCTTGATTTTGTACTTGCATACGTCGATTCTCTTCCTGAGCGGTCGCAAGATGGCGTTTGAGTAGAGCCATATCTCGCTGAAGCTTTGAGTTGCGTTCCAGCTGTGTCCGTAGGTGACCTTCTACCACCTGTATCGCTTCCTGATCTGTGTTCTGTAACTGTACCTCCAATATGCCATGAGCTTCTTGGAGAGTTTGGAACTGTGTGTGGAGGCGAGCATTTTCCTCTTCTAGTGTCGCGAGGCGGTGCTGTAGTGTTTCTGAGTGCTCGTGCAGGTGTTCATTCTGTTGCTGGAGCTGAATGTAATCTGTCCTTAAGTTTGATATACAAGCAAGCATGGTGTCCAATGCACTTCCTATAGATGAGTGGGTGGTGTTTACAGTGGGAGATGCATGGGAAGGGAATTGGGGATGGGGAAGAGTGAATGATGTGTCTATTGAAGTCGTGTGTGTGAGTGAAATTGGTGGAGGGGGAATGGGAGGAGGTGGAATCGTGGGGGGAGGTGCCGTGGGTGGTGAAATGTCCATACCTTCAGGAGTGTGTGCGAATGTGGGATCTGCCCTATACATTGGGATGGTAGGTGGTGTGTGTGTGGAAGTGGTGAATAGATGCGAAGTGGGGTGGGGAGCTGAAAAGAAAGGAAATGGTTGAGACCCTGGTTGAAAAGTTCTAGCAAGGAGGTCATGGAGGGATTGTAGAAATGGAGAGAGAGAGGTCGGGGGTTGAGGTCGTAAATTTGAGGAGGGCGCGAAGGGTTGCGTGGTAGCAGGGAAACCCATGAATGTGGATCTAGGGTCAGGATGACCTATGGCTGAGGGCATGGGGGATGGTTGCCCTAGGGCAGGCTCTAGGAGCGGTTCGGTGGATTGTGTAGTGATGGGGTTTGCTTCAAAGATTGGGTTATCAGTGGTAGAGAATAGGGTGGAACTAGAGATGGGAGTACGGAAGATGAAGGTTGGTTCGGTGGGTTGAGTGGTCGAGGTGATTTCCATTGTTTCTGCTCTAGGGGGCGAGGGTGGGGGTGTGGGTGGTTGTGGCTCTGTGGACTCCTCAAGGGTGACTGGGTGCTCTTGGCTAGCCGTTTCAGTTGCTTGGGAGGTTGTCTTGATAGGTTCAGATGTAATAGTTGGCTCTTCTGTAGTTGTAATGGGAATCTGGATATTCTTACCTGAGCGTGGTCGTGTTTGGAACCTTCGTGGATCATATTGAACTGGAGACCTCCGAATGGCAGTGCGCACTGCTTCCACTACCCCATATGTTTCTGCCATCAATAAGAGACCTTCCCTATACTCTGAGTCAACTCCTGCTTCTTCCAACAACTGAGTCATGAGTACTCTGCTACTCTGTTCAGTGAGTAGTTGTTGCGATCGCACTCTTTCCATAATCTGATACAGCCTTCGGAGTTCTGCTGTATAGGCTGGGGCTTCAGTGGTCTCCTCTTCATACACTCCTTCTTCTTCTAGGTGTCCTTGTTGTTGACCTTGCTGAGCGTCACTCCAATGTACATGTCGACCGTCTGTAGACTTTCTTCTTCTTCGTGAGGATGTGCCTTGTTCCTCTGCATCTGAATAAAACTCCACATCAGAGAATTGTGTACTTTGTAGGAATGCTTCGAAGTCCTGGGGGTCCATTCCTTCAGCATCTCCAGTGGCAGCAAATTCGAATTCAGGTGGAACAGGAGGAGCTGACGGGGTAGCTTGTGTCGTAGTTTCAGATCCCGACCTGGGTATCCTAATGGTAAAGGGAGGTACAGTGGTCTCCCTTCGTGGCGATACCTCAGGAGTAGTCAGAACTTCCCTTGTCTGGATACAAGGGATCGCACCCCTCATGCGCTTGGATTGATGTGTGGACGTCTTGAGCTTCTTAAACATTTGTAATTGTGCCCAAGTTAAGGCACGTTCAATGGGAACATCGTATGCTAGGCACCGGTAAATAATGTGTGTGATTGCACAGCATCCGTTCACCACTAATTTCCTAGAAGACCGTTTGTTTGCTTCATACAATTGATCTATAATCCATACCGGTAGCTTAATGGGTAACGCACCTGCTTCCGCTAAGTAGAGAGCGAACCAGATTCTCTTGTGTGGTTGAGTGAAGCGGTCTTGGCCGGGAAAGGCGAAATGTTGCATGCACATGCGGAGAGGGATGGACACGTTTGGTGTGAGTGCTGCCATGTCTTTAAGCTTCAATAGTTTCCTATCCTTCATGTTAGTGGGAACAAGAGCATCCTTTTCAGAGGGTACATGCGTGCCGTGCATATTCAAAGCGTCGCTTACCAACTCCACAGTAAGTTCAAACCTCTTCAACTCGTTGTTGCCCAGCAAGGAGGGAAGAACAAATGATCCGGGTTTGTCCTTTTCTTCATTAGCTTGTAATGTGGAGACCAAATAGTAACATCGAAGGAGATCTGGTTTAGGTAGTGGGGCTTCAAAGTATTCAGCCAGCCCTGCTCGTTGCCATATGGTCTGGAGATCCTCGGTGTTCTGTAAAGTCTCGAACTCCTTGGAGAAAAATTGGAATCGAACCCATGATCTGTCATACTCGCACTTAGACTCCCATATATACTTGACCTCTCCTAATGGACTTGGCATGCCATTGAACCAATGAGAATTGGCATGGACTCTTTCTGTGATCCCTGTGGGTGGATCCGGCACCGGGATTTGCTGAAGGTGCTGCAGCTCCACTGGTCGTTCAGTTGGTGGCACATCCACAGGTAGACTATCCACATGAATTCCTGCAGTAAGTATCCCTACTTGTGAGCCCAAACCTGTCGCTTCTGCCATTTTACTTCTTGCCTTCTGATTCTGTGAGAATATAGAATCATGTGTTAACATCGTAATGGACAGAATAAATCCGTTGTTGTCCCCGTTACAACATTAACATGAGGTAGATGGTGAGTTAGTGGTTAGTAAGTGCACGAAGACAGTGTGCGTAGTTAATGCTTGGGTATTCCTAGGAGACTAATGCAGTTAGTAAGTGGGGGTGAATTTACAAATTGGGGTCGGGGGGTTTATTACAGGTCTTAAGCTGCCAAATGCAGTGGATGGGTTTTTCTCTTGGTTTCGTAGAGACGCTAGAGAACATTATAGGTGTATCAGCTTGAACATGAGGCCTTTTAGGGACCCATTTACAAATGATTCTGTTCGTGCTCATGGGCCTTGGTGTGTTCGTGAGTGTTGAAAACGAGTGGATGCCGGTTGTGCGAGTGAATGGGTTACGCTGTATAGGTTGTGGCTTCGGCGTAGCTATTTGCGCCCGCAAGCAAGCCTTAGGCACCCAAATTTGTCTTGATTGTGGGCTAGCCTTCATCGACTTCTTGGGCACCCAAATAGATTTCACGTTAGCAGAAGAATTTCCGAAAGACTTCTTATTAGTGTCGTGTTGTTGGTTACTAATAAGAGGCTTTGCCCGTGTGGTTGGCTTGAGTGCAACCGGGTGTTCGCCTTTCCGCACCCACACTTGTTTCACTTGCTGGGAAATTTTGCTGTGCAGTACTTTGGATCCCGGACATAGGTAGTACTCTGCTTCTTCTGCCTTTGATCCACCTTTGGTTGTTGCCTCCTTCTGGCCTTTGGAAAAGAAGGGAGTTCCTTTGCAACCCTGACTCCTTTTTTGCGAATATCATTCCTCTGCAACACATAGTTTTGAACAAGAACAACATGGTCATCTTCATGTGTATTCCTGGAAGGACCAGGAGTCTGTGCCTTTCTTAGTTCCTTGAGTGCTCCATTATCTAACTCTACTGTAATTCGACTATGATTGACCCAAACCTGAAGAAGTCCACTTCTTAAGTTTAAGTTGACTGCTTGGTCATAGATCCAATCTTGACCCAAGACAAGAGGTTCAGTGAGATCCTCGTCTTGACACACTAGTACTTTAACTGTTATAGCCTCATCATGAATATAGAGGGGAAGTTCCACCTCGCCCATGCAAGGGGTTTCCACGCCTCCCAATCCTATGAGATACGCTTCCACAGGATTGACAGTTAACTGCAACTCTTGACAGTAAGACAATTTAACAGCACTAGTGGCTGCACCTGAGTCAATCAAGGCTCTTACGATCCTTGCACTCTTTCCTTGTCCTATATCTAGGGTTATGAAAGGACGTCGATCAATTATCCTATGCGAGCTTGTTCCTGCGACTTCACACATGGCCATAGGATATCCTTGATCTGCATAGTCATCTATTCTAGTCTGATCTCGGCCTTGCCTTCGTAACTTCATCCTTCTGATGCGTTCTAAAGCTTCTGCTTGAGCTTCTTCTCGAATTCGCTTTTCTTCCTCTTTGCGTTTCTTAGCAGTGTTGAGTCGGCTGAGCATTTCCTCCGTGAGGGGTTCTTGATACAACTTGACTCTGCAACCGCTAATATAGTTTGGGAGAATATCACCTTCTAACGTGGCTAATTGTACTGCTCCACTCGTGGAGATCCTATTGATGATCATAGGTCCGTAGCCTCTCTTTTCTAGCTTCCTTGCGTGTTGTTTCTGTGTATAGACTAAAACTAGATCTCCTGCTTTCAAGCCCTTATCCTTCACATGGGCATCGAAGTATGCTTTCTGTCTCTTCTTGGCTGCATATATTCCTGCAGCGGCTCTCAGTCTTGTTTCTCCTAATCGTTCAAGGTCAAAGATCCTAGAGGAGAGCTCATGACCTGTCCATTCGTGCTCTTGTGCTACTTTCAACGTAGGTATTAAGAAGTCCAAAGGTAGCACAGCGTTTTGGCCAAATACCATCTGAAAGGGGGTGGCTTAGAGTACCGTTTTGTAGGCAACTCGATATGCCCAAACAGCATGGTGTAGCTGTTTGTCCCAATCAGAGCGTTTAGTGTTCACTAATTTCGTCAGTACATTGCATAAGATCTTATTAGTGCTCTCAGCTTGTCCATTAGCTTGAGGGTGATAGGGGGCAAACTTCTTGTGTATTACCAAGAATTCTTGGAGTAGATTTTCAATCACTTCGTTCAAGAAATGAGTGCCTCTATCACTTACAAGCTCTATAGGTAGCCCATATCTCGTGAATACATTCTCAAACAAGAATTTAGCAGTTGTTTGAGCATCGTTCTTTGTCGTAGCCTTTACCTCTACCCACTTGGTGAGATAATCTGTTGCAACAATGATGTATTCCGCATGAGAACCTTTAGCTGGGGGATTAATAGGACCTACGAAGTCTATTCCCCACTTAGAGAACGCACTTCCACCCATCATAGGTTTCAGTGGCATCTCATCTTTGCGTATAGGATACTGAGTCCTCTGACAGACATCACACCGTTCACATAGGTATGTGCATCCATGTGAAGGGTAGGCCACCAGAAACCCGCAAATAGTATTGCCTTGATCACCCAATCCGGTCCAAAGTGTCCTCCTGCTACACCTTGGTGAGCAGTTTCTAAGATCTTAAGATATTCACTTTCATGGACACATAGCCTCAGGTAACCATCTTTACCACGCTTGTATAGATTATCACCAATGAGTGAGTAATCCAGGGCTTCTTGTTCTAAACTCCTTTTCCTAGCCAGAGTCATGTCTGGCGGGAATGTGTTTGTCCTCAGGAAGTATACTAGAGGTTCGCTCCAATCTGGCACAATGGATACTTGATAAAGAGTGGCGTGTTCCACTGGTGGTTTAGTGCAACAGATTGGGCATTCCTTGCACAACTTTTGGATGTCAGCTTCCATAGTTGGCCAATGTACTCCGAGTCTCTTTAGGGTCTGTAAAGTTCGTTGCTTTGAGTAGTGTTGCTCTAACGCACCTACATGTGCTAATTGCAACCATTTAGCGTACTCATCCTCTTCTACGCAACAAGCCAAGATCCCTTGATCTGTGTGCTTGTACATACTTCCTGCCATGATGTGGTACTTTTGGGCTTTTACAACCTCTCTATTCTGTGTGTTTACCACTCGATGGTTAGGCCCGTATGTCAATACTGGTACCAATGGCTTAGCCCACTGCGGTACAACTTCCAAATTAAACAAGTAAGCATCAGGAAGGTCATCTGACACTCCTTGTGGGGCTTCTCCCGATGTGAGCCTAGAGAGGTGATCTGCTCTCAAGTGAGTCCTCCCTTTCCTTACCACAACTTCAAAATCATATTCCATTAGCAAGAGAAACCATCTCACTAATCTTCCTGTATTGCAAGGCTTGTTTACGAGGTATAGCAATGCTTGATGATCCGTAAAAAATTTAAACTTATTTGCAAGCAAATAGTGTCTAAATTTCTTAACTGCATATACCATGCCTAAACCTTCTCTCTCCGTAGTGGTGTAATTTCGTTCAGCCGCATTCAACTGTCTACTAGCATAGGCAATTGGAAGATCCATATTACCTTCACCAGTAGGTTGTGCAAGTACACATCCAATAGCATAATTGGATGCATCCACGTGAACATGGAATGGCTTATTCCAATCTTGTGTGGTCAAGATTGGTGCTGAACATAATCTTCGTTTAAGCTCCTGGAAGGAATTCTCACATTCATCCGTCCACTCAAAGTTAGTCAGAAGCCCGTACATGGGCTTTGCAATGACAGCATACATGTGTATAAATCGTCGGTAATAACCACAATGCCCCATGAAAGCTTGTACTTCCTTGACATTCTTTGGCCTAGGTAGCTCTGCTATGGCTCTCACTTTCTCTTCGTCAGTAGATATGCCATTCTTTGACACTATGTGCCCTAAAATCTTGCCTTGTCTGACCATGAAAACACATTTTTCGGGGTTTAGGCAGACTTGATATTCTCTACATTTGTCAAAGATTTGTCTGAGTTCAGGAATATGGGTTTGTCTAATATTGGAATGAGCACAAAGATCATCAACATAGACTTCTAAACTCTTCCTCAGGAACTCCTTAAACACATGGCACATCAGCCTCTGGAAGGTAGCTGGTGCATTGGTAAGCCCAAATGGCATTACTCTAAAAGCAAAAATGCCCCATTCTGTGGCAAAGGCTGTCTTATGCTGATCCTCTGGAGCTATGGCTACTTGATTGTAGCCCAAAAATCCATCAAGGAAGTTGTACACTTCCTTGCCTGCCACTCTTTCTAAGAGATGTTCTGTGATGGGAAGCGGATAGTTATCTCGAATTGTGGCTGCATTAACCTTTTTCAAGTTAATGCACACACGCAGCTTGCCATTCTTCTTGGGCACCACTACGATGGGGGATACCCATTCAGTGTGCTCAATTTCATAGATAAATCCAGCTTCAACCAATCTATCTATCTCTTCTTTGATCTTAGCAGCGTAATTATCGCTATAAGTATAGGGCTTTTGCTTAGAGGGTTTAGCATCTGAGGTCATGGGGATAATGTGTGAGCATATATCGGGGTCAACACCTTTCAAATCCTTGTAACTCCAAGCGAATACATCTCTGTATTCTCTTAGCAAGGCTATCAACGCATGCTCTTCTTCCTTTGTTAGGTCATGGCCTATGTACATGCATCTCTCCTCTCCTTCTTCTAGGGCCACAACTATTTTCTTGGTGGTTTCTTTGTTATCATAGGCCTCTCCTGATTGTGCCTCTCGTTTAGGCATTCTTATCATGACTCTCCTGTCATCTATCTCATACTTCTTAAAATTTTCTGGGACCTCAAACAAAGGTTCTTCCTCTTCTGGTGAGGCTTCTCTCTTCTTTCGTTTCTTTCCTTCTTCCTTCGGGGTCACATGTGTTGCTAATCTTACATCATTTGTAACCTCTCCATGCCTCTGGGGTTGAAATTCTACTTCATGGAAGTATTCTTCATCTGATGCAAATGGTGGGTCCATAATGATTGACTCTAGATCGGAGTCACTTGCATCCTCAAATGCATCAGGGCTAGGTTCGCATTCTTCTAGAACTGCCTCTCCCATGATTGGCTCTATGGAGAAGACTGAAATGTCATAGCCATCCTCATCACAGTGAGGTGTCCATTGTTCTTCATTGATGGCTACGTCCATTGTTGCTAAAATTTCTGCCCAGCCATGGGGTTCAAATTCCTCATGAGGAAAAACTACAGGTGCATAGGCTGGGTCTTGAATTGATCTATGTGTTTCTTTTGCACCTACCTCTCTGGCTTTCTCTCTCTTCTCTTCTTCTACTGCTACCTTGCACATCCATAAGTGAGTGTCTTCATGCATCCATGAGGATCCAGACCCTATGGAATGCACCGATTCTGTATCATCTTTGGCTCTATGGATGGGATTCCATTGGATAGGAGGGACATCTCTATGAGAATAATCCTTGAGATTGACTTTGGTCGTAACACCCAAGTGTTGCAAATACAAGGAGTTGGTTCCCGAATCCTGTACCACTTGCATCTGTCGCATAAATGGTCTTCCCAAAATCATCTCATAGGCATGATTTTTGTTGAAGTCACATATGGCAAATGTATGCTCAAACTCTACACAAGTGGTGAGAGTTATTCCTTCTAGCAATCCTAGGGGTCTCTCTATGTGACCATCGGCCATCTACAATTTCATTCTCGTTGGCCTGAGTGCTGGCTTGCCCCAACGCTTCCATAGGGAAGTGGTGGCAATTGCAACTCCTGCACCTGAGTCCAAAATTGCCTTGGTGGTGTACTCCTGGTAGGTGATGGGAAGATAGGTGTTCCCTTCTTCGCCTTCACACATATCTCCTATCTTATCCAAGGGAATTTCTGGCACTGTTCTATGGGATCCTACCTGGGAACGAGGTTTGGCTACTTCTGGTACTTGTTTGGCGACATGTTTCCATACTTCAGGTCTAACCTTGAGTAGCTCTTCTAGCTTGAGATTGCACTGCACGTTAGTGTTCTTCACTACCTCTGTGTTCCTAGGTATGACTGAATCTTCGTTTCTTACCATGACTATAGGTGCTCTCATACAAGTGGACTTTGCTTCCCATGGGCCTGTGAAGTGGGGTAGCTCTTGTATGGAATTAGACTCAAAGTCCAATCTCTCGTGAGACTGAGTACTCTCATGTTCCCCGTAAATAGATGGGATGTCTTGTGGGAATTGGTCGTGTGCATCATCCACAAGTTCAAAGGGAGGGGCGACTTCACTTTCGTTATCCCATTTGTCTTCTTGAATCTCTCGTAGGAAGTCTGGTGCAAACCGATTCATAGAAGAAGAAGTGTCTGGCTCCGTAGAATTAGGCGCATAAGCAACCTGGGAAGGAGGGCTTATTCTATCGTTGGCTCTCTCCTCGTTCTCATAGATGGCTGGAGCACAAGCTTCCTGGAGAGGGTTACTTATTCTATTACTTTCCCGAACAGGCTCATACGCTCCCTGAGAAGGAATGTAGGCAACCTGTGGAGGTACGCAAGCTTTCGAGGGAGGCTCATGTGCCTTTTGGGGGGGAAGATAAGCTTCTTGAGGAGGCACATGGGCTTCCTGAAGAGGCTTGCTTATCCGTTCTCTTGCCCTTTCCTTTCTTTGAGGGGCAGGTTCCTTTTCTGATTGTGCAATTAGCCTCTCTATTCTTTCTAAGGAGGGGAAGTTGTCTGGTTTAGTGGAATTGGCCACATAAACTTCCGATGGGGGATGGTTCATGTTTTTGCTTGCTTTATCTTTTTCTTGATTTTTTTCTTCCTTGGCAGATCTTGCAATTATTCCCTCTAACTTCTCTAGGAGTCCATCCAAGTGTAATTGCGTCTTGGCTGAGCCCGAGTAATTGAAAAGGCGACTGGCTTCAAACATAGTCTGAGCCAATGCGACCATTTTCGCGCACAGCTTGGTTCTTTCTATCTCTAGGTCAGCTCTGGGATAGCACTTGTCATGATCCGTGACGTTTGGCCCTTCTTGGATTCTGGCCTGATATGCTTTAAGCATCATGTCTATGTCTTCAGGAGTGGGATCAGCTAATACTGATCCTGTTTGGGGTGGTGGGTGGGTTACGTGGGGTGTCTTAGAGGGTGGAGGGATGGAGGGTGATGGGGATGGTAGCGGTGGGAATGTGTGAGAGTGCGGTTGAGATGTGATCTCTATGATTTTAGCCTTGGTTTCTCGTAGACTTTCCTCAAGTTCACTCATCTTCTTTGCCCATTGCCTTTTCATGCGTTCGCGGCTATCTCTCCAAGCTCTTGTTCTCTTTTTATTTTGGCTCTCAGTATCGCTAGCGTCTGGGCTCTTTTCCTTGCCTACCCCTTGGTTTTGCTGCACTGCTTGAGCTCTCGTGACTACCTGTGCGGGTGCAGTGGAAGTAACACTTCCGCTGGAATCTACCACTAACTCAATAACATTGATAGGCGTGATTTTTGGCATATTATTGGGGTTCTTTGGGCAATCTCGTAAGAGATACTCTTTTCCACAATCTTGGCAGAAGCCTTGGATCGTCACTGACTGGTTTTGTGTAAGTGGAGGTAAGGGGCAATCACGAATGAGGTGATCTCCTTGGCATCTGTAGCACGGTCCTCTTGGGAATGGAGGTCTTACTTGCCTAGGTTGAGGCCTAGGGTTGGGGTTTGCATACATGACGTTCGTGTAATCTGACTCCCAACTAGGTTCGTTTGTCTCTTCGCTATAATAGGACTCACCATGCTCAGGAGACTGCATGTAGTAGGCCTGGGGGCTATCAACATGTGTAGAATCAAAGCTATGGTCACTCGGGTCACTTTCAGAAAGCAAGGATGTTACAGGGACTATAGCTCTATTCAGGTTCTCTTCTGCAGCAGTATACTTTACCGGAATCACATTAGCTGGGGCTGGGGGTGGTTGTGCTAGCAAAGGCTGAGGCCTTTGTTGGTTTTGATATTGAGGTTGGAAATTTTGTTGTGGCCTGCCATATGGTTGTGGAGGGTACGGGTTCTGGTATCTTCCTTGCTGCGGGTATGACTGAGGGTAGGGTTGCCTAACTGCCTGCTTGTTGTATGGGCAATCTTGTGCGGTATGATTGGTGTACCTTCGTTCTATGGTGCAGTATTGGCTATTTGGATTGACCTGGGGTTGAGCCATAATGGGACACACGTTTGCCATATGGTCACCACCGCATGTATAGCACCTCTTCGCTGGGGTAAACCTCGGAATTTGTTTGCTAGAGATGCCTAGTTTTTGGGCCACTTTCTCTGCGAGTTCCTCAATTAATGTGGATTGCGTGGAAGAGTGATTAGATGCATTATCTGAATCTTTGTAGATTTTGGAAAGCTCTAGTTCTTCCCCTAGGTTATCTTCAATGTCAATGCACATGCGTACACACTCTTCTATAGTCCTAGGGTCCTTCAAGTACACATAAGATCTCAATTTAGTACTTAGCAATCCATCCAGGAATAAAGCCACTTGTTTAGCTGGTGTGGGTAGCTCCGAGATAGGGCATCTTTCTAAGTATTGCCTAAATCTTCTTCCTGCAAGCCTCACGGTTTCTTGAGGGGTTTGCTTGAAGCTGTGAATCAGCGAGGAGGTATTATGCCTTATGCCACTCTTCGAGAATTCAATAATGAAAGCCTCTAGGAGTTGGTCAATGCTCCTGAACTGCCTCTCATTTAGTGGCTGAAACCATGTCAGGGCAGTGTTCCTAAGGGTCAGACCAAAGGCATTGTATTGTGTGAATAGATCCTCCACTTGTTCAGCTCTCAGGACCTGCCTAAACTCAGCCACATGATCGTATGGATCTCTAGTGCCATCGAAGGAGTTCTTCATGGACTTGACTAGCTGAGTCGGTCTCAAGGTTCTTGTGTGCTCTCTAGGTCGTGGTAGAGGGAACTCATCCACGTTTCTTTGATTCCTGTGAGCTCTGAGTATCTCAGGTTCTACTCTATTTGTTTCCGTCCTCGTTCTCTCTCTTCCCACTGGGTTGGCAAAGCTTACTTCTGGTCTATCTCTACTTCTGTCTCTTTGCATTCCATGAGCTTGGGATGTTCCAGCTCCAGGGTGACCATAGGATACATTCGATCTTGGTTGGGGGAAAACAAATTCACCTTTGCAAGTGTAAGCATGCCTCGCATTTTGTGTCACCACAAAGATCCTCTCGGAAGTGTGATCTAAGTAGGTCACTCTGCCTGGGCTATCAAGATCCTTAAACTCATAGATCATGATTGTCCCTATATCAGTTGGCTGATTAGATTTATACCTCCAAAAGGCTTCATCAGTTTCTCGATTGAGGAGCAAATCTATGCTCTTGTTGTCTTGGGGAACCCACTCAGGTGTGATAATTCTAGTGAGAACAGATTTGCCTCGGGGTGTTCTAGGTTCTATTCCCATGTTTCCTTGTTCCAAGTCACCTAAGTCCGCTTCTGAGATTACATTTCCAAATTCATCTGTCCTATCTGGGTGACTGGTGACTACGTATATGGTTCCTTCTTTGTCCAGGTATGCACCGTTTTCAAACTTGACAGCTGGGTGCTCTAGTCCTATGGATTGGTCAGGGTTTTTAATCTGGACCACGGATCTTCCTAGGCCGTCCTCATAGATGCTAGCACCTAATCGGTTGGTCCTAAGGTATTCCAACTGTGTTTTGTAAGGGCCTTCTACCCTGTACAAGTAAGGCACACCTGAACTTCCCGTAGGTCTGTCCATGCCTTGAGACATCTCTGACTCACTGGTCTCAGAGCTAGGGTAGTACGAGTGGTGGCTCAACTGCTGGGCCCAAGACCTAGCAGTGTGGTTAACACTAGCCTCTGAAGATCTAAGGCTTTGTCTCTCCCTTACTAGATGTCGTCCTGATCTAAGGTTCATATGCCTATCTAAGTAGCCCAATTCTTTGCCCAGAGTACAACCTCGTTGCTGGTTACTTTATATTAGTCGCTTGGTTCTTTTTGGTTATTTTATCGTGTTTAAGGTCTTGTCTGATATCACGTCGTCAGGAATATTTGAATGTTGATTCGCACTTATAGTTGATCGTTCCACGTTAAGTTCTTTTCCCTTTAAAATTCTCGACAGTACAAGGATTATGCCCTTAGCTTGAGCTTGAAAGTTTAGGTATGCTTCAACTTGATAGTTGCCTATCGTCGCCCTGACTTACTCCTACTTCTAATCGTTCTTAGCCTAAGCTAGGAATTGACGAAGAGGAGTTGAGAGTATTCCGACCTTTCTTGTTGAACCTTGCTCTTTAGTGCTCGAGAAGTTGATTCTCAAGCTTGCGCAAAACCCTTGCTTAGACGCTCTCAATTGCTTCTCAATAGACCTGCATCAGTCTCAAGATTAGCTCCAAGTTGACCTTTCAATTGACAGACAATTTATTTCAGACACTTTTTTAATGACCCTTGTTCCCCCTTTTGTGTTGCTAGAAATTTCCTCTAGAGTTCCCTTGGTGTTTCTACCCCTCTGTGTGTCAACCTCCAAATATCCTATCTGAAAATCAACGCGTTATTCTTATAAAAAACAGTTGAGGGCGTGTAGTATATGCCACGAGCTTTCCGACAAGCCCTAGAGCTCAAAAAATGGATTTCGTATGAAAAAGTTATGACCGTTCAGGGTTTAGGGGGTTAACTTAGACAAACAGAACCTTTCAGGGTTTTAATGCATTTTTCTAAGGCCTTTGCAAGTGTATGAGTATTTGAGAGTGCAACTATGCCCAAAGTTTAGCCTAAATTTCCAAAAAATTTACCCCTTAATTTTTGCCGAAAATGTCTGTCTGTCGCGATAGACGGTGTCTGTCGCGATAGACACAAACTATCGTGGGGGCTGTCTGTCGCGATAGACGGTGTCTGTCGCGATAGACGGTGTCTATCGTGGAATTTTGGTCTGTCGCGATAGACGGGGTCTGTCGCGATAGACGCTGTCTGTCGTCTGTCGTGATTTGGTCTGTCGCGATAGACGGTGTCTGTCGCGGATTTCTGTCTGTCGCGATAGACGGTGTCTATCGTGGAATTTTGGTCTGTCGCGATAGACGGTGTCTGTCGCGATAGACGCTGTCTGTGGTGGATTTCTGTCTGTCGCGATAGACGGTGTCTGTCGCGATAGACAGTGTCTGTCGTGGATTTTTGGTCTGTCGCGATAGACGGTGTCTATCGCGATAGACGCTGTCTATCGTGGAATTTCTGTCTGTCGCGATAGACGGTGTCTGTCGCGATAGACGGGGTCTATCGTGGATTTCTGTCTGTCGCGATAGACGGTGTCTGTCGCGATAGACAGTGTCTGTCGTGGATTTTTGGTCTATCGCGATAGACGGTGTCTGTCGCGATAGACGGTGTCTGTCGCGATAGACAGTGTCTGTCGTGGATTTTTGGTATGTCGCGATAGACGGTGTCTGTCGCGATAGACAGTGTCTGTCGTGGATTTTTGGTCTGTCGCGATAGACGGTGTCTGTCGCGATAGACGGTGTCTGTCGCGATAGACAGTGTCTGTCGTGGATTTTTGGTCTGTCGCGATAGACGGTGTCTGTCGCGATAGACAGTGTCTATCGTGGATTTTTGGTCTGTCGCGATAGACGGTGTCTGTCGCGATAGACAGTGTCTGTCGCGATAGACGGTGTCTGTCGCGATAGACTGAAAAAATGCAAATTTTTGAGAAACTTCTAGTGATTTAGAGTGCCCTAATGGTGTAGATTACCGTGCCAAACATGCATTCACAAAATTTTAAGTTTTTCTGTCTGTCGCGACAGGCAGAGGTCGTCGTCCCGGGACCTGTGCAGAGTCTGTCGTACCTGCGCACACTGCTGGAGGAGGTGGTACAGCAAGTTCCTGCAACAAAAGCTCAAAAACACACCAAAAACAGATAGCATGCAAGCTCTCTCTCGCTCTCTCTCACAATGAAATGAGGGAAATGAGGTGGGGGGTGTAATATGACCAAAAAACTGATTTTTTTTTTTTTTTTTTTTTTTGTGGAGATGGAGATGGAGGTGGGAGATGGTGGAGATGATGATGGTGATGATGGTGATGCGAAAGTAAGGAAAAAATGAAGAAAAATTAAGAGAACGAAGGATATTACCTATAACTCCAATGTCTCAACTCGACGTCTTACCATCACACGCTCGTCCTCGAAGCTCTCTCCCCGGCAACGACGCCAAATTTGGTGTCACTCTAGCACAATGGTGAGTACCAACGTGAGGGGATACACCTCATAAATGTCAATCCGTGGAGACGTGAGGACTAGTATGAAGACTATGAGCAAGTGAAGGCACAAGTGCGTGAGTGAGAAGCACACAAGCATGCACACACATACACATACACACGCACATAAGGCAAGAACAAGGAGAGGAACAATGGAGTTCTTTGCATTAATCAATAGGTCTCTTACATAAGCTCAATTCACAAACAATCTAACCCCAAAAATGAGCTCTCTAGCTCTTTTTATAGTTTTCTAACTAGCTTTGGTCTTGTCCAGACCTAGTGTCCGGCCTAGTTAAAAATTAGGTTCTAGAGTCTATTTGAGGGCTCAAACAGAGTCTAAAAATTATGAAAATTGATATGTCGCTAGTTCTAATACTCCTCAAGCTCGAGAACTCCTCGGCTTGCACAAAATGGAGTCTATTCTACCAAAAACGGGATTTACAATGTTTGTGTAGTGATTAAAATCACTTGAGTTGTAAATAATCCATGGGAAAAAAATGATTTGGCCTTGTTGCCGTATTGTGCATGACTCCTCTGTTGCTTTGTATGCCAACAGCGACCTTCTTTGATACCAATTGTTGGAGTTAGACGTCTGCGGAAGCACGCGAACAACACAAGGAAGAAGAAGAAGCTTGGAGCACAACACACAATACTGAATGTATTACTTGAGAATGAACAAAGATAAGTAGCCCATTATGGCAATAGGCGTATATACAAGCCAAGGGGAAAAAACCTCCTAAAGAGGAAAAAAAGTGCCCCGGTGGTCCTAGTGTGTTCACACACATCAGTACCTAAATATATCAACAAATGCTTTCCCTTCTTTCAGTGATAAAATGGACATGAATAATTATCCAACATGGTCTTTGAGGATGAAGACCTATTTACAAGGAAGAAGTCTCTATGGATACATATCAAGAGATGAGGAGATGCCCATATTTAGAAGCAAAGATCAACCTACAAGAGATCAGGAGCAAGAAAGACTGAACTCATGGTGTGCCAAAGATGCTTTAGCGAGGTCATATCTACTTAACTCTATCTTTGACTTTCTTCTTCATCATATTAGGAATTGCAAAACTTCCCAAGAGATTTTGGATACTCTATCTTCATACTTTTCTTGCAATACAAGAGCTAGGAGAAATCAGTTGTGGATATAGTTTTTTACTCAAAAGAAGCAACCTAAGCAGAATATTTCAGAGTATGTGACCAAGGTAAAGGATGTGGCTGATTAGTTGGCAAGCATAGGAGAGGAGACTGAAGAGGAGCAAATACTGAAACAGATAATCAATGGCATCAAGGCAGATGATAAGTGGGAATCCTTCACAACTGCAATGGATCTTTATATGGATATGCAAATCCCTGATCTAACCAGTCTCATCGGGCAACTCTTCACCCATGAGGCCAAGCTCAACAAAAATGGTGAACCATCAAGAGGTAACAATTTTTCTGCCCTCTATACAGATGAAGGAAAGTCTAAGGATAAAGGAAACAACAAGAAGTTTGAGGATGAAGGTACTACTTCTCAAGCTAACTATGCTAGGAGAGGTAGGAATTCAAGAGGAAGGGGCAGAGGAGGTAAGCAAGGTAGGGGGAGACCTTTCAACTCTTCCCCATGCAATATATGTGGAGTTTCTAATCACACAATACATGAGTGCTATAGGAACTTCAAGAACCAGAGAGGAAGAGGATTCCAAAGAGGTGACTACTCACAATCAAGAGAAAGATTCAACCATAATCAAGGTTACAACCATGGATACAACAAAAATTACAACAAAAATTATCAAGGAGGATACAAATCAAGAAAAGAATTCAATAACTATATAGAGGATCAAGAAGATTCTCTCTCATTTTGAACATGACTTCAAAACAAGGTATGAATAATGAGCACCTCTTCTATATTGACTCAGGTTGTTCAAACCATGTAGCGGACAATATAGCTCTCCTTTTTGATCTTGAAGAGCCCAAGGGAAAGCACCGATTGTAGATAGGTGATGATACCAAGCATTCAGTTGTCAAGGTAGGAAATGTCAAAACTTCTAATGGGAATAGAAATCTATTGAGCAGAGTTCTTTATGTACCTACTATCACAAAAAATTTGATGTGTTAGACAGATAGTGGAAAAGGGTTTGCAGGTTAGGTTTAATAAAATTGAAGCTTTTGTGGAGGACCACCAATATGGATTCAGGAGAATTATAGAAGGAGAGAAAACAAGTAGATTGTTTACATTTGAGCTTGAGGATACTAGAAACATTGCACTTTATAATTATAAGGATCAAACCTTGTCTGAGTTAGAGATATGGCACAAAAGACTAGGACACATTGGTGAGAGAACATTGAAGCACATATGTAGAGATCAATATGTACTTGGGATACCTAATGTGTCCAAGAAACATATGATCTATACATATGGTGCATGTCAATTTGGTAAATCACACAGGTTACCCTTAAAGAAAGGCTATATGCATGAGGATTATTTGAAACTTGTCCACATAGATGTGTGGGGACCACGCAAGGACCCTTCAATTTTAGGCTCAAGGTACTATGTGTCATTTATTGATGATTTCAGTAGGTGGACTATCTTGTATTTCATGAAACATAAGGATGAAGTGTTGAGTTGTTTCAAAAAGTATCTTGCACTTGTGGAAAATAAAAAAGGAAAGAGTTTAAAGAGGATAACGTTAGATGGAGGAGGTGAGTACTTCTCCAATGAGTTTGATACATTTTTGCAGGACAGAGGTATCAAGAGAGAGATCACAACTAGATATACTCTTGAGAAAAATGGAGTAGCAGAGAGGAGGAATAGATTGATTGTGGAAGCAGTTAGATCTATGCTAAATGAAAAGAAGTTGCCTAATTACTTGTGGATAGAGGCTGTTTCTACTGCCACTTATCTTATTAATAGGTTACCTTCTAAGTTTCTTGATGGAATGACCCCCTATGAGGCATGAAATGGTAGGAGACCATCACTTGAACATTGCAGAATATTTGGATGTGTTGCTTATGTGCATGTTCCATCTCCAATGAGAGGTATGTTAGACCCTAAGGCAGAGAAATGCATCTTCATAGGGTATGATATAAATCAAAAGGGATGCAAATTTTAAAATCCATCCAACAAAGGATTTATTGTCAGTAGAGATGTTTTGTTTGATGACAATGACTCTTGTTTTGAAAGTGAATGTAGGAAGTTCAAATTGCCATATGACTTGGAAGAAGAATTTCCAAGCCTCACCAAGGAGGAGCCAAGCACAATTGAAGACATCAAATCAGATGATGCGGACACCATCAACTTGGAAGAGTTTAGAGCATGGAAATCAGAATGCAAGGTCAAGATGAAAGGTTGGAGGAAATACTTGAGTCATCCAACCAAGCCTTAAGGAGATCACAAAGAGAGAGTAAGAAGCCAATTAGATATGGATATGATACTTCATTAGTCACTAAGCATTCTATTTATCTTGCTAAGGATTCATCACTTGAAGAACTTTCTTCATATGGAGAAGCAAGTACCAAAGTAGAATGGAAGGAGGCTATGGATGAAGAAATAGAAGCACTCCAAGAGAATGGCACTTGGGAGCTAGTACCCAAGAAAGCATCAATGAGGTAATTGGTTCTAGGTGGATTTGCAAAATCAAAAGGAACTCAGATGGATCCATAAAGAGGTACAAAGCTAGGCTTGTGGCTAAGGGTTTTGCACAAACCCATGGAGTAGACTATGAAGAAACTTTTTCACCAGTGGTTAAGATGCCAACCATCAGAGTAATGATAACTGTAGCTGCATCTAGAAATTGGAATATGTATCAACTAGATGTGCAAAATGCTTTTCTCAATGGGTGGATTTCAGAGGAGGTTTACATGGCTCAACCTCTGGGATATGACGATCCAAGCAAAGGTAACCATGTATGCAAATTAAAGAAAGATCTTTATGGTTTGAAGCAGGCACCTAGGGCATGGAACCATAGGCTATCAACCTAAATTCAAGACCAAGGATTCATGATGAGCAAGACAGATGTTTCACTGTTTATCAAGAGGAGTAACTCAGAAGTGATATACTTATGTGTATATGTGGATGCCATCATTCTTACATGTAGTGATGCCAATGGCATCAAACAAATAAAAAATCAGTTGATGCAAGAGTTTAAGATCAATGATCTAGGGTTTCTGACACTACAACATATGAGGCGTATACCGAGCCTTCTACCGAGGAAAATGAACGGGCGCAATTGTGCCTGGACATCGGTGTAAGGGTCGGTGTAGGCGTCAGAACCAAAGCGTCGGTATATGCATCAGTATAAGCATTGGTATAAGCGCCGGTGTATGCGTCGGTATAAGTGTTGGTATAAGTCATGGTATAAGCATCGGTATAAGCCATGGTATGCCCCTGGGCAAAATAGTCGGTATAAGCATCGGTATGTGCCTGGGGATACCGACGCTTATATCGTTGCCCATATCGACGACCATATCTGCAAAATTTTTTTGGGCAGAGTGTGTTGTCTTGTGCTACAGCAACATTCCCATGCTGTTGTGTAGCAAAAGACAATCCACTCTGCCCAAGAAAAACCCAAGTCCATGTGACATGTATGACAAGCAACAAAAAAATGATTTGATAAAGCAAAACATGCTCTCAAATACAAAGGACATGAGTGAAATGAATCATGAATCGTGTACAAAGAAATAAGACTAATTGACATGATATTTATAAACAACAACTAGAACACATGTATATGTGCCTCTGTATATACATGTGTATGTGTATATGTATTATGTGTGTATATATGTATATGTGTAAATATTTATCTGCATGTGTAAAAACCCTAAAACCCTAATCCTAAAGACCTAGACCTGAAACATGTGTATGTATGTATTCTTGTGTATATATATGTGGATGTGAATATGTATATTTGTATGTGTGTGTATGCATATGTGTATCTATGTAAAAATCATAAAACCCTAATTCTGAAGACCTAGACCTAAAACATGTATATGTGTGTATATGTGGATGCATGTGTATATATATGTGTATGTCTATATATATTATGTGTTTATAGTGTATATGTGTGTATGCATGTGTGTATATATGTAAAAGCCAGAAACCCTAATCCTAAAACCCTAACCCTAAAACATGCATATGTGTGTATGTATATGTCACATATGTGTATGTGTGTATGCATATATATATATATATATATATATATAGATATAGATATAGATATATATATAGATATATATATATATATATATATAGATATATATATATATATATATATATATATATATATATATATATATATATATATATATATATATATATATATATATATATATATATATATATATATATATATATATATATATATATATATATATATATATGTGTGTGTGTGTGTGTGTGTGTGTGTGTGTGTGTCTATGTATGTATGTGTGTATGTGTGTCTGTATGTATGTATGCGTGTGTGTGTATGTATGTATGTGTGTGTGTATGTGTGTATGCATATACCTAGACACATATACACATATGTGTGTATATGTGTATATGTGTGTATATGTGTGTATGCATGTGTGTATGTATGTAAAATCCAAAAATACTAATCCTAAAAAGCTAACTGTAGCTCAGTGATGAGTAGCACCTCCTTTAATGTCAATCCGGGAAGACGTGAGGATGGTATGAAGACCTCGAGCAAGTGAACGCACAAGTGCGTGAGTGAGAAGCACACTGACATGCACACCCATACACACACACGCACACACAAGGTAAGGCAAAGGATGAGAAGCAATGGAGTTCTTTAGATTACTTTCAAAAAGCTCTTACAAGTTCATTTCAATTACAATCCAACCTCAAAAATGAGCTGTCTAGCTCCTTTTATAGTTTTTGACTAGCTTTGGCCCTGTTCAGACCTAGTGTCCGGCCTAGTTAAAAATTAGGTTCCAGGGCTTATTAGAGGGCTCAAACGAGATCTAAAAAATATGAAAATTGGCAGGTAGATACTTCTAAAGCTCCTCAAGCTCAAGGACTCCTTGGCTTGCACAAAATGGAGCTACAAAAATACGAAATGATATTTACAATGGTTTTTAGTGATGAAAATCACTATTTGTGTAGGGATTTCCTCTACTGATTTGTCATACACCTCTTTGAGCTCCCTACTTGCTCTTTCTTCTTGTGTGCTCAACTCCTTGATGTCTGAAAAATTAGATGGCCTACTTGCCAGATCTTCTTTGACTGTCATGTCTGCTTGTGCTGTCCCTTCGCTCTGACTCTCTTCGTCTTGTGGCTCCTTCGGTTCCCTGACTGCTTCCAACACCCCCCCCACTCTCGCGTCTGTTGCCCCTGACAGACCCTTGTCTAGAGGGTTTTTGAACATAATATTGGACGACATCGGAGGCTAGGTGGTGTTCTTCGAGTCGTAAGCCGCGTGCTAGATCTGTGAGCAAATCATCCCAATTCACAGGTCCGAGAACATCTGGATGAGGCACCCTCAATTGTTCTGAGTGAATAGTTCTCTCCACAGCAAATAATTGGAGGAGATGTGATGGTCTGGGTATAAAGATTTCGGAGTGATATTCGCAGAATCCTGTGATGAACATCTCCTCAAATGTCTGTTTAAAGCAGGCTGGGAGGTACTTGATTCTGGCGTGCCAAGCATATATTAATTCAATTGATGGGGTGGTACTCATATCGTACACCAGATCCTGGTTTCCTATCACGAAGCCTGCTCCTGAGAAGTGGGGGTCCTTAATATTCTTAAACGTCCTGAAAGTGATCAGCATTAATTCAAATATTTTCATACACATCTGGGCCATCACATCGGGATTATTGTGTAGCCGAATGCTCCAGTGACGGATTGTAGAAATCATGTAGTTCACCATGGGGGGTCCTCGTGGAGGTGCTAGATAAACATAATTTAACCATTTTGCGCAGGCTTTGATGTCTCTGACAGCAATAGTGAATTCAGGCCAGGTGCGTCTTCGAAGAACTGGAACGTAACAAGGATTATATTTAATAAACAACGGCATATTATTCCAGGTTCGGACCATTTCAGGATATGTTTCCAAAAGCCTGATTCTCCAGGTGGGTTGATGGATGGACCCATGCTTAGCACTTTCCGATATATCGTCTGGACCAAATTGTGTAGCAAATGTGGGAGGCTTGCCGCATTGTCGTTGAATCTCGGCATTGTAATCGGCCAAAAGTATGCAGTATGGCACATATTGGTCATTATTGGTGCCGATCCATCTATGATGAGACATGCTTCTGAAATATTCTGACTTTATGACAGTTTCTTCTAGGTTTGCTAGTGATTGGATCTGAATGGCCACCCGTTCTTCATGGGTGTTCGCTGTCTTTTCCAGTGTCTGAAGCCACTCGGGTGCTTCCACTTCCAAGGTGTCTAGTCCCTCTGAGGTTTGTTGCCCGCCTGGCATTGGCATAGGAATGTATGGTTCCTCGTACGAATCATCTACCTCAATGGGAACCAAGTCTTCTGGCTCAGGTTCTATAACTGGAGAGGGTTGCCTTTCATACTCTAGTAACTTTTTCTAGAGCTCAACCACCTGTTCTATCAATGCCTTCACTTCCTCTGAAGTCGAGGCCGGTTCTATTACCTTGGTTGGAGCCTCCTGTTCCTTGAGCTGGCCACGTAGCTCATCACGTTCCCTTTCGAACTCATCATGAGCATCTAATAGATCCGCATAGCTTTCCAAGATGGTCTTCATTGTCTCTGAGGGTACGGCTTTAAACTGCTCTGGATCAATTTCGTGGGGAGAGCCTTCCATTGCTGCTTCTAGATTTGCTTCATTTTGCTGCTGCAGTCTCTTGTTCTCTTCAAGGGCGGTGGCCATGTGTTTTCTGAGGAGTGCCAAGTTACGCCGGACTCTGAGATTATCAGCTTGGTATACTTCTAGCAAGGCCTCGAGTTGTTTGGTGTCTGGCTGTTGTGATGGTTGGGGAGTTTCTAGGAGTGTTTGGTGGGCATGTTCGAGCGTGGTGTAACATTGGTTGAGTTCTGCATTTTCTTCCTCGATCGCTATGAGGCGGCTCTGAAGTTTCTGATTGGTAGTGATTACTTGATGATAACGATCGTCGAGAGCTCGATACTCGTTCTGAAGTTGATAGACACAGTGATTTAACGCTAGAAATATACTATTTACATTAAATGATGCAGGGAGAGATGTAGATGCAGGGGAAATCGGGACGGGGAAGGGAGTTGTGAAGGATGTGGAGTCAAGTGGAGATGTGGGTGGAGGGGGTATGGGGGACGGAGGTTGCATGGGGGAAGGGAGTGGTGCTGTGGCAGGAGATGTTTCCATAGTGTCAAATGTTTGAGTGACCGTGTAGATGGGAACCGTGGGTGGGGTGGATGTGACGTTAGTGAAGAGAGTGGTGAAGGTGGGCATAGTGACTCCCCCGAATTGGATTCCTGGAGAGAGTGGAATTCCCATGACGATTGTGGTGATATTGGACGTGGTGGCAATAGTGTCACGTGGTGGAGTGAGTTGTGTAGTGAGGGGTGGGGAGGGTGGTGACAGTGGTGCTTCCTGATGTTCGTCTGTTTGCGTTGTATCTCCTGGTGCTGATACATTGATATGAATTTGTTTCCCGGATCTCATGGGACGGGCGGGAACTCTTTTCTCAAATCGGTGAATGTAGGCCATTGCCTCATGAATGGCCTCATCCAATCCTACTGCATCTGCATGTAGGTTGATGGACTCGATGAACATATCATCCACACCTTCCTCTGCCAGCAATTGGTTCATGAGTTTCTTGCCTGCTTCAAGTGACATTTTATGCTGTTCTTGAACTAGCTGCATGGTTCGATATAGTCTTTTTATTTGTGCCGAATACACGGGGGCACTTGCTAACTCTGAAAGTTCATCATACTCTTGTTCTTCGTAGGCTTCTTCCTCTTGTTCGGTCTCTTGTTCATCTACGTCGACTTCTACCACTTGCGGTCGGGTGGGGGCTGACGTTGTTGTATGGGTTTGTGGTTCCTGAGCTCGCTCTGTTTCCGTTTCGAGATTAGCGTCGTAGATTAGCCTAGCCACTTCTTCATCAGTGAGATCATTGAGAGTAAAGCCCTGTGGAAATTCCAAGTCCGATGGGACGGGTGGAAACACCAGATTGGGTCCCTCTGTACTTGGTCTTGGTAGCCGAATGGTGAATGGTCTAATGCGTTGTGTTTGGGGAGGGGTAATTTCTGGTGTAGTGGTGACTCCCCTTGGTTGAGCGCAGGGTAATTGGACTCCCCCTCTCATCTTCTTTGATGGAGGACCTGCCGCTGATAGCCTTCTCTGGAACTCCTGGGCCCGGGACCATACGAGTGCCCGCTGAATAGGCACGTCATAGGCTAGACATCGATAGATTATCTTGGTCAGAGCACAATACCAGTGGAGCAAATTTTTCTGCTTCTTGTTCCACCGTTGATGGGCTAGGTGAATCTGATCTATGATCCAATGTGGTACGTTGATAGGGAGGTTTTCTGTCTCTGCCAAATACAAGCTAAACCATATCTTCTTTGGGGGCATGGTGAATCTTTCCTGGGTGGGGAAAGCAAAATGCTGCATGACGGTCCGTAGGTGAAGAGCGATGGTCGGTGTCATTGCTACCATATCCTTCAGCTTATTGGGATCTTTATGTTTCATTCTGCCTGGAAGCATTGTTTCCTTTTCAGTAAGAATGTGCATACCATACATGCCCAATGCTTCTCGTACCAGATTGAGGGTCAGTTTAAGTTCGTGGCCCGGCAATAGTGAGGGTAACACAAAAGTGTTGTCACCTCCCTTGGCTCTGCTAGGAGTGATGGTATTGATAAGATAAGAACAACGTAAGAAATTTGGCTTCGGTAAGTGGGCCCTGAAATAACTGTCCAGGCCAGCTTTGGTCCATACTGAACGCATTACTTCGGCATTCTGATAGCTCTCAAATTCGCGCATGAAAAAATGGTAGCATCCCCATTTACCATTAAACTTCAATTCAGCTTCCCAAAAATAGGTTCCATCACCCAATGGTCCTGCAACATCACTGAACCAATGAGCGTGTTTGCCCACTTGAGAAGTGTGCCCCTGGGGAGGATCCTGAACTGGGAGTACATGCACAGCTTGAATTTCTTGCGGTCTTTCGGTGAGATGTGGTTCGAGGAGGAGTGTTTCTATATCCACAATCTGTGCGCTGGATCCGGTGTGAGAACTGGCACCTGCGGCTTCTGCCATGGCCCTGCTTGCTTGTTGGTTCTGTGAGAATATAGAACCAGGTGTTAACATCGTAATGGACAGAATAAACCCGTCGTTGCCTCGTTACAACATTAATATGAGGTAGATGATGAGTCAGTGGTCAGTAAGTGCACGATGACAGTGTGTGTAGTTAATGCCTGGATAGTCCTAGGAGCTAGATGGAAAGATGCACTGTCTAACTACTGCAGTTAGTAAGTGGAGATGAATTCACAGATTGGGGTCGGGGGGTTTATTACAAGTCTTGGGTTGCCAAACACCATGGATGGCTTTTGGTCTTGGTTTTGTGGAGATTCGGGAGGGTTGCATGAGTAATTCTGCTGGGAGTTGTTGTGTCATTGGGACCCATTTACGAGTGAGTCTGTGCGTGCTTCTAGGTGGTAGTGTGTTCGAGTGTATCAGACAAGAGTGGGTGGCGGCTGCTTGAGCGAGTGAACCCTGTCGTGTATGATGTGAATTGTGTGGGAATAGTTGAGCCCGCAAGCAAGCCTTAGGCACCCAAATTTGTCTTGATTGTGGGTCAGCCTTCATCGACTTCTTGGGTACCCAAATGGATTTCACTTTCTCAACAGAGGTTTTAGGAGCCCTCTTATTAGCATCAAGTCGTTGATTACTAATAGGAAGTTGAGACCGTTGTTGCGACTTAGTTACGGTCGGCAGCTCGTCTTTCCGCACCCACATTTGTTTCATCGGCTGAGTTGTTCTGCTTCGCGCGTTCTTTTGGTCTCTCGCCTGGAGAGTCTTCAGTGATTGATCTGCCCTTAGTTGCTGCCTCCTTCTGGCCTTTGGAAAAGAAGGGAGTTCCATTGTGGTTCTGACTCCTTCTTTGAGATCTTCGTTCTTCTATATCACATAGCCTTGGACAAGAACAGCATGGTCAACTTCATGTGTACCCCTGGAGGGACCAGGAGTCCGTGCCTTTTCTAGTTCCTTGAGTGCTCCATTATTTAACTCAATTGTAATTCTAGTTTGATTCACTCATACCTGAAGAAGTCCACTTCTTAGGTTTAAGTTGACTGCTTGGTCATAGATCCAGTCTTGACCCAAGACAAGGGGCTCAGTGAGGTCCTCATCTTGACACACTAGTACTTTAACTATCATTGCCTCATCATGAATATAGAGGGGAAGTTCCACCTCGCCCATGCAAGGGGTTTCCACGCCTCCCAATCCTATGAGATATGCTTCCACAGGATTGACAGTTAATTGCAACTCTTGATAGTAAGACAATTTAACAGCACTAGTGGCTGCACCTGAGTCAATCAAGGCTCTTACGGTCCTTGCACTCTTTCCTTGTCCTATATCTAAGGTTATGAAAGGACGTCGATCAGTTATCCTATGAGAGCTAACACCTGAAATTTCACACATAGCCACGTCATATCCTTGATCTGCATATGCATCTTGCCTAGGGTGCTCTCTACCTTGTCTTCTTAATTTCATTCTCCGTATGCGGTCTAGGGCTTCTGCTTGAGCTTCTTCTCGAATTCGCTTTTCTTCCTCTTTGCGTTTCTTAGCAGTATTGAGTCGACTTAGCATTTCCTCTGTGAGAGGTTCCTGATACAACTTGACTCTGCATCCGCTGATATAACTTGGGAGAACATCGCCTTCTAATGTGGCTAGTTGTACTGCTCCACTTGTTGAGATTCTGTTAATGATCATGGGTCCGTAGCCTCTCTTCTCCAGTTTCCTCGCATGTTGCTTCAATGTGTAGACTAAAACTAAGTCGCCTGCCTTTAAACCTTTATCCTTAACGTGGGCATCAAAGTAGGCCTTCTGTCGTTTCTTAGCTGCATATATCCCTGCAGCTGCTCTCAGTCTTGTTTCTCCTAATCGTTCAAGGTCAAAAAGTCTTGAGGAGAGTTCATGACCCGTCCATTCATGCTCTTGTGCCACTTTCAATGTAGGTATCAAAAAGTCTAAAGGTAGCACAACATTTTGACCAAACACCATTTGAAAGGGAGTGGCTTGGAGTACCGTTTTGTAGGCAACTCAGTATGCCCAAACAGCATGGTGTAGCTGTTTGTCCCAATCAGAGCGTTTATTATTCACTAACTTGGTCAACACATTACATAGAATCTTGTTTGTGCTTTCGGCTTGCCCATTAGCTTGTGGGTGATAGGGGGCAGACTTCTTATGTACTACCAAAAATTCGTGGAGCAGATTTTCAATAACTTCATTCAAGAAGTGAGTGCCTCTATCGCTAACTAGCTCTATAGGTAGCCCGTATCTAGTGAACACATTCTCAAATAAAAACTTAGCTGTTGTTTGAGCATCGTTCTTCGTTGTGGCTTTTACCTCTACCCACTTAGTTAGATAGTCTGTTGCAACAATGATATATTCTGCATGAGAACCCTTAGCTGGGGGATTAATAGGACCTACGAAGTCTATTCCCCACTTAGAGAATGCACGTCCACCCATCATAGGTTTCAGTGGCATCTCATCTTTACGTATAGGATATTGAGTTCTCTGACAGACATCACAGCGTTTCACATAGGTATGTGCATCCATGTGAAGGGTCGGCCACCAGAAGCCCGCAAATAGTATTGCCTTGATCACCCGATCTGGTCCAAAGTGTCCTCCTGCTACACCTTGGTGAGCAGTGTCCAAGATCTTGAGATACTCACTCTCATGGACACATAGTCTCAGGTAACCATCTTTACCACGCTTGTATAGATTATCACCAATGAGTGAGTAATCCTGGGCTTCTTGTTCTAAACTCCTTTTCCTAGCAAGTGTCATGTCTTGAGGGAATGTTTTCGTCCTCAGGAAGGATACTAGTGGTTCACTCCAATCTGGCACTATGGACACTTGATAAAGAGTGGCATGTTCTACAGGTGGTTTAGTGCAGCAGATTGGGCATTCCTTGCACAACTTTTGGACATCAGCTTCCATAGTCGGCCAATGCACTCCGAGTCTCCGTAGTGTTTGTAGGGTTCGTTGCCTTGAATAGTGTTGCTCTAATGCACCTACGTGTGCTAATTGCAACCATTTAGTGTACTCGTCCTCTTCCACACAACAAGCCAAGATTCCTTGATCTGTGTGCTTGTACATACTTCCTACCATGATGTGGTACTTTTGGGCTTTCACAACCTCTCTATTCTGTGTGTTTACTACTGGATGGTTAGGCCCGTATGTCAATACTGGTACCAATGGCTTAGCCCACTACGGTACAACTTCCAAATTAAACAAGTAAGCATCAGGAAGATCATCTGATACTCCTTGTGGGGCTTCTCCAGATGTGAGCCTAGAGAGATGATCTGCTCTCAAATGAGTTCTCCCTTTTCTCACCACTACCTCAAAATCATATTCCATTAGCAAGAGAAACCATCTTACTAATCTTCCTGTATTGCATGGCTTGTTTACGAGGTATAGCAATGCCTGATGATCAGTAAAAAATTTAAACTTATTTGCAAGCAAATAGTGTCTAAATTTCTTAACTGCATATATCATGCCTAAGCCTTCTCTCTCAGTAGTGGTGTAATTTCGTTTAGCTGCATTCAATTGTCTACTGGCATAGGCAATTGGAAGATCCATACTACCTTCACCAGTAGGTTGAGCAAGCACACACCAAATAGCATATTGGATGCATCCACGTGAACATGGAATGGCTTATTCCAATATGGTGTGGTCAAGATTGGTGCTGAACATAATCGCCGTTTAAGATCATTGAAGGAATTCTCACATTCCTCAGTCCACTCAAAGTTAGTCAGCAGTCCGTACATGGGCTTTGCAATGACAGCATACATGTGAATGAACCGGCGGTAGTAACCACAATGTCCCATGAAAGCTTGTACTTCCTTGACATTCCTTGGCCTAGGTAGCTCTGCTATGGCTCTCACTTTCTCTTCGTCAGTAGATATGCCATTCTTTGACACTATGTGCCCTAGAATCTTGCCTTGCCTGACCATGAAAACACACTTTTCTGGGTTTAGGCACACTTGATATTCTCTACATTTGTCAAAGATTTGTCTCAGTTCAGGAATATGTTTGTCTGATGTTGGAATGAGCACAAAGGTCATCAACATAGACTTCTAAATTCTTCCTCAGGAACTCTTTAAATGCATGGCACATTAGTCTCTAGAAGGTAGCTGGTGCATTGGTAAGCCCAAATGGCATTACACGAAAGGCAAATATACCCCACTCTGTGGCAAAAGCTGTTTTATGCTGATCTTCTGGAGCTATGGCTACTTGATTGTAGCCCGAAAATCCATCGAGGAAGCTGTACACTTCCTTGCCTGCTACTCTTTCTAAGAGATGTTCTGTGATGGGAAGCGGATAGTTATCTCGAATTGTGGCTGCATTGACCTTCTTCAAGTTAATGCATACACGCAACTTGCCATTCTTCTTGGGCACCACTACGATGGGGGATACCCACTCAGTGTGCTCAATTTCATAGATAAATCCAGCTTCGACCAGTCTATCTATCTCCTCTTTGATCTTAGCAGCGTAATTATCGTTATATGTATAGGGCTTTTGCTTAGAGGGTTTAGCATCTGAGGTCATGGGGATGGTGTGTGAGCATATGTCTGGGTCAACACCCTTCAAATCCTTGTAACTCCAAGCGAATACATCTCTGTATTCTCTTAGCAAGGCTATTAATGCATGCTCTTCTTCCTTTGTTAGGTCATGGCCTATGTATGTGCATCTCTCCTCTCCTTCTTCTAGGGCCACTACTATTTTCTTGGTGGTTTCTTTGTTATCATAGGCCTCTCCTGATTGTGCCTCTCGTTTAGGCATTCTTATCATGACTCTCCTGTCGTCTATCTCATACTTCTTAAAATTTTCCGGGACCTCAAACAAAGATTCTTCCTCTTCTGGGGAGACTTGTCTCTTCTTTCGTTTCTTTCCTTCTTCATTCGGGGTCACATGTGTGGCTAATCTTACATCATTTGTAAGCTCTCCATGCCTCTGGGGTTGAAATTCGTCTTCATGGAAGTATTCTTCATCTGATGCAAAAGGTGGGTCCATAATGATCGACTCTAGATCGGAGTCACTTGCATCCTCAAATGCATCAGGGCTAGGTTCGCATTCTTCTAGAACAGCCTCTCCCATGATTGGCTCTATGGAGAAGACTGAAATGTCATAGCCATCCTCATCACAGTGGGGTGTCCATTGTTCTTCATTGATGGCTACATCCATTGTTGCTAGGATTTCTGCCCAGCCATGGGGTTCAAATTCCTCATCAGGAAAGACTACAGGTGCATAGTCTGGGTCTTGAATTGATCTATGGGTTTCTTTTGCACCTATCTCCCTGGCTTTTTCTCTCTTCTCTTCTTCTACTGCTACCTTACACATCCATAAATGAGTGTCTTCATGCATCCATGAGGATCCGGATTCTATGGAATGCACAGACTCAGTCTCATCTTTGGCTCTATGGATGGGATTCCATTGAATAGGTGGTACATCTCTATGAGAGTAATCCTTAAGATTGACTTTGGTCGTAACACCTAAGTACTGCAGGTACAAAGAATTGGTTCCCCAATCCTGTACCACTTGCATATGTCGCATAAAAGGTCGTCCCAAGATCATTTCATAGGCATGGTTCTTGCTAAGATCACATATGGCAAAGGTATGCTCGAACTCGACACCACAGGTGGTGAGAGTTATTCCTTCTAGCAATCCTAAGGGTCTCTCAATATGACCATCGGCCATCTGCAATTTCATTCTCGTTGGCCTGAGTGCTAGCTTGCCCCAACGCTTCCATAGGGAAGTGGTGGCAATTGCAACTCTTGCACCTGAGTCCAAAATTGCCTTGGTGGTGTACTCCTAGTAGGTAATGGGAAGATAGGTGTTCCCTTCTTCACCTTCACACATATCTCCTATCTTATCCAAGGGTATCTCTGGCACTGTCCTATGTGATCCTACCTGGGAACGAGGTTTTGCTATCTCGGGCACTTGATTGGCTACATGTTTCCACACTTTTGGTCTAACCCTAAGCAGCTCTTCCAAAGTGAGATTGCACTGCACTTTGGTGTTCTTCACTACCTCTGTGTTCCTAGGTATGACTGAATCTTCGTTTCTTACCATGACTGTAGGTGCTCTCATACAGGTGGACTTTGCTTCCCATGGGCCTGTGAAATGGGGTAGTTCTTGTAAAGAATTAGACTCGAAGTCTAATCTTTCTTGAGATTGGGCACTCTCCTGTTCTCCATAAATGGATGGGATGTCTTGTGGGAATTGGTCATGTGCATCATCCACAAGTTCAATGGGAGGAGGGACTTCACTTTCTTTAGCCCATTTGTCTTCTTGAATCTCGCGTAGGAATTCTGGTGTGAACCGATTCATAGAAGATGATGTGTCTGGCTCCGTAGAGTTAGGCACATAGGCTTCCTGAGCAGGAATGCTTACTCTTTCACTTGCCTTGTCCTTGTGTTGAGAGGCTGGTTCCTTTTCTGATTGTGCAATCAGCTTCTCTATTCGTTCTAGGGAGGGGGGGTTGTCTAGTTCAGTGGAATTGGGCACATAAGCTTTCGGTGGGGGATGGGTCATGTTTTTGCTTGCTTTATCTCTTTCTTGATTTTTTTCTTCCTTGGCAGATCTTGCAATTATGCCCTCTAACTTCTCTAGAAGTCCATCCAAGTGTAATTGCGTCTTGGCTGAGCCTGAGTAATTGAAAAGGCGACTTGCTTCAAACATAGTCTGAGCCAATGCGACCATTTTCGCGCAAAGCTTGGTTCTTTCTATCTCTAGGTCAGCTCTAGGGTAGCACCTGTCATGATCCGTTACATTTGGCCCTTCTTGGATTCTGGCCTGATATGCTTTAAGCATCATGTCTATGTCTTCAGGAGTGGGATCAGCTAATACTGATCCTACTCTAGGGGGTGGTGGAATCGTATGAGGTGGGTTGGAAGGTGGCGGGTCGGATGGCGATGGGAATGGTGGTGGTGGGGTAGTGTGAGAGGGAGTTTGAGATGTGAGTTCAGTTATCCTGGCTTTGGTTTCCCTTATGCTTTCCTCAAGTTCACTCATCTTTTTGGCCCATTGTCTTTTCATTCTTTCCTGACTATCTTTCCACGCTCTAGTCCTTTTCTTTGTCACGCTCTCGGTTTCACTAGCCTCTGGGTTCTTATCCTGGTTTACCCCTTGGTTCTGCTGCAATGCCTGAGCTCTAGTCACTACCTGTACTGGTGCGGTGGATGTCACACTTCCTGTGGAGTCTACCACCAACCCGATAACGTTAATAGGAGTGATTTTTGGCATATTATTAGGATTCTTAGGGCAATCTCGTAAAAGATGCTCCTTTCCACACTCTTGGCAAAAGCCCTAAATTGTCACTGACTGGGGTTGTGTGAGTGGAGGTAAGGGACAATCACGAATGAGGTGATCTCCCTGACATCTGTAGCACGGTCCTCTTGGGAATGGAGGTCTTACTTGCTTAGGTTGAGGCCTAGGGTTGGGGTTTGTATACATGACGTTTGAGTAATCTGACTCCCAACTAGGTTCATTTGGCTCTTCGCTATAGTAAGACTCACCATGCTCAGGAGACTGCATGTAGTAGGCCTGGGGACTATCGACATGTGTAGAATCAAAGCTATGGTCACTGGGGTCACTTTCAGAAAGCAATGATGTTACGGGGACTATAGCTCTATTCAGGTTCTCTTCTGCAGCAGTATACTTTATCGGAATCACATTAGCTGGAGCTGGGGGTTGTTGTGCTAGCACAGGCTGAGGCCTTTGTTGGTTTTGGTATTGTGGTTGGTAGGTTTGTTGAGGCCTAGCATACTGCTGCGGTGGGTATTGATTCTGGTATCTGCCTTGTTGAGGGTATGGCTGAGGGTAGGTTTGCCTAACCGCCTGCTTGTTGTATGGGCAGTCTTGTGCTGTGTGATTAGTGTATCTCCGTTCTATGGTGCAGTATTGGCTACTAGGATTCACTTGGGGTTGAGCCATAATGGGACACACGTTTGCCATGTGGTCACCCCCACAAGTATAGCATCTTTTCACAGGGGCAAACCTTGGTATCTGTTTGCTAGTGACACCTAATTTCTGAGCTACTTTCTCTGCAAGTTCCTCAATCGATGTGGATTGCGTGGAAGAGAGGCTAGAGGCACTATCTGAATCTTTGTATATCTTGGAAAGCTCTAACTCCTCCCCTAGGTTGTCCTCAATGTCAATACACATGCGTACACACTCTTCTATGGTCCTAGGGTCCTTCAAGTACACATATGATCTTAATTTGGTACTTAGCAATCCATCCAGGAATAAAGCCACTTGCTTAGCTGGTGTGGGTAACTCAGGGACAGGGCATCTTTCAAGATATTGCCTAAATCTCCTTCCTGCAAGTCTCACGGTCTCTTGAGGGGTTTGCTTGAAGCTGTGAATCAGTGAGGAGGATTATGTCTTATGCCACTCTTAGAGAATTCAATAATGAAAGCCTCTAGGAGTTGGTCTATGCTCCTGAACTGTCTCTCGTTTAATGGCTGAAACCATGTCAGGGCAGTGTTCCTAAGGGTTAGACCAAAGGCATTGTACTGCGTGAATAGATCCTCCACTTGTTCAGCTCTCAAGACTTGCCTAAACTCAGCCACATGATCGTATGGATCTCTCGTGCCATCGAAGTAGTTCTTCATGGACTTAACTAGTTGAGTTGGTCTCAAAGTCCTTGTGTGCTCTCTAGGTCGTGGTAGAGGGAACTCATCCGCATTTCTTTGATTCCTGTGAGCTCTAAGTACCTCAGGCTCTACTCTATTTGTTTCCGTCCTCGTTCTTTCTCTGCCCCCTGAGTTGGCAAAGCTCACCTCCGGCCTTTCTCTATGTCTGTCTCTTTGAGTTCCGTGAGCGTGGGAGGTTCCAGCTCCTGGGTGACCAAAGGACACGTTCGATCTCGGTTGGGGGAAAACGAATTCACCCTTCCAAGTGTAAGCATGCCTATCATTTTCTGTAACCACAAAGATCCTCTCTGAGGCGTGATCTAGGTAGGTCACTCTGCCTGGGCTATCAGGATCCTTAAACTCATAGATCATGATTGTTCCTATATCAGTGGGCTGATCAGATTTATACCTCCAAAAGGCTTCATCAGTTTCTCGATTGAGGAGAAAATCTATGCTCTTATGATCCTGGGGAATCCACTCTGGTGTGATAATCCTAGTGAGAACCGATTTGCCTCGAGGGGTTCTAGGTTCTGTACCCATGTTTCCTTGCTCTAGGTCCCCTAAGTCCGCTTCTGAGATCACATTTCCAAATTCGTCTGTCCTATCTGGGTGACTGGTGACTACGTATATGGTTCCTTCTTTGTCCAAGTATGCTCCGTTTTCAAACTTGACAGCTGGGCGCTCTAGTCCAATGGATTGATCAGGATTCTTAATCTGTACCACAGATCTTCCTAGGCCGTCCTCATAGATGCTGGCACCTAATCGGTTGGTCCTAAGGTATTCCAACTGCGTTTTGTGTGGGCCTTCTACCCTATGCAAGTATGGCACTCCTGAACTTCCCGTAGGTCTGTCCATGCCTTGAGACATCTCTGATTCACTAGTCTCAGAACTTGGGTAGTATGAGTGGTGGCTCAACTGTTGGGCCCACGACCTAGCAGTGTGGTTGACACTAGCCTCTGAAGACCTAAGGCTTTGTCTATCTCTTACTAGATGTCGTCTTGATCTAAGGTTCATATGCCTAACTGATTAACCCAATTTTTCCCAGGTACAACCACGTTTCTGAGTCCTTTGTATCAATTACTTAATCCCCTTTTTATGTTGATTATCGTGTTTATACTCTTGTCTGATATCACGTCGTTAGGAATACTTGAGTTTAATTTCGCACTTTAGTTTGGTCGTTTCACGTTAGGTTCTTTTCCTTTAAGGTTGTCGTTCACACACACAGGTTATCTCTTGACTTGAACTTGATTTCTTAGATAGTCTTTGATTTATCTCGTGCCTATCGTTGCCTGGAATTACTTCTAACACTACCCGCACTTAGCCTAAACTAAGAATTGACAGAGGGTGTTGCGGGTTTTCCAACCTTGAAGTCCTTTCCTTGTGTTGTTGCCCTGGTGTGCCCAGGACGCGTGTTCCCAAGCCTGCACTTACTCTTGCTTTGCGTACCCTTCGATGCTCTCAAAGGACCTGTAAAAGGCCCACCGTTAGCTCAAGACTTAAATTCAAAAGACAGAACCAATCACCTTCATTCATGTAACACTTCACCAATTTGCACTATGACTTTTTGGACACAACTCTAGAGATCCATGAATTTTGTTCCCCTTGGGTATGGTCAACTTCAAAATACCCTATCTAATATTCCTGATCTTAATTTAACCGTAACCAGTCGATGTTTTTGTTGTACTCCCCGCGAGCTTCCAACAAAACAAAAATCACGGCAAACGGATTTCGTATGAGAAAGTTATGCCCGTTCAGGGTTTTGGGGCTAAAACAGGATTAAACTAGGTTAACAGGCAAACAGGAATTCTCGGGTTACTTGGGTCATGCCCTCGTAATGCAATACTACACCCTAGTGTTTGTCCCACACTTGGCCAAAATTTAGACCATTATTTTTGCCTTAAAAATTTGACCTAATTTGCCCTTCTAACGTGTTCGCAAAGTCTGTCGGTCGCGATTGACAGGTCAGTCGCGATCGACATGTCGATCACGATTGACAGGTCCGTCATGGCTGTCAGTCGCGATTGACGTGTCGATCGCGATTGACAGGTGGTTCGAAAAGTCAATCAGTCGTGGTCAAAGGGTTGTTGACTCTGTCAGTCGCGATTGATGGGTCGATCGCGATTGACAGGTCGGTCGCGAGGGTCTGTCCGTCGTGGTCAATTAGTCGTTGACTGTGTCGGTCGCGATTGACAGAGCCGTCGTGGGCTGTCAGTCGCGATTGATGGGTCGATCGCGATTGATGACTCGATCACGATTGACACGTGTCACGCGTATGATCCGTCGGTCGTGGTCAATCGGTCGTTGACTCTGTCGGTCGCGATTGACAGAGCCGTCGTGGGCTGTCAGTCGCGATTGACTGGTCGATCGCGATTGACAGGTCTGTCTGTCGTGGTTTGTCGATCGCGATTGACAGAGAGATCGCGATTGACAAAAATCTGAGGAGTTTCAAAATTCTAAGCACATTTTTTGGGAAGATCTAGGCCTGTAGATCATGGTTTTGCACTTTGTTTGGCAATTTGAGCATTTTTTCTGTCGGTCGCGATTGACAGAGGTCGGCGACACACAGACAGTTACTGCGAATTCCGTACCTGCGCAGAGTGCTGGGGACGATGATGTGGCCTGTACCTGCAAGACAGCTCAAGAAACATGCAAAAACAGCACACACAATTTCGCTCTCTCGCTCTCTCTCACAAGTGAAATGAGGGAAATGAGGTGGAGAAGGTGATATGATCAAAAAACTGAAATTTTTGCGATGATGGAAATGGAGGTGGAAGATGGTGATGATGATGATGGTGATGATGGTGGTGAGGTAAGAAAGAGAAAACTAGGAAAAGTAAAGAAATTACCTACAACGCCAACGTCTCCAATCTACGTCTTACCATCACACGCTCGTCCTCAAAGCTCGATCCCCGGCAACGGCGCCAAAATTTGGTGTAGCTCAGTGATGAGTAGCACCTCCTTTAATGTCAATCCAAGAAGACGTGAGGATGGTATGAAAACCTCGAGCAAGTGAAGGCACAAGTGCGTGAGTGAGAAGCACACTGACATGCACACCCATACACACACACGCACACAAGGTAAGGCAAAGGATGAGAAGCAATGGAGTTCTTTAGATTACTTTCAAAAAGCTCTTACAAGTTCATTTCAATTACAATCCAACCTCAAAAATGAGCTCTCTAGCTCCTTTTATAGTTTTTGACTAGCTTTGGCCCTGTTCAGACCTAGTGTCCGGCCTAGTTAAAAATTAGGTTCCAGGGCTTATTAGAGGGCTCAAACGAGATCTAAAAGATATGAAAATTGGCAGGTAGATACTTCTAAAGCTCCTCAAGCTCAAGGACTCCTTGGCTTGCACAAAATGGAGCTACAAAAATACGAAATGATATTTACAATGGTTTTTAGTGATGAAAATCACTATTTGTGTAGGGATTTCCTCTACTGATTTGTCATACACCTCTTTGAGCTCCCTACTTGCTCTTTCTTCTTGTGTGCTCAACTCCTTGATGTCTGAAAAATTAGATGGCCTACTTGCCAGATCTTCTTTGACTTCCATGTCTGCTTGTGCTGTCCCTTCGCTCTGACTCTCTTCGTCTTGTGGCTCCTTCGGTTCCCTGACTGCTGCCAACACTAACCCGAAAACATGCATATGTGTGTATGTCTGTATGTATATATGATGTGTATGTGTATGTGTGTATGCATGTGTATATGTGTGCATGTGTGTATGTATTATGTGTGTATATGTGTAAAAGTCAAAAACCCTAATCCTAAAACCCTAATCCTAAAACATGTATGTGTGTTTGTGTTGATGTATATGTGATGTGTGTCTATGTGTATGTGCATGTATGCATGTGTGTGTACACGTGTGTGCATGTATATGTGTGTGTGTATGTATGTATGCATATGCATATGTGTATGTAATATGTATGCATTTGTGTGTATGTATCTCTATGTCTCTCTCTTTCTCTCTATGTATATCTCTCTCTTTATCTCTCTCTCTCTCTTTCATCTCTCTCTCCCTCTTTCTCTCTCTCTCTTATTCTCTCTCTCTCTCTCTCTCTCTCTCTCTCTCTCTCCCTCCCTCCCTCTCTCTCTCTATCTCTATTTATAATAAAGAACAAAACAATCACTTACATTGATGTAATTCTTGTTGGAGATAGACATCTGCGGAAGCACGCGAACAACACAAGGAAGACGAGAATCTTGGAGCACAAACACACAATACTGAATGTATTACTAGAGAATGTACAAAGATAAGTATCCCATTAGGGCAATAGGAGTATATACAAGCCAGGTGAAAAAAACCTCCTAAAGAGGGAAAAAAGTGCCCCAGCGGTCCTAGAGTGTTCAGACACATCACTACCTAAATATATCAACAAATCCCCCCTAGGAGTGATGCGGTGAACAAGGAGCTGGCACTCATGTATAAGGAAGTGCCAAGCTATGTGGAAATCACTCCACAAAAGGAAGTAAGCCCAAAGCTTTGCGGAAAGCTTCAAACTTCTCCCTAGGCAGAGCCTTCATGTAAAGGTCTGCAATGTTCTCCTGTGTGGGCACATATGCCAAGCTGATCTCCACAGCAGAGAACCTCTCCCTGACATAGTGATAATGCACCTCAATGTGCTTAGTGCGAGCATGGAACACAGGGTTCCTCGCAACTGCCAATGCGCTCTGGCTGTCAGTGAAGATGGTGGTGGCATAAGACTGGCCAACACCCAAATCAGCCATAAGGCGTCTGAGCCACACACACTCAACAGTCGCTGTGAAAGCTGCCCTATACTTAGCCTCACAACTAGACGTGGCCACAGTAGGCTGCTTCTTGCTCAACCAAGATATACATGAGCTACCAAGCATGAAGCAAAAGCCACTGGTGGACACACGAGTGTCATAGCAACCAGCCCAATCTGAGTCAGAAAAAGCATGCAAATCTGGCAGTAGTGATCCCCCCTTGGGATAAAACAACCCAAGTAGCCGAGCACCACTCAAGTAGCGAAAGATGTGCTTAACCGCCTTCCAATGCGTGACTCCTGGGCAATGCATAAACCTGCTCATCTGTGAGACAGCAAACTGAATATCTGGCCGAGTAATGCATAAGTAAATCAAGCATCCAATAGCCTGCTGATAGAGAACAACATCAAATGCATCTCCAGCATCATGAAGACTCAATCGTAAACCTGTCTCCATAGGAGTGGCAATAGGCTTACTGTCTTCAAGGCCAAAACGCTACAATAATGTGTCAATATATTTCGTTTGACACGAAGCCATTCCACCATCAACTTGCATAAACTGAATGCCCAAATAGTGATGCAAATGCCCCAAATCAGACATCTCAAATGAGGCATGCAAATCAGCCTTGAAATCAGCAATATGCTTCTCAATAGGACCAGTGAGCAGCATGTCGTCTACATAGACAACAATGATCAGAAGCACATCATTAGCACACTTAACATATAAGGTGCTTTCAGTTGGACTGTTCTCAAAACCATGTGCAATCAGATAGGCATGTATCTTCTCATACCAAGCACGTGGTGCTTGCTCTAAACCATATAACGCCTTCTTTAACCTGCACACCTGGTTTTCATGCCCTTTTTGCACAAAGCCACGGGGCTGAAAAACATACACTTCTTCATGCAAGTCACCATTCAGAAATGATGTTTTAATGTCCAACTGATGTACATTCCAACCATGATGGGCTGCAAGTGCACAAATGCTCCGAACAGTAGTCATACGGCATGTAGGTGCAAAGGTCTCATCAAAATCAATGCCTCTTTCCTGCGCATAACCCTTTGCAACAAGCCTAGCCTTATACCTGTCAACTGTACCATCAGGTTTACGCTTCAGCTTGTATACCCACTTAGTGCCAATGGCCTTCTTGCCAGGAGGTAAGTCACATAAAGACCATGTACCATCCTTCATTATAGCATCATATTCAGATTGCATAGCAGCCATCCAATTTTCTGAATTCTGTGCTTCATCAAAAGAAATAGGCTCATTCTCATCACAGAGACTAGATGCAGCCATAACATAGCAATCTGATGCAAAGGAGGCACTATGAGAGCCTGAACGAGTACGATATGACAAAGGTGCATCTAATTTGCTGTCACGCAAAGTCTGCACCAGCCATTTTGGCATAGTTTTTGCCTGCTCAATATCAGCTCTCTCATCAGCAAGTGCATCATGTAAATCTGCATCAGAAATGGAATGATCTGCATCATCATATGAAATCTGCAAAGGCTGAGAAGTTGCCTCATTAGGACCAGCACTAGACTGTCCACCTGTAAAAAGAGGCATCAAAGTATCATACATGTCTTTGGAGCTAACAGATGTCTCCTTAGTACATGAAAGCAATGGCTGAATAGCATCTTCCACAAAGAAAACATCACGGCTAACCAGAATGCGTTTAGTCTGTGGATGATACAGACGATAGCCTTTACTTTCAGAACTGTACCCAACAAAAATACATTTTACTGCCTTATCATCCAATTTTCTGCGATGTTGTTCAGGCACTAATGCATATGCCAAACAACCAAAAACATGCAGATGAGCAACAGATGGCTTGCGGTCATGCCAAGCCTCATATGGAGTGATAGACTGCAACGCTTTAGTGGGACACCTGTTCAGTACATATGCTGCACACATGACAGCCTCAAGCCAGAAACTATGTGGTAAAGCCTGACTTTTGACCATGCATCTCGCCATCTCCATGAGTGACCTGTTCTTTCGTTCAGCAACTCCATTCTGTTGAGGTGTATACGGCACTGTACATTGGTGTTTTATCCCACGTTCAACCAGAAATGCATTAAAATCTGAAGACATATATTCCCCCCCTCGATTAGAACGGAGGGTGCCCATTTTACATGCTGACAGATTTTCAGCCAAAACCAAAAATTGTTTGAAGCACATGAACACTTCGGACTTTTCTTTGAGTGGATATACCCATGCATGCCTGGAAAAATCATCAATGAAAGTCACGAAGTAAAGGTAATTTCCAAAAGAGGGTGTCTGCATAGGACCACAGACATCACTATGTACAAGCTGCAATTTCTGCGTAGCCCGAACTGAACCATCTTTTGGAAAGGAAGAACGCTGCATTTTGCCCAAAATACAGCCTTCACAAACATGTTTTCGAGGAGCCTCAAGTTTGGGCAAAGAGGACACCATTTCAGATTTCTGCAGGCGTAGCAAACTAGCAAAATTCAAATGACCAAAGCGTGCATGACAAAGCTTTGCATCTGACATAGCCTGAGAATCATGAACTACACATGCCGAATCATTCACAGATCTTTCATAGTCTATGAGCTTATACAACCCACGACATAAGATGCCAGAAGCAATAATCACATCACCATTTGGGAGATCATGGACTGTACACCTGTCATCAACGAATTTCACAACCAAGCCAATCTAGGCTAATGCAGAAACTGATTATAGGTTCTTTTTGATCCCTGGCACAAATAAAGCATCTGACAAAGTGAAAGAAGTACCATCAGCAGTAGTCAGAATGATCTTACCAACTCCCATAACAGGATAAGAGGAGTTATTGGCACATGTGACAGTATTCCCTGTAGGGGCAGGCTCGAGTGAAGAGAAGAAACTACACTACGAGGTAATATGTTTGGTCGCCCCACTGTCAAAGTACCAAACATCTGAGTCTACTGCAGACATGCACTGATCATGAGAAGATGGGTCAAAACTGCAGACAGTAGTAAACGCCCATTCTTCTTCCTGCACAAGATTTGCAGACTCTGTTTTTGGTGTAGAGGCCTCTGCAACAACCATTCCAGCCTCTTTCTTCTTTGCCTCTTTAGCAGCCAGTTTTGGACAGTTCTTTATAATATGATCATTTCCTTTACAGTACTTGCAGAACAATTTTTGCTTTTCTGATTTCTTCTCATCTTTATCCTGGTTCTCCGATTGTGCAGCATTTGCAGATTTTTGCTTACTAGTAGAAGAGCTCCATTTTCCTTTGCCCTTCTGACTAGCCAGGAAAGCTTGATCTGCAACACGCATAATGGACCTGTTCTGCCTGGACTGATCTTCCTGCAATAGAACAGAGACTAATTCCTCAAATGACAAGGCATTCGGATTGCCTTTCATCATCAACCGAAGAGTAGAGGCAAAACTGTGATATGAATCAGGAAGACCATTCAGAACGGTCTGCACAAGTGAGCTATCTGGTATAACCTCATCAACAGAAATCAATTGTTCCTTCAGGTCTTTGATCTTTGTAAGAAAACTGTCCATAGAATCACCTTTATTCATGTGCTCACTCTCCAACTGTTTTCGAAGGTAAGCAACACGAGCCTCATTCCTAGCCTGGTACAAAGTGGTAAGTGTATCCCAAGCATCCTTTGCTGTTCTGCAAGAGCGAATGTGAGGAATAATGGCACGTTTGACAAACAAAGCTATCAATGCATGTGCCTGGGCATCTCTACCATCCCAACGAATCTGCTCTGTAGTAGGTGCAACAGAAACAGCAGCACGAACAGGAATCTGTGGAATATCATCTTCGATACCGTCTTCATCAGCTCCAGCATCTCCAGCACCTGTATTTGTAGTACCTGTAGTCGCAGGTGTAACAGGACGTCTTTCAACACCCTGCACAATGTTCCACAGTCCTTTTGCAACCAGTACATGTCGCATCATATAAGCCCATAATGGGTAGTTGGTACCATCCAACTTATCCTCAACAACCAACATACGGAATACATCACTGCTTTCAGCCATGGCCGGTGACTAAAATACCTTGATGCAGAAAATTGACTGTATCTCAAAGAGTTGAATGGAACTACCCAGACGAGTTCTGCTAGACCTGTAGAAGACTTCAAGACGCTTAAACTGGCGAACAGAAACTGATATATACCTTTGGCACAAAAGGACAAAATAGCTTGCACAAACGCTACGATAGTGCGTTCGAAGGCCGAAACGAGCTCAGATCGCGATTTCGGCACCACAAAGCGAAGTAGTTTTGATCTTGGAAACACCTTGAGTATGCTCACCAAATTTCGTGCGAATCTAAGACTGCAAACAGAGGAGTGTCGACGGTGCCCTAGAAGAAGCGACGACTTGCTCTGATACCAATTGTTGGAGATAGACGTCTACGGAAGCACGCGAACAGCATAAGGAAGAAGAAGAAGCTTGGAGCACAAACACACAATACTGAATGTATTACTAGAGAATGTACAAAGATAAGTAGCCCATTAGGGCAATAGGAGTATATACAAGCCGAGGGAAAAAAACCTCCTGGGAAAAAAGTGCCCCGGCGGTCCTAGAGTGTTCACACACATCACTACCTAAATATATCAACAATTCTTTTGAATGCTCTCGTCAAAGCCCAATCGACATCGTCTCTTGTCAAATTCCAAAGAATCAATGCCAAAAATCTCCTGCAAAACAAAAGAAAAAGAAATTCAAAACCCCTAATCCTAAAACCCTAACCCTAAAACATGTATGTGTGTGTATGTGTGTATGTATATGTGATGTGTGTGTATGTGTATGTGCATGTATGCATGTGTGTGTATACATATGTGAGTGTGTATATATATGTGCCTGTGTATGTAATATGCATGTGTGTATGTATGTATGTGTTTATGTACATGCATATGTGTGTGTATGTATGCATGCATATGCATGTGTGTATGCACATATGTGTGTGTACACATGTGTGAGTGTGTATTTATATGTGTGTGTGTGTATGTAATATGCATGTGTGTATGTATGTATGTGTGTGTACATACAAATATGTGTGTATGTATCTCTCTCTTTCTTTCATCTCTCTCTCTCTCTCTCTCTCTATCTCAGTCTATATCAATTGAAAACAAAACAATCACTTACATCGATGTAATTGTTTGGAGCGTTGTCGTCAAAGTCCACTTAATGTTGTCTTTCATCGAATTCCAAAGAATTGATGCCAAAAATCTCTTGCAAAACAGAAGAAAAGAGAAATTCATAAACCCTAATCCTAAAACCCTACCCCTAAAACATGTATATGTGTGTATGTATATGTGATGTGTGTGTATGTGTATGTGCATGTATGCATGTGTGTGTATACATATGTAAGTGTGTATATATATGTGCATGTGTATGTAATATGCATGTGTGTATGTATGTATGTGTGTATGTATGTATGTCTGTGTACATGCATATGTGTGTGTATGTATGTATGCATATGCATGTGTGTATGCACATATGTGTGTGTATACATATGTGAGTGTGTATGTAATATGCATGTGTGTATGTATGTATGTGTGTGTGTACATGAAAATATGTGTGTATGTATGTATACATATGCATGTGTGTATGTATGTATGTGTGTGTGTACATGCAAATATGTGTGTATGTATGTATACATATGCATGTGTGTATGTATACATGTGTGTATGTATACATGTGTGTATGTATACATGTGTGTATGTATACATGTGTGTATGTATATGTGTGTATACATGTATGTATGTATGTATGTGAGTATGAGTATGAATATGTGTGTGTGTATGTATATGCATGTGTGTATGTAATATACATGTGTGTATGTAATATGCATTTATGTATGTATATGTGTGTATGTATGTGAGTATGTAATATGTATGTGTATGTATATGCATGTGTGTATGTAATATGTATGTGAGTGTGTATGTAATATGCATGTGTGTATGTAATATTTATGTGAGTATGTGTATGTATGTATGTATCTCTCTCTATCTCATTCTCTTTCTATTTCATCTCTCTCTCTTTCATCTCTCTCTCTTTCACTCTCTCTCTCTATCTTTCTCTTTCATCTCTCTCTCTTTCTCTCTCTCTCTCTCTTTATGTTTCTCTAGATCTCTCTCTTTCTTTCATCTCTCTCTCTCTCTCTATCTCACTCTATATCAATTGAAAACAAAACAAATCACTTACATCGATGTAATTGTTTGGAGCTTTGTCATCAATGTCCACTTAATGTTGTCCTTCATTGAATTCCAAAGAACTAATGCCAAAAAGCTGCTGCAAAACAAAAGAGAAGAGAAATCAGAAAAGGGAAAACACAAAGTAAGAGAAAGGGTGCTATAGTATATGCGATACTTATCAAAATTTCAGATCTAGAGAAATAGAGATGTCGAGAAAATCACTTACATCGTTGTAATTGTTTGGAGCGTTGTCGTCAAAGTCCACTTAATGTTGTCCTTTGTCTATTTCCAAAGAACAGATGCCAAAAAGCTCCTGCAAAACAAAAGAGAAGAGAAATTAGAAAAGGGAAACCACAAAGAAAGAGAAAGGGTGCTACAATATGTGCGATACTTACCAAAATTTCAGATCTAGAGAGAAACAGATGTAGAGAAAGAGAGACAGAGAGAGAGAGAGAGGAAGAGATAGATGTGTGTACACAATATGCTCAGAATGTAGTTGGCGCGCGTAAACTCGACAGTAACAAACTTTGGTTCAAAATGCAAGCAAATGTCAAATTTTTGTTCTCGGGTCCGGTTAAAACGTTGCCTCGGTATAAGCATCGGTATGAGCGCTGGTAATTTAAAGTAAAGTATCGACACCTATACCGATGCTCATATCGACACTGAGTATACCGACGTTTTAATGACCGTCGGTATTGCATCTGTGGATTTTCAAGCATTTTCAACGATCATACCGATGCCAAGGCATGACCGTCGGTATGGGCAACGTCGGTATGCCCCTCATATGTTGTAGTGTGAAATACTTTCTTGGAATTGAGTTGGTATACACTAACTCTGGAATCTACATCACTCAAAAGAAATATGTGCAAGACATGTTGAAGAAGTTCCACTTGGAGGATGCAAAAGTAGCTAGCACCCCTATGGAGGTAAATCATAAATTGAGTGCTCATGAAGGTGATTTTCTTGAAGATATTACAGGTTATCAAAGCATAGTTGCGAGTCTAAACTATGCAACATTAACAAGAATTGACATATGTTATGGAGTAAGTAATCTAAGCCAATTCATGCATAAACCTGGAGCACCTCACTTGGAAGCTGCTAAAAGAATTTTGAAGTACCTCAAAGGTACTCAAAATCAAGGTCTTTACTTCCCATGCACATCAAATTTGGACATAATGTTGTACTCAGATGCAGATTGGGCAGGATGTAAGGATGATAGAAGAAGTACTTCTGGCTATTTATCTTTTGCAGGTGATAAACCCATCTAATGGTCTTCTAAGAAGCAACCAACTTTTGCTCTATCTTCAACAAAGGCTGAATATAGGGGATTAGCAAATGCTACACAAGAAACTATTTGGATTAGGTTGCTCTACTCACATTTGGGACTTCACACTCATTCACCAATGATCTTTGGTGATAACACTAGCTCTTTGCATCTTGCCTCCAACCCCATTTATCATGCAAGAACGAAGCATATAGAAGTGCACTATCAGGATCCGGGTATATCAGTCTTTCTCTACTATCACCGCCACTATAAGCGATTGCAAGCCACCATCCGCCAAAGAAATCTGTTTCACATGGCACAATGAGGGTAAGTGATCAATCGACACCACGTCATGCTGGATGGTAGAGATTCGAGCAAGGACGTCGACTTGCATGATCAAACGATGAAGAAGATGCACAATAGAAGAGATTGCGCCGTGATGATAGCCATCGAATGGTAGAGATCTTCGTCTTTCTCTATTATCACTGCTTCTGTAAGCAATTGCAAGACACCATCTGCCTGAAAAATCTGTGTCACATGGCACAATGAGGGTAAGTGATCAATCGACACGGCGACATGCTGGATGGTAGAGATTCGAGCGACGACATCGATTTGCGTGATCAAACAACGGAGCACTTGATTTCCTGAGCTTCAGTATAGCTAGCAACTTCATCTTCTCCAGCTCACATTTGCATCTCCTCCGACGGTCAAGTTTGGTCTCCTCGTGGCTCCGCGTCGATCCAGATCTTGTTCGGGTTCGCGACGGTCAGGCTAGTACTCTCCACGATGATCAGTCTTCGTGACGATCAGGCTTGGAGCCTTCGCAACAGTCAGGCTCCTTTCCCCGTGACGGTCAGGCTTGGCTTCCCGCGATGATCAGGCTTGGCTCTTGTCCCCGCGATGATCAGGCCTTCACGATGATCAGGCCTGTTCTCCCGACGATCAGGCTCATGCTTGGCTCCGCACCCGTGCTGCGACCGTCAGGATGCTCGACGGTCGATGCTCTATAAAAAGTGTATCACACGTTTGAATTAATTTAAAAAAATCTCTCCGGAGTGGCCTCACGGTTCTGCGACGGTCCTTTTAAAGCATTTTCATAAGAAAAAAATGAGGTTATGCATGACCTTCGTTCGCAGCGGTACACACTATTAATGTGACCTTCTCTCATGGTTTGTTTTTTATCATGTGCTTTGGAGAAGTTTCTTTTGGCTTCAATAAGAAGAAAAATAATAAATAAAAATTTAAAAAATAAATAAAATTATCTCGGGAGTGCTCCTTCAATTCTTGCAAGGAGTTCTTGTCAAACAAGAGTAGGTCGCCTGGGAGCCTCGATCTACACTTCTTTGCCTTGGCTCTCTAGAGAACAAGGTTTACGTGCATAGACAGAACGTGTTGTTGGGCGGTCGTAGTGTGGTTTTTGTGGCTACCGTCTATGGGAAGCCCTATCTAGCTCCTTTGTGTGTACTCTGACAAAGACCTTGCTAGCGTAGTGGTTTTGGGACTGTGTCATGGCTTGGGTGGCCCCCTCCCTCGTGATTAGCAAGCTGGCACCGCCCTAAGGGTTCATAGGTAACCTGACCCCTATTTTGGAGGGGGCATCTTGTGCTGCTCAAGTGGATTCTGAGGGGGTCGAGCCTCTTGTGATCTCTCTTAGTAGAGCGGCAATTCTGTCAAAACAAGAAGAGCTCAAGAAAGTTTGCCTCATCGGGCAAGTGTTTGGACCCAGACGCCCGCTTGAATCCGTGTGTCTATGGCTTCGTAAAGAGTGGTTCCACCACAGTTTGATTGTCAGCAAGTGACAGTTCTTATCGGCCTCTCATATGCTATTAGTTTTTGAGAATGAAGAGATGGCTTTCTAGGACCTTAGTGTCGGAACCTGGCAACTTGTGCAGGCAACCCTGTGCCTATTCAAGTGGTCTCCCGACTTTACTTCCGACCAATCGAAATCTCTTCGTTATCCCCTCTAGGTAGAGCTCACCAACATGCCATATTTCTTGTACAACTTCATGTGGGACATTGTATCTCCTATCGGCAAGCCGTTGGCTGCACAAGAGGATGTCGATGGTCTCATCTATGAAGGTGCAAGACACTCTTTCAATACCCGGTGGCACCCTCAAATCTGTGTCGAGGCTGACCTCAACTTGCCCGCTTCCAACAAAAATCAAAGTGGACCTGGGCGAAGGGGACGTTTGGGAGCAAGAAGTTAGCTACAAAAGCTACCCAATGCGTGTTTCCGTGGTGGCCAACAAGGCCATAGGATTAAAGACTGCCCACTAAGACAAAAAAGCAAACAAAGACATGAAGCACCCATAAAAACTCAAGATAATAATGGGACTCTGAATTGCCAATCAATCGAAGAGGAAGGTAACGCCTCCAGAATCCTAGAAACTGACTCAGATAGGCTCACAAAAGTTAGAAGAAGAAGGAAAAGAAGTCCTAGGTCGACCGTTGAGAGGACCCACATTCGAGATACCCCGGACAATCTATTCTACAATCTAGAAAAGGAGATTAATGAGCTTGATTACCTAGGTAGAAACCAGTTTGAGATGGACACCAGCATCAAAGCCCTTGAGATCCATGACAACAAATAAATCAATTGGGAGGGCTATACTACAAGCAAAGAAGACGGCTTTACCACTAGGAATGAATACAATATGGATAGCAAAAGCTCCATCATTGGTTCGACTATTCCGAAAATGGCTTCTTGCCCAACTCTTCAAGAGGCCTCCCCCAAGGGTAAACAACCTATGGAGATACCCTGGGAAAGCCCCTTAAGAACAAAATGCTAAGTCGGGACCCACTCCTAGCAAAAAAGAAAGATGAATCCAAGAGGGAAAAGGACAAGGCCCCTTTGTGCAAAGAGGGCAATGTACGGCAATGATCATCATCTCGATAAATGCTAGGGGGTTGACTGAACCCTCAAGAGCAACCATCATCGACCAATGGCTTCGGGACATTAGCCTAAACCCAGATTTTATTTGTATCCAAGAGACTAAAATTGAGGGAGCTTAACTCTAGAAACGTCTCAAACATGTCTCCCCATCTCATGTTTGGATAGCATCGTTGCACCCCCATGGGTCTCGTGGGATGGTAATTAGTATCAAGCAATTCTGTTTTGAAAAACATGAGAAATCCATGGAAGATCTAAAGCGTCGGTGGATTGCCGTCTCCTTTGGAGCCCCCCTTTTGCTTCACTTTGGTTTCTTTGTATGCCCCAAACGGGGTGCCAAAGAGGCTAGACACCTAGGCCTCCTTGGCTTCGCTGCCCCACAACATGCTTATTTGTGATGACTTCAACATGGTGGTGGACCCTACGGATAGATGGAACAACCAAGGCTAGGTCATCGACAATCATGAGAAAGAAACTTGGGACAAAATCAAGATGCACTTGGATCTGGTCAAATTCAAAGATGCGAGTGGCTTTTCTTGGTCAAATCTACAAGCGGGTGTGGACTTGAGGAAAACGAGACTTGATGGAAGTTACATGGATCAAAGCATTATACATCAGTGGGGTTGGACATCCCTCTCGCAATGCACTGACCTTACCATCTCTGATCACTACCTAATCATTATCACCTTCCAACCTTCCACCAACACCCACAAGGCGCCTTGGTTTCATGCAAGTTCAACCTCTTTCTCTCTCCCCTCTATTAATCAACAAATTGCTGAAGTGTGGAAGGAGGAATTTGCCAATTGTTCATCCCCCACGAGGAGTTGGAGTAGTGCGGTTGTGAAGATGAAGCAGATCTTGATTAGAACGAGGAAGATGATCTAGATAGTTCGGCATGCTTGGAGAGAAGCTCTATACCACAGGCTTTGGAGACTTGAGGTGGAAGTGAACAAAGGAAAAGCTGAATCCTAGAAGGGTCTATGTAGAATCAGAGTGATGCTCAGATACGAGGAAGAACCTCAAAGAAAAAACCTACAAATTTTATTTAAGGAGTGGTGGGCTCACAAAGCTTACAAGCCCACCAAAGAGATCTGCAACATTCTTAAGAGAAAACAAAATAGAGAAGTGATCCCCCTATTGCTTGACTCAAACGGTGATGTATGCAATACGAAAGAAGAAAATTTTGAAATCATTAAAAAACATTTTACTAGACTGTTGGGAACCTCAACTCCCCTCTCCCCTCATAGGCGCAATTGCATGGCTAGTTCATTAGTGAAAATGACTATGGATTTTTTAGAAGGAATTTGGATTTACATGTTCAGCCATATTAGGAGGGAGTTAAAATTCCTAGGATTCAAGAAAGAGTTGAAGAAAGAGGAATTTCACAACCTTCTACAGAGTCAGTTCCACATGAGACTTTAGTTCCAGAAATAGAAGAAAGTAATAGAGTTCCAGAAAGTCCTAGTACCTCAGAAGGACAAGTTCTAGAACATGTGGAAGCTGAAGGATCAGAAAGAGTATCACCACTATTTAAGGATACACCTACTTGGTTATATCAAACTTGGAAAGATAGTGGTATAAAGACTTTTATAAGAAGAACAAGGAGTCACACTAGACAACAACAATAGAAACATCATGTAAGTTTTGCTGAAGACTTTGGGATTCATGATATTTTGGCACTTACAACAATTGAAGATGAACCTGCATGTGTTAAAGATGCACTTAACATTCATATTTGGAGAAAAGCTATGCAAGAAGAAATTGATTCTATTCATAAGAATCAAACTTGGCACCTATGTGAGTTATCAGAGGGAAAGAAAGCTATAGGTGTAAAATGGATCTTCAAAACCAAATCGAAAGCAGATGGTACTATTGACAGGTATAAAGCAAGATTAGTTGTCAAAGGATATGCACAACAAAAAGGTATTGATTATGATGAGACATTCGCTCCTACATCTAGGATGATTGTTATTAGGTCAATACTTGCTTTAGCAACACATTTTGGTTGGCATATATATGAACTTGACATAAAGAGTGCTTTTCTAAATGGTGATTTACATGATGATGTGTATATTCAGCAGTCAGAAGGAAGAGATAGGTAAAGAACATTTGGTATGTAAGCTTATAAAAGCTTTATATGGTTTAAAACAGGCACCTAGAACATGGTATGAAAAGATACACATATATCTTTTATCCATTGATTTTCATAACTCAGATGCAGCTCCAACTCTTTATGTCAAAGTTGAACCAAATATGATGATTATAGCAATCATTTATGTGGATGATACTATAATCAGAGGTCCTAGAGATGAAGATTTGCAAATGTTTAAAGAACAATTGAAGCAAAAATTTGATGTGAATGATTTGGGAATATTCCATTATTATCTTGGGATTCAGTTTTTGTTTAGATATGAGTGTATCTATATGACACAGCAGAAGTATATTGAGAAACTTTTAGAGAGGTTTCAGATAAGTAATTCTAAACCTATGCAAACAGCTATGGATCAAAACGCGTCTTTACAGATGGTAGCAGAATATGCAGAAACATTTGGTGCTACTTTATATAGTCAAGCAGTTGGATGCTTGATTTATCTTTGTAATACACGTCTTGATATACAATGTCCAGTTTCTCAAGTATCAAGGTTCATGCAGAATCCGATAGTGTTACATTGGAAAGCAGTAAAGCGAATCTTCCAATATTTGAAGGGAACTTCAAATGATGCTATGGTATTTTTGAAATCTACACATTTGTTACTAAAAGGATTTTCAAATTTTGATTGGGCATGTGATAGAGACACAAGAAGAAGTACTAGTGGATTTTGTTTTTATCTTGGAGATTGTCTTATCTCATGGCTTTCAAAAAGACAACCCACTATTGTAACTTCATCATGTGAAGCTGAATATTGTGCAACATTTACAACTACTCTAGAGTCAGTTTGGTGGCAGAAGATTTTCAGTTATCTAGATGTGAGAGTACATGAACCCATTCATATATTTTCAGATAGCCAGAGTGCAATAGCTATAGCAAAGAATCCAATGCATCATGCAAGGACAAAGCATATAGAGGTATACTACCACTATATTCGAGAGAAGATAGCAAAGAATCACATTGAGCTGGTTTATCTTCCTTCTAGTGAGAATGTTGCAGATATATTTACCAAAGCATTGACAATAGATAATCATGAGAAGATGTGCAGGTTACTGAAGCTTGTACCAATATGACATTGAAGGAGAGATTATTGGAAGTCAATGTACATATGGTCCACATTCCAGCAATTCCACATTTTGGACTTAGCATTTTTTTTTTTGTTTGGGTAAAACTTTTTTAGGCTAGATAGATAGAGCTTGGCAAGAGCTATCTAGTGGTATGCTTCATTTCTTCATCAGGGGTGAGAACATGGAGAAAAGACAAACCCTAATTCAGCTAAAATGTAGAAAAAGTAATTTATGAAGTCCAAACTTGAAATAGCTAGGTCATATTGTCAATTTGGCCAAAAGCAACTAAATTAGGTGATCCAATTTAAAACAAAAGCTATTTTTAAATGTAATCACAATTTTTAAAGGAAAAAGCAAAAGCCATCGTAAAAATTAACGATAGTATCTTTGGAGGGCGATAAAGTTGATTTTCACAGAAGTTTCTTGCTTGGCTTTATTTTGGGAGTAAAAACTATATAAGGAGCATGTGGGCACACTTCTTGATATTCACAAGCTAGAGTTTTGGAGCTCTGAAGCTTTGGAGGTGAAGATTTGGTGAAGGAGAGGCTACACTCTTGGAGCAAGGAGTCTTCTACAAGGTGGTGGCAGCTATCTTTTGTAAGCTAGCCTCATATTCTATTTTTAGGGTTCTTGTACCCTAATTTTAGAATTAGGGTTTGCTGATTTTCAGATTTTTTGCACTATCTTGTGAGGTTAGTTTCACTTCTTTGCTAATTTGCTTCACACACACTCAGATTATAACAACATAATTTGAATTTTGTATCATCATCTTCTTGGCTATTGTTCCATTAGTGAGTGCACCACATTATATGGTTGAGTAGTACTCCCATATTGTAATTTGGACATCTATTTTTTAGTGAGTAAGCATCTTGCTTAGGTTCCCTATCCTTGTCTCAAGATCTCTTTCTTTCTATCTCTCACATATCATCTTGATTAATTGAGTGTGTATGCTCAAAGGTTTTTAGTATTGGAATGATCCTGGCGCCACAAATTCTAATAGTTTTAGCAGTACCAACTCACTTTCTTGAGGTATCGATCCATCTCTCCAAACAAAGATGACCCTTTAAGAATCTTCCACCCACTAATGGTTCAATTCTCTCATAGTTCTCCACGACATAGTCAGTTTCCAACTCTACCTTAATCGTAAGTCCACACAATCGCTTCTCGTGCAAGTGTTTCATTGTGAACCACATACGAGAAGTCAAAATACTCTCAAGTCTCTTTTGAAGTTCTAGACCATCAATTTTGATCTCGCGTAGACAAATAAATTCGGAGTTGATATACTTATCTCGAATCCATTACCCAATTATTTCTGCTCTTGAGGGATCTAAAGACCTCTACCATTAAACGAAACAATTATCATTTACGAAGGCTAATGATTTTGTTGGTCGGCGACTTATCCTTCTAGTTTCATATGACCTTTTGCAAGAAATTAAGATAGAAATTCACACACACATACATACTCAGATGCGTACACATTTTAACATGACATTTTTTTTGCATTTTTACATGATATTTATTCGTATTATCTAACGATTTACTTTGACTCATACATTGCAACATATTATGTCCATCACGTGCAAGCCTAGATGCTATTTAGTATCATTTTGATAGGTATTAGATCACAAACGGATTCCCACCTGCTTTAGACCCATTTTGATATATGATTCCCTTTATGATTTAAGAGGAAAATGAAAGAGATGAAGTGTTGATATATTTAGGTAGTGATGTGTGTGAACACACTAGGACCGCCGCGGCACTTTTTTCCCTCTTTAGGAGTTTTTTTTCCCCCGGCTTGTATATACGCCTATTTCCCTAATGGGCTACTTATCTTTGTACATCCTCTAGTAATACATTCAGACTTGTGTGTTGTGCTCCAAGCTTCTTCTTCTTCCTTGTGCTGTTCGTGTGCTTCCACAGTCGTCTAACTCCAACAATTGGTATCAGAGCAGGTCGTCGCTTCATCTAGGGTGCCGTCGACACTCCTTCATTTGTAGGCTCAGATTCACACGAAATTTGGTGAGCATACTTTGGGTGTTTCAGAGATCAAAACAGCTTCCCTTTGTGGTGCCAAAATCGCGATCTGAGCTCGTTTCAGCCTCCGAACGCAGTATCGTAGCGCATGTGCAGGCTATTTCATCTTTTTGTGACAAAGGTATATACTTGTTTTGGTCCGCCAATATAAGCGTTTCGAAGTCTACTACAGGTTTAGAAGAACACGTCTAGGCAATTCCGTTCAACTTTTTGAGATACAATCAATTTTCTACATCAAGGTATTTTAGTCACCGCCCATGGCTAAAAGCAGTGATGTATTCCGTATGTTGGCTGTTGAGGATAAGTTGGATGGTACCAATTATCCATTATGGGCTTATATGATGCAACATGTATTGGTTGCAAAAGGATTGTGGAACATTGTGTAGGGTGTTGAAAGACGTCATGTTACACCTGTAATAACAGGTACTACAAATACAGGTGCTGGAGCTGATGGAGATATGTCCAAGGTGATATTGTGCAGATTCCTGTTCGTGCTGCTGTTTCTGCTGCACCTACTGCAGAGCAGATTCGTTAGGATGGCAGAGATGCCCAAACACATGCATTGATAGCTTTGTCTATCAAACGTGCCATTATTCCTCATATTCGCTCTTGCAGAATAGCCAAGGATGCTTGGGATACACTTACCACATTATACCAAGCTAGGAATGAGGCTCGTGTTGCTTACCTCCAAAAACAGTTGGAGAGTGAGCACATGAATGAAGGTGATTCTATGGACAGTTTCCTAACAAAGATCAAAGACTTGAAGGAACAATTGATTTCTACTAATGAGGTTAAACCAGATAGCTCACTTGTACAGACCGTTCTGAATGGTTTGCCTGATTCATATCAGAGTTTTGCTTCTACTCTTTGGTTGATGATGAAAGGAAATCCAAATGCCTTGTCATTTGAGGAGTTAGTCTCCATTCTGTTGCAAGAAGATCAGTCCAGGCAGAACAGGTCCATTATGCATGTTGTAGATCAAGCTTTCCTGGCTCGTCAGAAGGGCAAAGGAAAATGGATTTCTTCTACTAGTAAGCAGAAATTTGCAAATGCGACACATTCGAAGAACGAAGACAAAGATGAGAAAAAACGAGAAAAGCAGAAATTGTTTTGTAAGTACTATAAAGGGAATGATCATATCATAATGAATTGTCCAAAACTGGCTGCAAAAGAGGCAAAGAAGAAAGAGGCTGGAATGGTTGTTGTAGAAGCCTCTACACCAAAAACGGAGATTGCTAATCTTGTATAGGAAGAAGAATGGGCATTCACTATTGTTTGCAGTTTTGACCCATCTTCTCATGAGCAGTGCCTGTCTGCAGTAGTCTCAGATGTTTGGTACTTTGACAGTGGGGTGACCAAACATATTACCTCGCAGCGCAGCTTCTTCTCTTCACTTGAGCCTACCCCTACAGGGAATACTGTTACATGCGCCAACAACTCCTCTTATCTTGTTATGGGAGTTGGTAAGATCATTTTGACTACTGCTGATGGTAGTTCTTTCACTTTGTCAAATGATTTGTTTGTGCCAGGGATCAAGAAAAATGTGTTATCAGTTTCTGCATTAGCCAAGATTCACTTGGTTGTGAAATTTGTTGATGACAGGTGTACAATTCATGATCTATCAAATGGCGATGTGATTATTGCTTCTGGCATTTTATGTCATGGGTTGTATAAGCTCATAGACTATGAAAGATGTGTGAATGATTTGGCATGTGCAGTTCATGATTCTCAAGCTATGTCAGATGCAAAGCTTTGGCATGCACGCTTTGGTCATTTGAATTTTGCTAGTTTGCTACGCCTGTAGAAATCTGAAATGGTGTCCTCTTTACCCAAACTTGAGGCACCTAGAAAACATGTTTGTGAAGGCTATATTTTGGGCAAAATGCAGCATTCGTCCTTTCCAAAAGATGGTTCAGTTCGGGCTACATAGAAATTGCAACTTGTACATAGTGATGTTTGTGGTCCTATGCAGACACCCTCTTTTGGAAATTACCTTTACTTCGTGACTTTCATTGATGATTTTTCCAAGCATGCATGGGTATATCCACTCAAAGCAAAGTCCGAGGTGTTCATGTGCTTCGAACAATTTTTGGTTTTAGCTAAAAATCTTTCAACATGTAAAATGGGCATCCTCCATTTGATCGGGGGGGGGGTATATGTCTTCTGATTTTAATGCATTTCTGACTGATCGTGGGATAAAACACCAGTGTACAGTGTTGTATACACCTCAACAGAATGGAGTTGATGAACAAAAGAATAGGTCACTAATGGAGATGGTGAGGTGTATGGTTAAAAGTCAGGCTTTACCACATAGTTTCTGGCTTCAGGCTGCCATGTGTGCAACATATGTACTGAACAGGTGTCCCACTAAAGAACTGTAATCTATCACTCCATATGAGGCTGGCATGATCGCAAGCCATCTGTTGCTCATCTGTGTGTTTTTGGTTGTTTGACATATGCATTAGTGCCTGAACAACATCGCAAAAAATTGGATGATAAGGTAGTAAAATGTATTTTTGTTGGGTACAATTCTGAAAGTAAAGGCTATCGTCTGTATCATCCATAGACTAAACACATTCTGGTTAGCCGTGATGTTGTTTTTGTGGAAGATGCTATTCAGCCATTGCTTTCATCTACTAAAGAGACATCTGTTAGCTCCAAAGACATGTATGATACTTTGATGCCTCTTTTTACAGGTGGACAGTCTAGTGCTGGTCCTAATGAGGAAACTTCTCAGCCTTTGCAAGTTTCATATGATGATGCAGATCATTCCATTTCTGATCTAGATTTACATGATGCACTTGTTGATGAGAGAGCAGATATTGAGTAGGCAAAAACTATGCCAAAATGGCTAGTGCAGAATTTGCGTGACAACAAATTAGATGCACCTTTGTCATATCGTACTCGTTCAGGCTCTCATAGTGCCACCTTTGCATTAGATTGCTATGCTATGGCTACGTCTCGTCTCTGTGATGAGAATGAGCCTGTTTCTTTTGATGAAGCACAAAATTCAGAAAATTAGATGGCTGCTATGCAATCTGAATATGATGCTATAATGAAGAATGGTACATGGTCTTTATGTGACTTGCCTCCTGGCAAGAACACCATTGGCACTAAGTGGGTATACAAGCTGAAGCGTAAACCGGATGGTACAGTTGACAGGTATAAGGCTAGGCTTGTTGCAAAGGGTTATGCACAGGAAAGAGGCATTGATTTTGATGAGACCTTTGCACCCACATGTTGTATTACTATTGTTCAGAGCATCTGTGCACTTGGAGCCCATCATGGTTGGAATGTACATCAGTTGGACATTAAAACTGCATTTCTGAATGGTGACTTGCATGAAGAAGTGTATGTTTTTCAACCCCGTGGCTTTGTGTAGAAAGGGCATGAAAACCAGGTGTGCAGGTTAAAGAAGGTATTATATGGTTTAAAGCAAGCACCACATGCTTCGCATGAGAAGATACATGCCTATCTGATTGCACGTGGTTTTGAGAACAGTCCAACTGAAAGCACCTTATATGTGAAGCGTGCTAATGATGTGCTTCTGATCATTGTTGTCTATGTTGACGACATGTTGCTCACTAGTCCTGTTCAGAAGCATATTGCTGATTTCAAGGCTGATTTGCATGCCTCATTTGATATGTCTGATTTGGGGCATTTGCATCAGTATTTGGGCATTCAATTTATGCAAATTGATGGTGGAATGACTTTGTGTCAAACAATATATATTGACACAGTATTGTAGCGTTTGGGCCTTGAAGACTGTAAGGCTGTTGCCACTCCTATGGAGACAGGTTTACAATTGAGTCTTCATGATGCTGGAGATGCATTTGATGCTGTTCTCTATTAACAGGTTGTTGGATGCTTTATTTACTTATGCATTACTCGGCGAGATATTCAGTTTGCTGTCTCACAGATGAGTAGATTTATGCATTGCCCATGAGTCAAGCATTGGCAGACGGTTAAGCACATCTTTCGCCACTTGAGTGGTACTCGGCTACTTGGGTTGTTTTATCCCCCCAGATTTGCATGCTTTTTCTAACTCAGATTGGGCTGGTTGCTATGACACTTGTGTGTCCACTAGTGGCTTTTGCTTCATGCTTTGTAGCTCATGTATATCTTGGTTGAGCAAGAAACAACCTACTGTGGCCACTTCGAGTTGTGAGGCTGAGTATAGGGCAACTTTCACAGCGACTGTTGAGTGTGTGTGGCTGAGACGCCTTATGGCTGATTTGGGTGTTAGTGAGTCTTCTGCCACCACCATCTTCACTAACAGTTAGAGCACATTCGCAGTTGCGGAACCCTATGTTCCATGCTCGCACTAAGCACATTGAGGTGCATTATCATTATGTCAGAGAGAGGTTCTCTGCTGGGGAGATCAGCTTGGCATATGTGGCCACGCAAGAGAACATTGCAGACCTTTCACAAAGGCTCTGACTAGGGAGAACTTTGAAGCTTTCCGCAAAGCTTTGGGGTTACTTCCTTTTTGTTGAGATATCAAGCTCAACATGTGATGATCCAGTATGACACATACCAGTTTTTTGTTTCTCTGACATGTATAGTGGTCACACCGGTATATGTTAGGGATACTTCATTGAGCTTTATTAGATTTATCTACCGAGAGTGATGGCACATTTGTTTCTTGCCAGCTCACTCATTCGCGGACATTAGGTTTTTCCTTATGTACTGGTCTTTATATATTGCACTAGTTGTATTCTTGTTTTTAGGTCATTCTTGTACATTCCTTTTATTGTAATAGAAGAAGAAGAAGAAGAAGAAGATCATTCTTCCTTGCCTCAATCTGTGTGTGTGCTTCTCCTTGAGAGTGAGAGTGTGTGTGTGAGCTCTCTTCCTTATCTCCTTCCTCGTGACATGGTATCAGAGCCAGCGTGGCTGTAGAGAGCTCGTGGAGAAGGCGACGGTGAAGACTATGCGGCAAGGCGTGGAGAAAACACGATTTCACAAACGGCCTCCGTTTGCTACGAAAATCACCGTGAAGGTAGAAGACCTCAAAATATTTTCGATAGTTAGCCCTTTAGGGTCACTTGTTTTTGTCAGATCGAAGTTTCGGAGCCATCTCGACCTCCGTTTCGAGCCCGCAAGGTGGGGCCCACAGAAAAACCAGGTCAGTTTCAGAAACTGTAACTTGCCTTGTGTTCGGTGACACTCATATATTCCAGATTCAGAATTTCAAGCGATTCCGTGTACTGTTGATACACGAAAACTGTGTTTTTCTGAGATCGAACTGTCACGTCATAGTGCGACAGTGTTCAAGCAGAAGTGCTGCTTGTAGTGTGTTGCGGTGTTGTGAATTGTTGCAGAAATGGCAAACGCAGATGGAATGAGTCAGCTTATGAGCGATAAGCTGGACAAGAACAACTTCCATGCTTGGAGATTCAGAATGACGAATTTCCTGATGGGAAAAGGCTACAGGAAGTACATCGAAGGAGAGAATGAAAATGCTCCGCAGTTACCAGAAAGGAATCGAACTGCAGAATAGTTAAGAGCATATGAGGAATGGAATCAAGGAGCACGAAAGGTAATGTATTGGCTATCTGTTAGCATACAGCAAGTTAAAGAATCAAAATAACAGAAGGCAGCAAAACAACTATGCATCCACAAGTGCAAATGATTCTGAGAAGCTGTTTATGGTTCAACATCACATGATGAATACGATGTCTGCTGTTGTTTCAAAATTGAATGATAATGTCTGGTATGTTGATTCAGGTGCTTCAAATCACATGACCAGTCATGCAGAATGGTTTAGTAGTTTGCAGAAAATGCTAGTTCTTGGATATGTTGAAACAGGTGATGACACATCGCATCCTATTTAGCATGCAGGAAACATAGCATTATCTATGGAGAACGGAAAGGTAAAACATCTCGCTGATGTGCTGCATGTTCCAAATATAACGAAGAATCTGGTTTCTGTTGGACAAATGGTTGACCAGGGATTACAAGTCAGGTTCAATGCTGATGGATTATATGTAGAAGAGTACAAGCAAGATGGACGATTAGTTTCCAAAGGAAACAAAGTCGGTAGGATGTTCACCTTAAATGTGAAGATTCCTGAAATGAATGCAGCCATGTTTGCGAAAGGTGCAGGAGTTATTGCAGATATAGAGATATGGCACAAACGGATTGGACATGCAAACTTGCAAAGGCTGAAACTGATGTAGTCAAAGGAGATTGTCCATGGACTACCAAATTTCAAAGTTACAGAAATGCAAAAGGTATGTGCAGCATGTCAATTTGGTAAACAATCAAGAGCATCATTTCCACATGACAAGCATGTTAGTGAGAATGTACTAGAAGTAGTACATACAGATGTTTGGGGTCCAGCAAAGACCACATCTATGGGCGGTTGCAGGTTTTATGTTACTTTCATTGATGACCATACACGCAAAGTATGGGTATATTTCATGAAAGAGAAGAGCGAGGTGTTTACTCACTTCCAGAATTTTAAAGTTATGGTGGAAAAGCAGACAGGGAAGTACATTCAAACATTAAGATCTGATGGAGGAGGTGAATACATGTCAAATGAGTTCAGCAATTTTCTAAAAAATCATGGAATTCGGCATCAGTTTTCTTGCAGGTACACACCACAACAGAATGGTGTTGCTGAACGCAAAAATAGACATATTGCAGAAATAGCAAGAGCCTTGATGGCTGAGAAGAATATGCCTCATTGTTATTGGGCAGAAGCTCTGCATACTGCTGTATACATCATGAACAGAACTCCGACTGCTACTGTACATCAAGTTACACCTGAAGAGAAGTTTACAGGTAAAAAGCCAAACTTATCACATCTGAAAGTTTTTGGCTATATTGCATATGTACATGTTCCAGATGAGTTGAGGATGAAGCTTGATCCGAAAGCAGAAAAATGTGTCTTCATTGGATATTCCCTTGAGCAAAAGGGGTACAAATGTTATAACCCACTCACACGACAGGTGAAGGTGAGCAGAGATGTCGTATTTGATGAAATGTCAAGCTTCTATGCAGATGCCAAAGAAGGACTGAATCTTGAACCAAATGACAAAGAAAATGCTAAAAAATCTAGTGCAGAATCTCAAGTTTTGAGTGGACCGGATGCATCACCAAGCAATAGTTCCAACTCAAATCCATGGAGTGGAAGATTGTGTGGAAATTTCAGTCCAGCAAATTCATCAAATACATCTAAGAAAGGTAAAGAAAAGCTTTCTGCTGGTAGTAAAACAGGTGCAGGTTTTGAAGACGTTGATGGAGATTCAAGTGGTTCAGAAAAGAGTCTTGATGAGGAACTTGGATTGCCCTCTATGAAGACTCCAGGAGTAAGAAGGGCACATGCAGATGATACAAGAAGAAGTGACCCAGGACCAAGAAGATCTGGGAGGATGCGTAATTCAGTGCAACGATTGACATATGATAGTTACATGGCTCGCCATTGTGCCTACATGACAAAGGTAATACAAGATGCTGAACCTTCTTGTTTTGAAGATGCAATTGGTAATGCAGATTGGGAAAAAGCTATGGATGAGGAGATGGCTGCACTTTATGGAAATGATACATGGAAGCTAGTTCCATTGCCACAAGGAAAGAAATCCATAGGCTGCAAATGGGTTTACAAGGTAAAGCATAATGCTGATGGTAGCATAAGCAGGTATAAAGCACGATTGGTAGCTAAAGGTTATGCACATACATATGGCATTGATTATGAGGAAACATTCAGTCCTATAGCTAAAATGTCTACTGTCAAAACACTTGTTGCATTAGCTATAGCAAAAGGATGGACTTTGCATCAGATGGATGTGAAGAATGCTTTCTTACATGGTGAGTTACGGGAAGAAGTATATATGGACCAGCCACAAGGATATGAAGATTCAAAACATCCAGAATATGTTTGTAGGTTGCAAAAGGCTTTGTATGGGCTGAAGCAGGCTCCGCGTGCATGGCATGCAAGGATTGCTGATTACTTAACCAGCATTGGGTTTTCTATGTGTGATGCAGATCACTCACTATATGATGGCATCACTATTGTGGCTATTTATGCTGATGATTTGATTGTAGGTGGTGATAATGAAGAAAGCATCAAAGAGGTAAAGAAACTTCTTATGCAGGAATTTGACATGAAAGATCTTGGTGTGCTGCGCTATTTCTTGGGCATTGAGTTTATACATATAGAAACAGGTATATGGATGTCGCAAAGGCAATATGCCTTGAATATGCTGCAAAAGTATGGTATGGCTGATTGTAAGCGGATTTCTATGCCTTTAGATCAGAAATTGAAATTGGATACTACATCAGGTGAAGCATTGGAAAATGCTACTATGTACAGGAAAATTGTGGGAAGTCTTATATATCTTACAATTACAAGGCCTGATTTAAGCTACACTGTTGGACTTGAAAGTCAATTTATGCAGGTTCCCAGGAAGCCACATTTGGATGCTTTGAGGCGCACTCTACGTTATGTGAGTGCTACTTTGGATTATGCATTGTTTTATGAAGCTGGTGTAGATTTGCAGGTTCATGGATACACCGATGCAGATTGGGCTGGTAGTACTCCAGATAGAAAATCTACTAGTGGCTTTCTTTTCTCACTTGGAGGTGCAGCTATTACATGGAGCAGTAAGAAGCAACCCATTGTTGCTTTGTTGAGTACAAAGGCTGAGTATAGAGGTGCTGCAATGGAAGCATGTGAGGCATCATGGCTGGAGATGTTACTTGCAGATTTAGGTGTGGAAGTGCAAAAGCCTATCACTATCTATTGTGATAATCTTAGCAGCATACAGTTAGCACGGAACCCTGTTTTCCATGCTAGAACAAAGCATATCGAGGTACATTATCACTTCATCAGAGAAAAGGTATTAGCAGGTGATATTGATCTTGTTTATGTGAGAACAGATGAGCAGGTTGCTGATATTTTCACCAAAGCACTTGGAGCTGAGAAGTTGAAGAAGTTTCGGAAGATGCTTGGATTACAGGATATGGCATTGAGCTTGAGGGGGAGTGTTGAGATATCAAGCTCAACATGTGATGATCCAGGATGACACGTACCATTTTTTTGTTTCTTTGACATGTATAGTGGTCACGCCGGTATATGTCAGGGATACTTCATTGAGCTTTATTAGATTTATCTACCGAGAGTGATGGCACATTTGTTTCTTGCCAGCTCACTCATTCGCGGACATTAGGTTTTTCCTTATGTACTGGTCTTTATATATTGCACTAGTTGTATTCTTGTTTTTAGGTCATTCTTGTACATTCCTTTTATGTAATATAAAAAGAAGAAGAAGATCATTCTTCCTTGCCTCAATCTGTGTGTGTGCTTCTCCTTGAGAGTGAGAGTGTGTGTGTGAGCTCTCTTCCTTATCTCCTTCCTCGTGACACTTTTGTGGAGTGATTTCCACATAGCTTGGCACTTCCTTATACATGAGTGCCAGCTCCTTGTTCACCGCATCACTCCTAGGGGGGATTTGTTGATATATTTAGGTAGTGATGTGTGTGAACACACTAGGACTGCCGGGGCACTTTTTTCCCTCTTTAAGAGGTTTTTTCCCCCGGCTTGTATATACGCCTATTGCCCTAATGGGCTACTTATCTTTCTACATTCTCTAGTAATACATTTAGTCTTGTGTGTTGTGCTCCAAGCTTCTTCTTCTTCCTTGTGCTGTTCGTGTGCTTCCACAATCGTCTAACTCCAACATGAAGCATGATCCTAATTTTGGACCATGGGATCGAGGAAAATTGTTGTATAGCTTGTAACGATTCTTATTTTTTATGAAAACAATATAATATTCAAGTGGTAAAAAATATTGTAAAGTAAGACATGGCAAGGCTAGAGGTCAAATTGGTTAGGAATATTTAGAATTTGCCAAGTTCATGGGCTTATTCTATGCATAGGCATGCCAAGGCATCACATAGAGAAACGTCCATTGGATAGAGATGCTTTTTCATCCATCCTTATCATTACTTTTGTACTAGATGTGAAATTAAGCATATCAAGGACAAAGAGAAGAGAAACATAGTATGATTTTGGGAAAGATCACACTAGCTCAATTCTCAAGTATTCACATTGAGTCCATCATATTATCCCAGTTTTCTTAAAGAGCAAATTAGATAGAAGGCAACAACGCTCTTCTATCTAAATTACAATAGTTGAGCTGAGTGTGATCCTAAGAGGGAAAATAGGAATTTATAGTAAATCACTTTAATAACCATTCTCAGATCTCCTCTCCACTCTCTCTCCTTAGTGGTATGATTTCATGGCCCACATCTCAAAAGTAAAAAACAAGAACAGTCAGCAAGACCTACCTCCGAGGCTTGATATTCAACTCACTTCCAACAAAAATAGGGATGCTATCTGAAGGAAAAAAAAGGGTCTCGATAGCCTCATTAATGAGTTATTCGAATTCTTTAAAGACGATATTGTGGAATTTCTTTGCATGGTTTAAAGGGAGTCTCTTAGTTTTTTTGCTTGACGAAGATGCTTGAATGAAGGCTTATTCCTAAGGAATAGAACAAGAATACAATTGAAAACTAGAAGCATATTCTTATTCTATATGCTAGATATAAACTCCTCTCCAAAGCACCTCCAAAACATGTTCCATACCATATTCAAACGTGTATAGAGGAAGACTAGAAACCCTTTATCAAAGGAATGCCGATGTTTGAATCCATTATGATCATTTGGGAAGGAGTTGAATATGATAAAGAATCATCCCAAAAACCTTACGTTCCTTAAGATTGACTTTGAAAAAAATGATGGCAAGATATTAAGGTTATATTTTATTCTTTTATGCCTTAAGGAAATATGGTGAGTTTATAAGTTCGTCAAGATTTTTTTGTCTCTTCTTTAAAGTGCCTTGGATCATATTAACATCAATGTGAAGTTCTCCTTGATGAATGTTCTCAAATGATCTATGTGGCATGGGACTCCAATGGCCCAATGCCTTTTGCAATTGCTACATATGGTCTGAGCTGTTTAATTAGAAATCATACATGGTTGTACCATGCTTATGTCTTTGTCTCCAACAAGATCAAGATGACATGGATCTGACGTTATTCGTGCATGAGACAATTGTACTTTTGTAGCATGATATTTGAAGCATTTTTCTTTTCTAGTACTACTTAAGTATCCTTTACATTTCCTCAAGATCCATCATTGACCACTCCAAAAGGCCTTTTGTAACGTTTATGCAACTTGTCACATAGTTTCAAAAGCATAAAGCTTACAAGAAATCCGTCCCGTGGTATTTCCCTATTAGGAACAAGATGGCAATACTCATGTTTAAGATTCCTCACAAAAGGATTTTAATGAATGCCATAGAGAGTAGAATCTACATTATCCGAATATGGTGAAAAGATGTTTAAGCGATATTGAATTCATAGCTATCTTTCTCTTTTCCTATTTAAAGAGTGCATTGATGCATTTTTACTAAAGCCTAAAGCATATTTTGATCACATAAGGTTCAACTTAGGCTAGTTTCAAGATAATATTAAATTCTTATGGATGATTAAAAAAAGCCAAGATCTTAGCCCCGTGATTAAGTATCAAGGGTGTGAAGGAGGAGGTATGCTCTTCAATCACCATAAGATGCATACGGGAGAGTGTTTTTCCCCAAACATTCTAGAGTCTTCTTTAAGCATCCTTACTTTATTTATATTGAGTAAAATCTAGTGCATTAGCCTTAAGTACATAGGAATGGTAGACTCTACTCTTGTACACTCATGTCTTCTAGGACACATTTCCAATTTAGATTAGTTTACATGTTACAGATTGAATTAAGTCCAGATGACATGTCCACTTAGGGAAGCTATACAAAGGCTGGCTCGACGATGTGTTGTACTTAATATGTCTCATACAAGGATAGTATTAAATGATAGTTCGAATGAGGTGGAGCTTAGATGTGTACCACTAGAAAGAGAGCAAGTAAAGATATGGAATTTTTAAGGAATCTCAAAAAATACCATTCAATTCAAATTTAAAGGTTTTGACCATCAAAACGTGTACCTATAATAATTAGTGGCTCGTTTCTTGAATTATATGAAAAGTAGTACTATATTTAAATTCACTCTTTTGCACATGCACATGAGGTTATTATGAATTGTACATATTATTCTCTTGATGTAATCAACTCTGCTAAGTACTCCGCTTGCTTAAGCACACCACGTACTTGATTTCCTTTAGATTATCGACACCCTAATCTTCATGTGTATTTAAGCATTCATGTAAACAAGTGACTTGAATTGGAGGGTAGATTTAACACCCTCATTGTATTAGTCTATTGAAAACCAAGATTACTTCATAAATTATTCCTTAATTTCAAGTTCTATATTTATGTGAATCCCAAAAAAGATTCAAATTTTTGTACCTTTATCTCTAGACAAAGATCTTGAACACAAACAACCTTACTTGAAATGGATTATTCTTTGAGATAGAACATCCACTTGCAATCATTGAAAGCATGTGTGGTAGATCTTATGATTTACTTAATGTGTGCAAATTAAAAAAACAAATTCTTTATATCCTTGCATAGAAAACTTTAAAATACATTGTAGATATGTCTTTTAAGTCTCCTAATGGAGGGTATCCACATTTTCACGTTGTTTTTGGCTACTTCTATGATTGTCGATTGAATGCATCAGAGAATTTCAAAGCTTAAGAACACTAAGGGGCTTCAATGGAAAAAGGATTTGGTGATTCTTCATAAAGCAATGAAGAGTTAGCTCAACGATGAGTTTCGTAATATTAAGAAAACACCAATAAACAATATAAATAGATATACTTTGAAATTTTAGCAGCTTCAAGATGCTATAGGCTCAATTGGGGCTGCATTTAAGATGATAATCTGGTTACTTACAGTCTAAATGGCTTCAAAGAAGATAAGAGTTGGAGATCATTCACCACATCAATGTGTGTGACGGATCAATGTGACTGATTGGTGAAATCTTGAGATATTTTGACCAATTAGTTATAGTGATGGCTAGTGAAGAATTGAATAAAAAATGATCATGTTAAAAGACAAATCAAGCCCAATTTTGTTATGCGGGTGGAGGCAAAGCAAAAGCGGTACATATACCTTGCAAGATATGGGGAGAGGAAGATCAAAGTTAAGTTCATGCCAAGATATAGGGAGAGGAAGATCAAAGTTAAGTTCATGCTAAGAAGAGAACCCCAATCCAAGAGATGGATTCAAAAGAGGAGGACGCAACCAAGGAAAAGGTGGAACGTCGAATGGAATGAAAGTATCTAGTGGATATTTTTACAATTGTGGAAATTGAGGGCACTTTGCTACATATTACTCGTAAAAAGAAGGATGAAATCAATTATACAAGAGGATGAGGGGGAGCCTCTGAACTCTTTGTTGTGCACTTTATCTTTTTCAATTGTGTTGCAATGCTTTTGTGTACCTCTCTATGCAGATCTAGTAAAAAAAAATCAAGAAACTAGAGAACAAAGAGTACACGTTTGTTGTTTTCAAGCTTCACAAATGGGAAGTCTCAATATAGTTTGTGAATCACTAGGCCCCCATATATTTGATTAGAAAAAATTTGTACAAGGGGATTCGACAAGCGATTGACCTTTTACACAAACACTAATGGTAAAAGTAACTTATTTAAGGCCAATATGACCAAAATAAACTACGGGAAAATATATAAAGAATAATAAAGGATAACTACCTATAAGTATACAAACTACCATATATCAGGTAACCCCCATTACATGAAAATAGTGTTGAGATCTATCATATGGTAGAGCTCTAGTCAAAGCATTTGTGACATGATCTTGAGTAAAAACCTTCTCAAGAATACTGATTTCAATGGCTAAGAGGTATCTAATGATATGATACCTCACCTCAATGTGCTTGTTCTTTGCATGATAAACCACATTCTTAGCCAAAGAAATGGAACTTTGACTATCACTAACCAAACATGGTACATGTTGAGGTATGCACATGTCACATGCTAATCTAAAGATCCACAATTCTTCCTTACATACCTTGCAAGCTTCAACATACTTAGCTTCTATATTGGAAATGTTTTTGCATTCTTGATGACCAGGTGTCCAAGAAATAGCACCACTAGTAAAGGACAAAATGTATCTCGAAGTAGAATTTCAACTGTGTACACAACCAATATAATCAAAGTTTGTGTATCCAAAAATGGATGCTCACCTCTACCCAAGCATAGAAACATATCGCGAGTGTCATTTAGATACCTTAATATCATCTTGACTGCTTCTCAATGCTTCTCACCAAATTTTGATATATATCTTCTCAAAACTCCCACTACAAATGCATCGTCTAGTCTCGCACCTATCAAAGCATACATGGGACTACCAACAATAGATTGATGAGGAATTTTTGTCATGAATTACTTCTTCTTATTAGATTTTGGAAATTCATATTTTCCCAACTTCACATAGATTGAATATACGAAGTACTTTGGTTATATACTCACTCTGAGACGCGGATGCCAGGAATATTTTTAGGATCTCCCCAACCTTTCATGTCAAACATCTAACTAAACTTTGTCCTTAAGAGGGATGAGTCTTTTGAGGACTTCCAAACAATCAAAATATCAGTAGTCTAGAGTATCAAGCATATCAAGTTGTCATCTGAACATGTCTTAATATAGCAAGGGTAATCCTCATTACTTCTTAAATAGCCTTGGGACTTCAAGAATGCATCAAGCATTTGATACCTATGCCTATGTGACTTCTGAAGACCATACAAGCTCTTTCTAAGCTTACACAATATAATCTCTTTGATAGGAGGTGCATATCCCCCTAGTTGTTCCATATAAATACTATCCATAAGATCTTCATGCAAGAAATAAGTCTTCACATCTATTTGGACCAGCTCTAATTCCTCTTTTGCAACTAATCCAAGAAACATGTGTAATCTCATTATCCTGATGACAAGTGAAAAGGTTTCCTCAAAATCAATCCCTTAATGTTGTAGTTTGAATCCTTTTGCAACCAATCAATACTTATGTGAAGAACTATTTAATATGAATTTCAAGTTATATATCCATACACATGGAAACTATTTCCTACCCTTTGGAAAAGATTGTGTCACCTCTACGCAATCATAGAAACATATCTTAAGTGCCACTTAGATACCTTAATATCATCTTGATTGCTTCTCGATGCTTCTTACCAAGATTTGACATATAGCTTCTCAAAAATCCCACTCAAATGCATTGTCTAGTCTCATACTTATCATAGCATACATGGGACTACCAACAACAGATTGGTAAGGAATTTTTCTCATGAATTACTTCTCTTTATTAGGTTTTGGAAATTCATCATTTCTCAGATTCACATACGTAAGCATATTGTATCTACGAATTACTTTGGTTATGTACTCACTGTAACACAAATATATCCATCATTTACTCCTATAATGAGTGATGCGCATGGCAAGAATATGTTTACCATCTCCCAAAAACGTTCATGTCAAAAATCTAACTACATTTTGTCTTCAAGAGGGATGAGTCCTTTGAGGACTTCTAAACAATCAACATATCATCAATGTAAAGTATCAAGCATATCATGTTTCCATCAAAGCATCTCTTAATGTAGCAAGAAGAATCATCATTGCTTCTTAAATAGCCTTCGGACCTCAAGAATGCATCAAAATTTTGACACCTATGTCTAGATGAATTCTCAAGACCGTACAAGCTCTATCTAAGCGTACACACTATAATCTCTTTGACAAGAGTTGTATATCCCTTTGGTTGTTCCATATAAATCGCATACATAAGATCTTTATGCAAGAAATAAGTCCTCACATCTATTTGGACCAACTCCAATTCAACTTTTGCAACTAATCCGGGAAACATATGTAATATACTTTTTATGCTAATGACATGTGAAGAGGTTTCCTCAAAATCAATCTCTTATTGTTAATGTTTGAATCCTTTTGCAACTAACCAATACTTTTGTGAAGATTTAGTTGATGTAAATTTCAACTTATATACCCATTAGCATGCAAACTATATAGTACCCTTTGGAAAAGGTACCGATTCCAAAATACCATTCTTATGAAAAGAATAGATTTTTTTTTTAATATAAAGGAAGTTCGGCAATAGCCTACTCTCCCGGACTTGAATTAAATTAAGAAACAAAGGTACAATAGAAGGGGACTAGTGCCCACGGGACCCCCCAAATCCCACAAAGCAGGGGAAGCTTGAATGAATCCTAGGTTGCATTACAGAGAAGGTTAATCACCCTCTCATCGCCCTCATGCGGGGCCCACTTGGGTTTGAGCTTGTTGTTGATCAAAAGGAGGACTTGATGGTGCCTGAAGGGGGGGGGGATTTCTTACTGTTAACAATCCTTTTGCCAAGGAGGAATAGTGATTTCTCAATCGACCACTCCCTGGGGGGATCTCCGAAGTTGAGAGCACACCTCTCCCGCCAAATTTTCCACAAGACTTCCCCTCTGATGGCGTTCCAGAGAGTCGCAGAGCAGCCGATCGCTTCTCCCAAAAGGACTTGTTTCCAACTAAGCTGATTTTGAAGTCTGATTTTCATTCGAACCGTCTGCCAGATTCTGTAGGAGTTGGGGCAAGTAAGGAAGATGTGTGGGACATCTTCGATAGCCCGGTGGCAGCGTTTGCACCAAGGAGGAATCCCACAAAGTTTGCTAGCCTTATGGTTGGTCCAAATTCCTCGATGAAGAATTTGCCATAAGAGGACAGACTTCTTTATCTCTATAAGGGGGTGCCAAATACCCATGAATTTCATGTACCACCGAAGCCGCGTCCAAGACAGGCACCACTTCTTGTTGAGGCTGATCTGGTGGTCAGCCGTTTCTTTGATGTTCGGGATTTTGAGTAGGCTATTTCCATTGTGCCATTTGAGACCAAGCGAGTTCGGTGTGTCGTGTCCCATGAGAAGGCGAGTCTTGTGACGATCCCATGCGAGGCATCGGCTTTGCAAAGTGTTCCATTCTTCGTAGGAAATGTTTATGCAAGGGTCAATATCCACGAAGTTGATCCAGCTGTTGGTGTTGTGTTTCCAGAGGTGTTTCCATTTTTTGAATCCTTTGTTCCATAACCTCTTGGCATTTTGAATGTTCCACGACTCCACACTCCGGATGCCATGTATCGGAAACCAGATAGAGTCGTTTTGTCTGATTCCGGCCGCCCACTTCCAGTCCTCACTAATTCTTGTGAAGCTTTTGACTTTATTCCAGCCCTTCCAAAGGGAGCACACGAGATTGGAGCCTTTCGGGAAGACGGGGATCGGGGAGAATAGCAGGGTCATGATGTCAAGATTCTTCCAGTTTGGGAACCCCATGAGAGCCAACTCATTCTTGTTTCTGAAGATCAGCTTGGCCCACGAGGCCTCCCTATTGCACCAAGCCTTAATCATCCATTTGGCTGCCAGTTTGTTAGCCATACACCCAATGTCCAGGATACCAAGCCCCCCGCTATCTTTATGGCTAGTGCAGATGGCCCATTTGATTTTAGGCACCCCTCTTCTGTTATGATCGCCCGTCCAAAGAAAGTTTCTACAAATACTATTTAGTTTGGACAGGCCTTGCTCATTCGGTCTCCAACAAGAAAGGAAATAGATGGTAGAAGAGAGGAGGAATGTGTTGATAACCATCGCACGCCCAGCGAGATTGATTTGCATACCTTTCCAATAGTTAAGCTTGTTTTCGAGTTTGGCCAACACCCAGTTCCATCTCTGCTCCATAGAGACGCCAAACCCCAAGGGGATTCCAAGAAGTCGAAAGATTTGGCCCTGCGGTATGATTTGACAGCCATGATCAATGAGAAGGCCAGGATGATGTCCCACAATAGCCCTAAAGGCGGTCTTAGAGTGGTTGATTTTGGATCCAGAGGCTTCACAAAAAGTAGCAAGACACCTCCAGAAAGTCTCCAGGCTGGTATTATCATTGTGAACGAACGCGTTCATATCATCGGCAAATAGTCTCATGATGATTTGACTGTGGTCGTGAGGCAGCCGGAGGCCTTTGATATTGCCAGTCTCCACATGATGTGCCACAAGTCTGCTCAGCCCCTCAGTGGCGATGGCAAAAAGAAGGGGGGCCAGAGGGCACCCTTGTCTAATAGATCTTCTAAGATGGATCGCCTTCGAAAGTTTGCCGTTAACGTTAATTTGGGTCGTTGCGTTTCCGAGAAGGGTCGCGATCATCTTGGTGAATTTCTGACTACATCCGAGATCTTGGAGCGACTGCAGAATATAGTCCCATTCTAGCCTGTCGTAGGCTTTGTCAAAGTCGATCTTGAGGAAAACCACATCTTGATTAGACTCATTTGCAAATTGAATACCTTCCCAAATATCCATAATGGTTTCCAGGATAGACCTGCCTTTGATGAAACCTTTTTGGTCCTCACTAAGCCAAGATCTCAGGTGGCACGAGATTCTGTTGGCAATGACTTTGGCGATTATCTTTTATCCTGTTTGGAGCATCGTAATAGGCCGCCAGTTCTCGATTCTGTTCTTTTCCCCCTTCTTGTGTATCAATTTGATAATTCCATTATTTAGACAAGAAGGAAGAGCACCAAACTTTAGCGCTTCTTGCCAAACCATCCGAAGAGGGGTGGCAACCACCAGCTTGAAGGATTTAAAGAACTCGTTAGTGAGTCCGTCGGGTCCCGGGCTTTTACCGAGAGGGAGGGCATCAATGACCTCAATGATTTCTGATTCAGAGATAGGGGCATGAAGCAGGGAGCGGAGGTTGGGTGGTATCCTCCGGGGGGAAACCCTAGAAATGGCAGCCATACAGTCCCTTCTATGGTGGGAGAGGGGGTTCGAGGTTCCCAGGAGTCTCGTGAAGTGCCCTTCGATGATGCCAAAATTATCTTCTTCCGAATTGCATACATTGCCATGTGGATCTAGCAGTAGGGGGATCGAATCTCCGTTGTGTTTCCTTTTAAGGATACGGCACATCTCTTTGGTGGGTTTATCGGCTTTGCCAGCCCACCACTCCTTGAAGAAAATTTGCAGGTTTTTCCTTTGTATTTCTTCCTCGTATCTCAACACCACTCTGATTTTTCGGAGACCTTTCTGGGCTTGGTGTTTCCCTTTGTTCACTTCCTCCTCGAGCCGCCAGAGTCTGTGGTAAAGAGCTTCCCTACGAGCCCGCCGCACAGTCTCGAGCATCTTCTTAGTTCTGATCATGATCTTACGAGACTTGTCGACCGCACTTCTCCAGCACTTGGCTGGGGCCAAGCCAGAGGCGAACGCCACCTTCCACACATCGGCAATTTCTTGATGGACGGAGGGGAGAGAGAAGGCGGTTGCGTTGGCATGGAACCACGGAGCCTTGCGGATCTTGTTGGAAGGTTGAAAAGTGATAACGATCGGGTAGTGGTCAGAGATAGTGAGGTCAGTGCGTTGCGTGATGGTAGGGTGGCCCCACTGATGAGTAAAGCTCTGAGAGATGTAGCATCTGTCGAGTCTAGCTTTCCTCAGGTCCTCACCCGCTTGGAGATTCGACCAAGAAAAGCCATTCGAGTCTTTGAATTCAACCAAATCCAAGTGAAGTTTGGTCATGTCCCACGTTTCTTTTTCCCGACTGTCGATGACCCTGCCCTTGCCCATCCATCTGTCCGTAGGGTCCTCCACCATGTTGAAGTCTCCACATATAAGCACGTTGTGGGGAAGCGAGTCTAAGGAGGCCCAAGTGTTCAGTCTCTCCAAGTCCCCGTTAGGGGCGTACAGAGAAACCATAGTAACACAAAGAGGAGCACCAAAAGAAACAGCAATCCAACGGTGACTTACATCTTCAATGAAGTTCTCAAGCTTTTCAAACCAGAGTTGTTTAACACCGATAACCGTTCCTCCAAACCCCCGCTGGTGCTTGGTTGGAATCCACACATGGGCCGAGGAGACCTGTCTGAGCTGTTTCTGGAGGTCTTCTCCGTCAATTTTAATCTCTTGAATACATATAAAGTCTGGGTTTAAGCTAATGTCGCGAAGCCATTGACCAATGATGGTCGCTCTTGAGGGGTCGGTTAGCCCTCTAGCATTTAGTGAGATGACAATCATTTTTGTATTAATCCCTCTTTGCGGGAGGGAGCTTTGTCCTTTCTTCTCTTGGCTTCATCTTTCTTTTTCGCTCGGATCGGATCCCGAGTTAGAAATAGGTTCTTATGGGGGCTTTTCCACGGTAAATCCATAGGTTGTTTTCCTTTGCGGGATGTCTCCTGCTGGGAAGAACAGGACACCGTTTTCCGCTCCGTTTCCGGAATAGTCGATCCGATGATGGAGCTTTCACTATCCATGTTATCTTCGTTGCTGGTAGTAAAGCCGTCTTCTTTGCTCGTAGTGTAACCCTCCTGCAAGGTTTCTTTACTGTCAGGGATCTCCAGGCCTTTGGCATCGGTGTCCTCCTCAAGTTGGTTCCCACCTGGGTAGTCAAACTCATTGATTTCCTTTTCCAGAATGCAATACAAGTTGCTGGAGGGGGAAACCGACTTGTTGTTTCGCTCAGAGGTTGCCCTAGGGCTTCTTTTCCTTCTTCTTCTGACTTCGATGAACCCGTCTGCATCAGCTTCTGGATTACGGGGACCCTTGGATTCCTCTACTTTCGTCGAGTGATTCAATGCTCCATTGCTGTCTTGAGCATTTTTGGGGGCTTCGTGATTTGGCTTGCTTTTTCGTCTCAAAGGGCAATCTTTGATCCTGTGACCTTGTTGGCCACAGCGAAAGCACGCGTTGGGAAGGTTTTTGTAGCTGACGTCTTGCTCCCATACATCCCCTTCGCCCAAGTCCAGTTTGATCTTCGATGGGAGTGGCATACTGAGGTCCGCCTCGACACAGATTTGAGGGTGCCACCGTGCGTTGAACGAGTGTCTTGCGCCTTCATAAATGAGACCACCAATGTCCTCACGTGAGGCCAACGGCTTGCCGATAGGAGAAACGATGTCCCATACGAAGTTGTACAAGAAGTATGGCAGGTTAGGGAGCTCAACCCAGAGGGGGTACCGAAGCGATTTCGATTTTTCGGGAGTAAAATCAGGGGACCATCTGAATAGGCACAGGGTCGCCCGGCCGAGTTGCCAAGTTCCGACACTAAGGGCTCGAAACGCCATATCTTCATTTTCAAAGACTAGCAGCAAGTGGCTTGCCGGTAAGAACTGACATTTACACACAACTAGCCCGCGGGGGAACCACTCATTGCGAAGCCACTGACGCACAGTTTCGAGCGGGGGCTTAGGGCCGAACATTTGGCCGACAAGGCAAACTTTCTTGAGTTCCTCCTGAGTTGACAAAATTGCGGATCTATTGAGGGAGACCAAGGGGGGTTCAGCACTCTCGAGGGTCCCTTGGGCGGCACAAGAGCCCCCCTCCAACAAAGAGGCCAGGTTAACGGTCTCCCTGGGAGGCGGGGCCAGATTGCTTCTCACAAGAGAGGGGGTCGCCAAATCCATGACAAAAGAGGAACACCCCGAGAAAGAAGAACTTTTTCTAAAACTCTGCGAAGAGAAGCATCGAGAAAAGCCCAAAAACCCCACAAAAAAAGGTAGCTCTCTCTCAAAAAAGGTAGTTCTCTTCTTCTCTTTTTTTTTTTTTTTTTTTTCTTTTCGTTTTTTCTTCTTTTTTCTTTTTCTTCTTCTCTTTTTTTTTTTCTCTCTTTTTTTCTCTTTTTCTTTTTCTTTTCTCTCTTTTTCGTAGGGCTACCTGATCAGAAACCAAAATTTTGGCTTTCGAAACAAGGAGTTCCTTCAAAAGCAACAAGTGAAGAAGACAACACTCGTCCTTGAAATGCGAATTCGAAAGTCATCCCTCCTGCACTGGCTCCCCCTTTTTTAAATTACTCTTTCTTCTTTCTGAGGGCGAAGGAGAGGCCTCCGCGTCAGCAGCAAGTGACCATCCGAAGGGGGAGTTTACAACGCAACAACGGTCGCTGCTTTCAAAAAAACCATCACTGGGCAAAACCGTCAGTCGCAGACGTCAAAACCATCAATCGCCGGTATTGCTGGAGAAAACCATCGAGCGTCATTGTCAAAACCATCAGTCGCGGACGTCAAAACCATCGATCGCTTGTCCCGTCAGTCGCGCGCTCAAGAAAACCAGAAACCATCCGTCGAACTCAAGAAAACCGTCAATCGCCGAAAACCGTCAATCGCGGTTAGCGTTCTCGTGTATCGCGGCCACCGTGAAGCGCGCGCTGGACAGGTGTGTCAGTCGTCGCTCCAACGCTCGCCTCTGTCAGTCGTCGCTCCAGGTGCCAGTCAGTCGTCGCTCCAGGTGTGTCAGTCGTAGTTCTCTCCGTCAGTCGCCATTGCTTGTCGATCGTGCGTCGTCCATCAATCGCGATGGATGAAAGCTCCCGATGACACGGTCAGTCGCGCGGAGGACTCAAGCACAGTCAGTCGCTCTTAGCGTTCCCGTGTATCGCGGCCACCGTGAAGCGCGCGCTGGACAGGTGTGTCAGTCGTCGCTCCAACGCTCGCCTCTGTCAGTCGTCGCTCCAGGTGCCAGTCAGTCGTCGCTCCCGGTGTGTCAGTCGTAGTTCTCTCCGTCAGTCGCCATTGCTTCCACCACTCTTCAGTTTGCTAGAAAGGTGGAGACCGCAAAGATTTTACTCTTTGTGGCATGCTCTGACTTTAAACAATCATCGACTTTAAACAATCATCTATTTTCATAGCTTCTTTTTCAAAAGAAGGTTCACCAGAATCTCTCTACATGAAAAAATGCAATCATGGAACAAATCTATCAAGTGGATATGAGACACATGAAGATAATCTTAATGGTTACTAATCATGGGCACTAGCACACTCATGTTGAACAGTTTCATAAACAACCTTTTTTGTGAGATTTTGATTCATACTGTAGGACGACTAATATCATCAAGAATGATTTGACTTCAGCATCTTATTGAGCAATTTATACATCTTCATTTCATTAAAAATAACATCACTACTTTTGATCATTGAGTGTGTTTTTAGAGCCCATAAATGGTATCCAAATTGACTTTATCTCCCATATCCAAGAAAAAATGCATATTCTAGATTTTATTCCAAAATCTTGCCAACTTCTTTGGAATGTGGAAATAAGCCTCACAAACAAATACTCTAAGGTAATGATAATGTGGTGGCTTCCACATCTAACACTCGTTTTCCACTTTCAAGCCTTTACTATTACTCACCAAAAGGTTAGTCACATGAAATTTAGGCTACAATGCTTATGCGCAAAAGCCTTGTGAAAGATTTGCATGATGAAACATAGAAACTACTCTATTATGAGTACTTCCATTCGTTCTCTTTGTTATACCATTATGTACTACAATATAAGGAGAAACATAATCTCATTGTATTCCCCTATACTGACAACAAAATGGCTAAATTTATGTGTGGTATACTCACTATCATTATATCAACGTAACCATTAAGCTTAGTTATCTTCTTAGTCTCTAGTCATGCAAGCCATTTTCTAAAAGTATAGAATTTCTCATCTTCAGTTTTCATAGGAAGAACCTAGGATTTTCTAGTAGCATCATCTATGAAAGTGAAAAAATAAAAAGGATAAATTAAAGCGCTAGTGGGCATAGGAGAACATACATTGGTATCAACAAGACCTAGTGACCGAATTAAAGATTTAATGTCTGTTCTATTGACATAATTAATTTTCTTTACATATTGAGAATGCTCATAAAATGAAAAATCAAGGAGACATAACACATGTTAGTAGCCATAATGAGAAAGATTTTTCATTCCACTACAAGATATGTGGCCCAAAATGTCATGTTAGTAGCCATAATGAGAAAGATTTTTCATTCCACTACAAGATATGTGGCCCAAAATGTCATAATGAGAAAGATTTTTCATTCCACTACAAGATATGTGGCCCAAAATTTCATATACAAAATGTTCAGTATCGAATAAGAAGATTTGTTTCTCTAGTACGAATAGAAAATAAACTAAGCCAATTTTTTTGCTTTTGCAATAACCATATTTCCTTGTGATATGCAAAAGAAGCAAGCATAGATAACCAATTTATAACAAAGGTGACTAACTTGAACAATTGACATCGAATTGCATGATAACAACCATGTGGCATACATTATGTCTAGTAAGTTTCGAACCATCAATGAATTACACAACCACATCTCCAATCCCAACAACATCACACAATAAAAAATCATCAAGTCTCATTGTACTAAGAGAATGTGCTAGAGAAAAATTGTCTTTGTGGTGTCACATGGAAAGAATCACAAGAATCTAGTTGCCATGTGTGGGAAGGAGAATCATCCATAAGATTCCCACTCAACATAGTATTGTTAGGTTTCAACACATCGTCATCATAAAAAATAGAATTCATTTCTTCTATGTTCATAATAAAAGAAGATTGTGTAGGTAGCTATTTAACATGCCAATCAACATGTCCTTTACCTTTAGCATTCCTATATGCATGTTCTTTACTTTAGCATTCCTATATGCATTCCTTGGTAAGAATTGTTGAAACTCAAGCTCTAACCTTATGAGAATATGAACTTTCTAAATTGATCAAACTTTTAGAATTGAGAAGCAAGGAGCCAAATACAAGCAATTGTTTTCACATTTTGGATTTGAACCCTCTTATAACTCTCAAACAAATCACCTACAAGGACCTAGAAATATTCAATTGAAGATTGAACTCAATAAATCAAGAAAGAAATCTACTACCAATATTGATGAGTATATTATGAAGATCAATGAATTGAGTGATGCATTGAGATCCATAGGTTTCCACATAGATGATGATGGCTTAGTTGCATATACAATGAATGGACCTAGGGATGATGAGAAGTGGGAGGCTTTCACCACTTTTGTATACATCATAGATATTCTCCCCGATCTTGAGAAACTAGTGGCATTATTGGTCAGTGTGGAGATGAACATTTGTTGGTGCAGGACAATCACCAATTGATGATCTGGACAAGTTTTGAAGTCAAAGAATAAAGCAAACATCAAAGTTTGAGTCTTCAAGATGAGTGCATGGTAAGAAAATGAAGACCTGCATATACATGTACATTAAAGCTTGTAATTAGTTCACTTATGCCTTTGTAATGGTGAGGATTTTGTGCATATATGCCTATATATACTATTATGGAGTCGGGACATATATGAGAGAAGAGATATAGAACAAATATAGATGAATAAAAGAAGAAAATGTGTGATGAACGTATGAGATTCATCAACTAGATGTTTTCCATGAGAATAGAAAACTTCAAAAACTTATGTCACGATATTTTCAAAAATCATTTCATAGATGTCTAAGTCCATAATTGGTGCATCTATGGTCAAGATTTGAGAGTCTAATTGTAATCAAACTGAGAGAATTTTAAGCAAGAACATTTACATGTGTAAATGTGAAGAAGTGAAGGCAGGAATAGGTGCAATCTTAATGATCAATGTTTTGATTAAATCTTCGTTTTTGAGCAAGTAAGCACGCATTCTTTCAGTTGACAGATAAGCTACCACTACCTAAAAGCATTTGAATAAATGGGTTCTAGTTTGGGAGAACCATGCATTAGAAGTTTCAATTACAAAGTACACTACATAGAAGAATAGTTTTAGACATAGGTACATTGTTTGGAGGAAACCTCAAGATCTACTTCTTGTTTTGAAGATATTTGACTTGAAGAAGGTGTGTAAACTTTGGGAGACACTTTATATAAAGTTTCATTGAAAACGTTACACATTTGATTATTCAATGAGTGAAATAAGTACAACAAACATTTTTGTGTGATGAGGTTCTTCATAGTTGACTCAAGTCTTGATAATCTGGCAATAGATTTCCAATTTTGGTTGTGTTTATGAGTTATTCTTGATATAGAGGTACTCTAACATCAAGGATAACTTGTTCTTTTGGAGGTTAATCATTTCCATCAGTGGTATCAAAGCAGGGATAATTAGATTTGAAGAAAACAAGGACCTCGACTATTGCAAATATACAAAAATCAACCTTTGAAGGTTCAAAAGGTGAAAGTTTGAAGTGAAAATCAGATAAGGAGGCCTCAAAGTTATCAAGTGGCTTGGAAGGAACTATATTCTAATTAAAAGTACCTTTATTATTCACAAAGCTTGAAGAGTTTATTGCACAAGTGAAGAAAGGATGGGAGATTCTCTTCAGATAGAGAAATTGGACAGAGAAAACTATCCTGCTTGGTCAATGAGGATGGAAGCTCATGTTATGAGCAAAGATATGATAGTATACATCACAGGTGAAGAAGAAAAACCAAAATTTAGGGATCCTAGTGTTCCAACTAGGGAAGAGCTCTCATATTTGAAGACATGGATGAAGAAGGATGCTCAAGCAAGGAGCATTATCTACATGGGAGTCCATGATTACTTGCTACCTCACATTAGAGGACTCAAAAGTGCAAGTGACATATGGAATGCTTTGCAGGAGCATTTTCAAAACACTACAAAGTCAAGGAAGGCATCTTTATGCGCAGAGTTCACCACATTCAAGAAGAAGGCTTCTCAATCTATTTCTGATTATGTAGTAAGGATGAAGGATATTGCAGATGCATTAGGACAATAAGTGTGTTAAGGAGAAAAGTTAACTAGCATATAGTTGAAAAAATAAAATCTAAAAAATCTTTCTAGAGCCTCTTGTGCAAAATGAGATATAATGAATGTAAAAGTAAAAACCCATAAAATTGTGAGTATTGGCATTACGTATGAAGAGCATACATCACCTATGGTGAGGCTGGGTAAGTCTTCCACGTGCATCATCAAAGATGGTCGAGCATCTCCGTGTCTTTGATTTAAGAAAACCTCACCTTGATGCTCTTCATCAATATCAAAAGGATTTATGCAAAAATTTAATTACTATATCAATGGCCACACAAACATACATAAGTATTATCCATAGTGTGTATGTGCTAGGTATATGCAATAAAATGTTTGCGAAAGGCTGAAATTACATCCCCAACACTAGCCAAAATTACCTGCAAGTCTTTGTCAAATCAATTCTTTAGGCCCAAAAAAACATGCATAGACTTGTAGTGGCTACTCCCACCACAAGTGAAATCCTTCCAAAAAAAAAACCTATAAGAAGACTCAAGAGCTGAAATTTCAGAGATAAAATGGAATGTACACTTCCAAGGAGAAAGAACCTCAAGTTCTAGTAGCTCCAAAATTGATCTTTTGACTAATGTTTCCACCTGTGTAGTCAAAGTCATCCTAAAATTGCAAAATCAGCTTCTAATCTTTTGCAACTTTGTATGCATTTGACATCTCAAAAAATTGATGTAGACAGCCAAAGAAGACACCTTGAAGGCTCCAAAATAATGTTCACCCTAAGTATCTTCACTCCTACAATCACCAAGAAAATAGGGCTTAGTCGTAGGAAAACCTATTGTTAAGCAATCCTTGGGGAGAACACTACTAGAATGGGTGAGCTTCCAAGAAATGCTAGTATCTTGTCTTCCTTAATTGTTGAGGTCTTTCCTCATATGTAGCCAATGGTGCCAATGGTGACTCTCATGAGTCAAATGAAAAGGTGTGCCAATTTCTTAGCCTTGGTCTCCACCTTGATCATAAGACTTGGAGGAAGCCACAAAAAATAGTAGCTGGTTGCTCGGCTTGCTCACAAAACAACCAAAGCCTTTTTCTTCGAACAACTCTCATACAAGTGAATTCGTGCAACAACCATGCACCATGGTCAGTTCTCCTTTGTGAGAGCTATGCAACAATGCCCTCACAATAGAAAACCTTATCTCTAGATGACAAGCACAATGCTCAGTGCAACATGTAGAATACGTTGAACTAAATATTACACGAGCACAAAATCAAAGTTTCTATGTTTTACTAATGCAATCAAAATTTGAATCTATGGATGGCTTTGCTACTATATGCTATCTTAAAAAACATATAAAAAAGTGCTTAGAAACCATTTTTCCTTTCACATGTAGATGAAGTATAACATTTGGTCCATGTATACTATCTCCTTTAGCTCTCTATTTAAAAAAGAATGCTTCACATCAAGTTGATACATGCTCAAATGCGTCAGAGCTACAATTTCAATGATTGTTTTGATGGTGACTGTCTTGGCCATAGAGATAAATTATCTTCATACTCTACTCCATATGTTTGAGCGAAGCCTTTAGCTACATACCTAGATTTGTACCTATCAATGCTAACATGTAAGTGCTTCTCTACCTTATATAGTCACTTATTTTTTATGAAATTCATGTTTTTCTTCATTGGAACAAATGTCTAAGTGTGAGCATCGTCCATGTCTTTCATTTCCTCCTACATAGGCTCTTTCCATTCCCAACATGTATTTTCTTCTTCAAAGCATGTGGGTTCTTCAACAAATTTACTCATACATGCATAGTTTCTAGCAATAAATGAGTCATAAGTAAGTATTTTGACTCAATATTGTACCCTATTGGACCTTCTTAATTCACCATTCCCTTGACTTGTATTTTTTTCTAACCTATGAGCTCTCCCCTTTCTTTGCATGATGGTTGGCATTTAGCTCTATCCAAAAGTCTTCACCTTGTTTCACGTCTATGATTTTGGCTTTGCCTTTGTTGCTTTCACCACTAAGCTGACCTGACGTCATATTAATTTCATTCCATGATAAGGGTTTCCTCAAATCCTTTGGTCCACTTAAAACAATGCTTTATGGTTCTTGAGTTCCTCTCGAATGTTTCCCTTCTTCATGTTCATTTTCCTCAATAGATACATTTGAAGAGTAGGAAAGTTTAAGCTCTTCAAATCTAAAATCTCTTGATACCTTTAATTCCTTGGTTGTTGTCATGTAGCATCTACACTCCTTTTATTGACCTACATTCCCTATGAACACACATCTATCTAATATATCATCGAGTTTGTTCCTCAAAACACTTGGTATTAACTCACAACAAGTACAAAAAATGCTCTCATGTGTGATACATTTGGTTTCCTATTATACCAAGATTTATAGGGTGGCATTGTAGCATGTATGTCTAATATGGATGTTCTATTCATGATGTATATAGTATTGGATGTTGCATCCACCCAATAGAAAATTGGCATTCCCATCTCCTTCATCATAGCCCTAACACATTATGCAATGTATCTACTCTTTCTTCTATGAAACCATTTTGTTGTGTTTTATAATTGCATGGGACTAACACCAAGAGATTAATTTATCTCCCCGCATAACATAAATATTCATATGTTGACCTCCTATCATCAGAGGTACCTGCCCAATCTCTATCACTACATATCTTAATCTTTGTATGTGATGTGAACCCATAATACAAACCTTCTTTGAAAGTACCCTTAATATATCTTAGCACCCATTAGGGGAAAAAATGAACCCTGAATGGGCCTTTTAGATTAAGGAGTGATTAGTGATGGACCAATCAGAAGAGGGTGGTGGCCACAGTCTATGCCCTATATAATACTAGGCTGAAGGGGGAAGAGGGGACATATTTCTCCCTTATTTAATGAGCTGCTTCTAGAGAGAAGAGGAATCTCGTAACTCAGTTGGGCCGAAAAATTCAAAATTTTGAAAAAGTTAAAGAACTCATCATAACACCTGAAAATGGACCCCCCATTACTTTTTAGGGTCAAAAGTACTCTTTTTGACCCCAAATTCAAAATCCGTGCATGTTTTGAGCTCAAAAAAATGGGTTTTTTCAAAAGTACTCAAAAAAGAGTTATTTCCCTCCTAAACCTCACATTTTCATACCCAGGTCCCAAAAATTCATCTTTTCCCACTACTTTCACTTTGTAGCATACCATTGCAGCTCCTGTTTCTACACTCCAACCTACCTGCATCTCCTATCTCGAATTAATGTTGTAGCTTGAAGACCTTTAGCTTCAATGGCAACAACTAAAGCTTCTAGGCAACCGAAAGTTGAAATTCTCACATTAAGATGTCACAATATCAAATCCACAGATGGACAGTGGCTATCACATGAGTACTCCAAAGGTGCATGGGTGTACATGCAACCCTCTAGAGTTGGGCCTTATCGAGTTAGAGATCGTGGAAACTTAGATCTTCATTGGAAGGTAAAGTTACTTGGCTTTAAGAAGCACAGAGACAATGGGATGGTTGCCATTGTACAACATGTTTTTACAATGGCAACTATGAAACTTGAAAACTCTAGTAGAATGAGATATCCTGTGAATTGTAAGTATTACTCTACAATATTTTATGTTTTCTTGTGTCGGATATATTTTTGAACTATTTAGATATGTTTTTGTTTGTGTCAGATATATTTCCTTCTACTTTGGTGGAAGAGCAACAACTTCATAGTCTTACAGGTACTTTCCAGGCATTGCATGCAGATGTTGGTGCATTAGTCTTTCCAGAAATATCTCCTGCTCAACTTTACCATGATAGAGTTTTCTTTTACACACATAGATATGTTGTACCCTCTACAATGAATGGTTTTTGAAGGTTAGAGAGAATTGAAGTACATTCTCTTCTTAGCTTGGAGTGGCCAAAACTTGATATATGGTCCGTATCATCTTTGAAGCAGAAGATGGTAATAGATATACATAACTCTTTGAAATTCACAAGAGTGTCTAGGTCTGTAGGTTTGCACTGGTCTTTTCCCAATCATTGATTTGTATATTTATTCCAAGGATTCTCATTCCAAGAGACTTCCACCATGTTCATGTGTAAAGATATCACATATGAGCAAGTCGAAAGTCTTCTTGGTGAAGATTGGGGTTTGATAGAATGAATTGCAAAAGGTGATAAATATCTTTGTAAAATCGGTGGAACAGGTATAGGATTTCGATATTTGAAACAACATACTTCATTATACATCAGATTCTACTATGGTCGTTGGATGTGCAAACTTGGCAAATGGATACCATTTCAAAGTTCAGAGATATCTTTACATTCATTTGAAATAAAGCTTAGATTGCCCAATAATGAAATAGAAACTATTTTAGTGAATAATCATTGGACCTTGGCTAATCTGAGAGAGCACTTGATGATTATGGGGTTTGAAGTATACTCAATCCAAATTCAAAATTCAAAGACATAAGGTGAGAAATGTTTCGTGCTTTTCTTAAAGTAATCTTTTGATTATTGTTTATTTTACTTTAATGACTTCCGTTTCTTGCAAGTTGATTACAGGTGGGCAGAAGAATGGAATACAAAATGAAGTCCTTATAGATTGAAGCAAAGATGGAGCAGAACTCTCATTGTCATAGTTCTTTTGCAACCTGATAATGTCACTTCTTGGGCCCTAGTCATTGTATCTCATGGTTTTTGCACTTTCAAGAACCTTGTAGAAAGTAGGACAATCGATTCATGTTAGATATTGTATATACCTTCTTCTCTGATCCCTTCTCTCCTACTAAGATATCTAAAAATCCTCGAGATCTAGAATTGGTCTAGAAATACTTTACATCATGGATGAGCATCGCAAATTTTGTGATGCATTCTTGCATTTGCAAGCACTTCAAGTTGTACAATCATTGATACCAATAATTTGTAAATTTTGTAAGATTTGATATTTGTAATGAAAACATGTCTACTCTCACATTTTTGTAGTATTATTCAATTTTCATTTTATATAGATTATGATCAAGTTCACAATAATTGACATTTTATTGGTTAATTTTCTCAATAGATGATCATTTATGAAGTTTGAAATTACAAAAGATATAACTAAAAAAGGCCATTCATGTTAGATATACTCAATACTTACTCCTCAAGTACCACAAATGATCCATGGTGCTCTAAGTTATAAGGCCCCCATTATGAGGAGAAACCACTTTGAGAGTAGAAACATCCATGGAACCTTAACTTCTAAGCTAGATGAATTTTATATGTGAAAATTTATGGTAATAAATGGTCTTTGTGATTGATGCCATGAGGTAAGTGGGGCATAAAAGTTTTTCCAATTTGAATGCCATTCAAGTTGAAAATAAAGGCCCTCTGGTGCCATGGAATTTCCCCATAGAACCTTAATGGGAGGAGTTCAAAGGGGGATTTCTGCCTTATGTGGGGTATAGAGGCACAACAAGAATGCTAGACATGAGGATATTATCCTACATTATATTTTGCAAACTATTTTATCTCATGTGACTATGTTTGTTTATACTGGCTCCCATTGTAGAAGTTGTATATGCATGGATCACTGTAGAGTAAGTGACTTGTTAGAAATAAGTTCCAAAACTCTAAAAATCTAAATAATAAAGTTTCATATCCACTAAAAATAACCTTGCATGGCCTCAAAAGTATCAAAAAAGAGGAGTCATAGAAACATGGGATATGTCTTGGCAAAAGTTTTGTAGAGGGCTATTGTGTGTTTCTATGGATGAACTTTTTTTGTGCTTTTGAGGCCATGCAAGTTTATTTCTAGTGGATATGAAACTTTATTATTACAAATTGAAGGTCCATAAAACTCATTATGTGCTCAAATTAATTTACCAATGGAAAATGAGTTTATAACCATAAATGATTTGCTCTGCACACATAGCATGTTGACTTGAGTGCATATGATTGTGAACATATGATATAGATCAATGTGGAGTTGAGCATGTGTAAGAAAGGTTATGAAAAAGTATATTACTAATGAGGTAATTTCACATTACAAAACATATCTTCAAGAAGAATGATCACATAGTCATATATGCTCCTATCAAGTTCTTGGGTTGCATAATTTCCCTAAAATTTGCAAGAAGTAGTTTTTTCCACCATTTGATGACCTTGCATGACCTCAAAGCACCAAAAAAGGGTTTATATCTCATGAATGGTTTGGATTTTGGAGAAATGGATGCTACCATCACGTCCGGAACATGCAAAAACCCTAAGATTGACTATTTTTTTGTCTAATTCTGACATCTAGAGCCTTGGTAACCTCAAAAAGCACCAGAAAAGGGCCAGCCACAGAAACGCGGGAGAGGCCTCTGCAAAACTTTGCAGAGGCCTATCCCGCGTTTCTGTGGCTGGCCCTTTTCTGGTGCGTTTTGCAGAGGCCTATCCCGCGTTTTTGTGGCTGGCCCTTTTCTGGTGCTTTTTGAGGTTATCAAGGCTCTAGATGTCAGAATTAGACAAAAAAATAGTCAATCTTAGGGTTTTTGCATATTCCGGACGTGATGGTAGCATCCATTTCTCCAAAATCCAAACCATTCATGAGATATAAACATTTTCATAGAATTTATAGTTTTACAATGGTTTCGTTTGTGTTTATGACATCACCTCCCTCTCAAAGCGATAAGTTCCACAGGAAATAGCTATGTAACTATGAGATTTTTTGGAAATTGAATCTTCATAGTTATTGGTCTTTTTAGAGTTCTTTATATGTTGTACTGGAACAGGATGATGATGGATATCCATGATGGTACTAGAAAGGGTTTGTAGTATATCTAGCTCAAGAATTAAGGGCATGATTCTCATGATGGATAGTACTCCTTTTCTGACTCAGATGATGATCTTTTGATGTGGAATGGTGATCGTGGAAGTCTTAAACCCAGCTTGTATCTTCTTCTTAGGACATTTGAATATGATGTGGTTAGTGACAATACAGTCCTTTCTTTCAAATTTTAGGTTCATGGACCTTATTATATGCACAACCTAGTTGAACAATGCAAATACTAGTTTTGATTCTAAGGGATTTGTTTTGCACACATACCACCTTTATGCAAGTGGATACAATTATGAACTTATGATATAGATCAATGTGGACTTGAGCATGTGTAAGAAAGATGATGAAAAGTAGATTATCATAATGGAAATGTGATTTTACAAAATATATCTCTTCAACAAGAATGATTACATAATCATGTATGGTCCCATCTAGTTTCTTTGGTTGTATGGTCATCATCTTCACATGAGCTACACACAAGTCAATATCTTTCAAAATAGAAGTAAGGAATGCATCTCCTTCCTCTTGGATGGCTTGAAGTGCTATTAATTATATCCAAAGTCTAGTGCATTAACTTTGAATCACTAAGGATCGATAACGTTTGCTCACTTTTTTGTTGCTTTTGCATTCAGAGAAACTTTAGGCTGTGCTACATATGATCTATGATGTGGTTGGTAGTTCTTATTCATTTTACATCTATGCCTTGATTGACATTGTGACACAATTTATGGCATATGTTTCTTTTCTCATATGTGGGTAGTGTTCTTTGACCTTATAGTAGTGACTTTATAGCCTCTACTTGATATGATGTTGGAATATGCATATGTTTCATGATGATTCCTTGAAGCTCTCCTTTTTGGATGACTTGGAATGGTTACTTCATGCATGTTTCATCAGCCATGTTCCATTTGGAGGTAGATTGAGTTCAAATGGTTCATCACCAATGATTAGTGGATCTATTATTCCCCTTTGTGCATGTCCTTAGAATCTTTTATGAATGGTCACATCTGTGGTAGTTGATCTTCATCATGCTCACAAGAATGATTCTATGGATGAGGGTATGAACTATTTTGATATTCTTAATCGACTTTACTCTGTCATATTGAGCCACTCTATGATTGTATGGTGACCTCTATTGCATGTAGACCACTTCATCCTCTATGATGGAGCTTCATCCAAGGTGGTCATTATGTACCTTGAGCATGGATAGGATATACCACAAAAACTTGTTAGTATAAAATAATCAATGATGCCTCTTATGTAACTTGAGTTCCAAGTTGAACCCTAAAACACTTTTTGTGCATGACATTGATCATGATGCAAAGGACTTGTTGATAACCTCTAATTTTCACTTGCAATGTTGTGTTATAATTTCATGAAAACATTTCTAATAGTCAAACTCTTGCAAAAGTTGTTTGAAGAAAAGCAAGTGAGTATTATTCCAACTAGTCAACATGCATAGAACCACTAATATGACATGTACTTTTTAAGAAATTACTATTAGATCTATAGTGGGACTTTTCCATCACTACTCTACTAGAATCTTGACTGATAAAAATTGATACATCAAAATTCTCCATATGACAATACAACATGTAATATTTCAATGAATAAAATGGGCACAATTTAAAGAAACAAACAACATCTGAATGTAGAATGTACCTTATCTTTCACTATTCCAAGTCATTGATGATTAGTATCTATAATATGACTTTGAGCCTATCACCACAACATGTAGAAAAAATATAAACATATATAAAATCAAATTCAAAAGGGATATGAAAAGAAAATTAGTAGAGGTAGATTTTATTTTAGAAGAAGAACATTGATTTTTGAAGCCTCTATAGATTAAAAATTTATTTATTTATTGTTTTGTACAAACAGAAGCATATGTATATGAGTTCTTCATAAACTAAGGATATGATTTCTTCATTGACTACTTAGTCATGGTTGCATGCTAAAAATACCTAGGCATATTTTCTTTTATGTGTAAGTATTATGTGGCAATATCAAGCATGTCCTCTTTATAATTCATGTTCCTAATGAATAACTTCTATAATCATGGAGAAATGCTTCCACACACATTTTCCTATCCATACTGTGTAATATTTGTGTCATTCTTTTGAAAAGAAGGAGAAGTAACAGAAAGTATTAACAATTTAAAGTGCTTCTTTGGTGTTGATGAATCACTTATTTCTTAGGTGAATTACCTATGCAAAGGAAATATTAGTTTAATTCTTTTGCAAATATGAGAATCAAGAAAAATACATACCTCATTATAAGAATATGGTGTCTGTGTCCTCGCACTCCACATGAAAGAGCTTCCAATGATGGTATTGTGTGCTTTTCCTCCTGAAAAATAGTAGATGAATACTGGAAAGTAAAATGAATAGTACATCTTTGATCACAAATAAAGAATGAACCACCTACTTGGACATGAATATTGTCATCTCATGGGAGAAAAATTTCTTTGTGAGTGATTCTATTATTGTTACATCTTCTCCTTGGAGGAAATTGTTCGAGTACCTCATGGCTGCTAGAATTCAAGAGGTAAGAGAGAGAAAGATAGAAGAGAATCAAAATAACATGTATAATGGACTAAGAAGTATCTGTACATAGAGAAAACTACTTTTTTGATATGTGTATGGGTCAGGGTGAGGTTTTCCATTCTATGTGAGTGAAAATGATAAAAATTTGAAAAACTCATTTTTTGAGGTAGGGAAAGTTACGAGTTTGATGATGTGGCACTTTACTTTTGGAGCAGTTTGAAAAAAGAACTATTATGAGTGATTTTATTAAAAAATCCATAAAAAAAAGTAACTTCTGACATGTATATTAAGAAATGGGCCCTTTTTAGTAAGCAATAACTAACTGTGTGACTTTTCAAAAAAAAGTCATTTTTTTATTCACAAAGATGGACGGATTTGATGATGTGTAAAGTGGAATCTCTCTCTCTTTCTTTTACAGAAGAGAGAGATGACCCTACTTGGGCCTAAAAAAAAGCCTAGTCTTGCCTACTAAAAAGTGCTCTATTAAATGCACTTTGTTCCCTCAAGCAAGAACAAGATTAGGCTTAATCCCTTAAAATTAGGAATCCTTACAAGGCCGATGCAGGGTTCATTTTTTCCCCTAATGCCTTTGTCTTCCAATCCAATGTTCTTTCCTAGGACAATGCATGAATTGAGACAACACTCCAACTGCATATAATAAATCAGACCTAATCAATTTAGCATATATTAGGCTATCAACCAAACTTTGATATAGATTCATGTCATCGAACTCTCCTCCTCCATATCTCCTTAATTTATGATTCACCTCCATTGGAGTAGGTGCTACCCTGCAGTATTCCATTTTAAACTTGATTAGCGAATTCTTCAAATACTTTTCTTGAGTCACATACACTCCATGTTGAGTATATGAAATCTCCATTCCCAAGAAATATGACAAGTCTCCCAAGTGGCTAATCTTGAACTCTTTCTCCATCTGCTTCTTAAGACTTTGTATGCATTTCTCATCTGTACCTGTAAGAATTATGTCATCAACATATATGCACATGTAAATAAACCCATCATCACTTTCTTTAACAAGCAAGCTACTATCTACCTTAGACACTTGGAAACCAAGCTCCTTCAAGAACTTCACGAGTTTGTAGTTTCATGCCCTTAATGTCTACTTCAAACCATACAAAGCTCTCTTGAGCTTGCATACATACTCTAGATAACATTTATTCTTGAAACCATCTAGTTGCTCCATGAAAACTTCATTTGAAATGTAACCATTGAGAAAAGCATTCTTCACATCTGATTGACATAGCTTCCAACCTTTACATGCAGCAATAACTATGAGAGTCCTTATACTTGTCATCTTTTCCACATGACTATAAGTCTCGTCATAGTCTACACCATATGTTTGAGCATACATTTTCACAACAAGTCTAGCTTTATACCTAGACACACTTCCATCTACATACCTCTTTGTCTTGCACACCCATTTGCATCCAATGATTTTTTTATTATTTGGTTTAGGAACCAAATCCCTTGTCTCGTTCTTCATCAATGCATCATACTCCTCCTGCATAGCTTTTTCCCAAATTTCCTTACCTTTTGCCTCATCATATGTAGAAGGGTCTTCTTCTGCTTTCACTATATAAGCATAAACTTTTAGTGGTCAAAAACTAAAGTATCATAACTATACCTTATGGGTTGATTTCTATTCCTTGTTGACCTTCTAACTTCTCCACTCTTTGAAGTCTCTGGTTCATCATATTCTGGATCAAACCTTGGCATCTCTTCATTATCAATTTGAGCATGAACAATCTCTTCATCATTAGGATTTGGAATATTTGATTTCCCCTTTCTTTGGGTCATGACTTCTTCATCACCTGCATGAATATTAATTATACCTGCATACCAAGTACCTTGCTCATCAAATGTAACATCCTTTGACACAAGGAATTGCTTTGTAAATGGACTCCACAATCTGTAACACATCTGCTTAGCATCATAACCAATGAACACATACTTTTCGGCTTTAGGTTCCAATTTATGCCTTAATTGAGATGGTACATATGCATAAGACAAACATCCAAACACTTTGCAATGATCTAAGGTAGGTCTCTTATCCCACCATGCCTCATATGGGGCCATACCATTGAAATCCTTACATGGAAGTCTATTAACCAAATAAGTAGTTGTATTCACAACCTCAACCCACAAATAATTAGGGCAATTTTTCTCCTTCATCATTGACCTTGCAAACTCAACGAGGTCTATTTCTCCTTTCTGCTACACCATTTTGTTGAGGAGAGTATCTTCCCTTTTTATACCTGTATTCCATAAGTAATCATTGAACTGATTAGAGAAATACTCTCCCCCTCCATCCAACCTTAGTCACTTCAACTTTCTCCCTGTGATTCTCTCTGCATACACATGCTAATGTTTAAATGTATTGAACACCTCTAATTTATCTTTGATCACATATATAGTAATCCACCTGGTAGCATCATCAACATAAATCAAATAATATCTCAAAACATTAATGCTAATGTCCTTTGATGGACCCTATACATTTGTATGCACCAATTCAAGATTCTCTGAATACATAAACCCTTTCTTACCATAACTATTCTTGTGAGCTTTACCCAATTGACATGCTTCACACTTGTATGTCATGTGTTGACCTGCAATATTAGGAAATCCAAGCACTGAACCATTGTTAGTCATATCCATAATACGTCTTTCATTAAAATATCCGAGCCTTTTGTGCCAAAGATCTACCTTAGAAATCTTATGTTCTCCATAAGTGAACAAAGCATGACCAACATTGCCTTGATTCTTCAATGTGAAGAGCTTTTCTTCTTTCTTCCCTGAAATAATTTGTTTATACCCATGGCTAGGGTCTTCAACATAAAATCCATCATTAGTGAATCTTACTTCATATCCTTTCTCGACAATTTTCCCTACACTTATCAAATTCTTTTGAATTGTAGGGACATACAAAACCTTACTGAAAAGAGTGCTTCCATCCTTAGCCTTTATTGATCCAATAGACTTCACATTGTGCTTTGTGTTATCACTTATTTGGACTATATGATTACTCACCTTATTCTCCAAATTAGTTATCAAAGCTATGTTGACACTCAGGTGATTGTTGCACCCTGAGTCAATGAAGAAAACTCTTTGATCTTCACTTTATCTTTCACGAGTTGCATTCATAATTAAGGTTGAATCCTCTTAGTGATATCAAGCATAATTATAATAGGTATTATTGTAGGATTCACTTTGAAAGCCTCTTCCTCCATTTCTTCCAAAGAAACCTCTATTACCTCTACCTTTGAAATTACTTCTCTAATTTCTACCACCTCTTCCTCTTGAGTTAGAAGTTTGATTATATCCTCTACCATTCTGATTATTATAACAACATCCATGAGCCAAATGATTAGTCTTACCACAAATACAACAAGCTTTTAGACCATGTTTATTGCTTTTGCATCTTCCTCTTCCTTTGCCACCTCCTATTCCGCTTAGGAAGTTAGCTTGACTCATAGTGCCTTCATCTTCATTCAATTGTTCCTAGCCTTTGTCAATCTTCTTCTTATCCTTTGAATACATTGCTTGACCTGTACTCTTATCAACATCACCTTTGATATCCTCCTCGAAGGTTAGCATATGTCCTAGCAATTGATTCAAATTAGCATTGAAATGATCGAGTGACAGTTTAGTGGATAGAATGAATGGCTTCCACTTATCACCTCCTTTCAAACCTGTGAGAATTTGTCTTACCAATTTGTCCTGTTCAATGTCTTCATCAACTGCTCCTAATGCATCTGCAATATACTTCATCCTTGCTACATAATCAGAAATATATTGAGAAGTCTTCTTCTTGAATGTGGTGAACTCTGCACATAAAGATGCCTTCCTTGAATTTTTAGTGTTTTGGAAATGCTCCTCCAAAGCATTGCATATGTACCTTGCACTTTCGAGTCCTCTAATGTGAGGTAGCAGGTAACCATTGACTCCCATGTAGATAATGCTCCTTGCTTGAGCATCCTTCTTCATCCATGTCTTCAAATCTGAGAGCTCTTCCCTAGTTGGAACACTAGGATACTTAAATTCTGGTTTTTCTTCTTCACCTGTGATGTATCCTATCATATCCTTGCTCATAAGATGAGCTTCCATCCTCATCAACCAAGGAGGATAGTTTTCTCTATCCAAGTTCTCTATCTGGAGAGAATCTCCCATCCTTTCTTCACCTATGCAATAAATTCTTCAAGCTTTGTGAGTAATAAAGGTACATTTAATTAAAATATAAATCCTTCTGATCCTCTTGATAACTTTGAGGCCTCCTTCTCTGACTTTCCCTTCAAACCTTCACCTTTTGAACCTTCAAAGCTTGATTTTTGTCTATCTACAATAGCCAAGCTCCTTGTTTTCTTCAAATCTAAATGTCCCTGATCTCATACCACTGATGGAGATGATTAATTTCCAAAATAACAAGTTATCCTTGACATTAGAGCACCTCTATATCAAGAATAACTCATAACCACAACGAAATTTGGAAATCTATTGCCAGATTATCAGGACTTGAGTCAACTATGAAGAACCTCATCACACAAAAAGGTTTGTTGTACTTAATTCACTCATTGACCAATCAAATGTGTAAAGTTTTCAATTAAACTTTACACAAGGTATCTCGTAAAGTTTATGCACCCTCTCTAAGTTAAATCACAAAAGAATAAGTAGATCTTGAGATTTCCTCCAAACAATGTACCTATTTCTAAACTGTTCTTCTATGTAGTCGACTTTGACACATGAAACTTCTAATGCATGGTTCTCCAAAATTAGAAACCATTTATTCAAATGCTTTTAGCCAATACTAATTTATCTTTCAACTTAAAGAATGAAATCTTATTTGGTCAAAACTTTACACTATGGAGGGAGATTTGATCAAAACAACGATCATCGAGATTGCACCTGTTCCTGCCTTCACTTCTTTACATTTACACATGTAAATGTTCCTACTTAAAATTCTCTCAATATGATTACAATGAGACTCTCAAATCTTTACCATAGATGCATTGATTATGGACTTAGACATCCACAAAATTATTTCTGAAATGAACAAGCATAGAATGAGAGATGGAGAAAAGATCATGACACAAATTTTTGAAGTTTTCTTCTATTCTCCTGGAAAATATCTGGTTGATGAATCTCATACATTCATCACACATTTTCTTCTTCTACTCATCTATATTTTTTCTATATCTCTTCTCTCATATATGTCCCAACTCTATACTAGTATATATAGGCATATATGCACAAACTCCTCACCATTACAAAGGCATAAGTGAACTAATTACAAGCTTAATGTACATATATACATACAAGTCTTCATCTTCTGATCATGCACTCATCTTCAAGACTCAAACTTTGATGTTTGCTTTATTCTTTGAGTTTAAGGCTTTTCCGAATCATCAATTGGTGATTGTCTTGCACCAACAAATGTTCATCTCCACACTGACCAGTAACGCCACTAGTTTCTCAAGATCGGGCAAAATATCTATGATATATACAAAAATGGTGAAAACCTCCCATTTCTCATCATCCATAGGTCCATTCATTGTATATGCAACTAAGCCATCATCATCTATGTGGAAACCTATGGATCTCAATGCATCACTCCATTCATTGATCTTCATAATGTACTCATCAATGTTGGTAATAGATTTCTTTCTTGATTTATTGAGTTCAATCTTCAATTGAATATTTCTAGGTCCTTGTAGGTGATTTCTTTGAGAGTTATGAGAGGGTTCAAATCCAAACTTTGAAATTCTCAATTCTAAAATTTTGATTCTCAATTCTAAAATTTTGTTTTAGAAAGTTCATATGCTCATAAGTTTGGAGCTTGAGTTTCAACAATTCTTATCAAGGAATGCATATAGGAATGCTAAAAGGAAAGAACATGCATATAAGAATGTTAAAGGTAAAGGCCATGTTGATTGGCATGTTAAATAGGTACCTACACCATCTACTTTTATTGTGAACATAGAAGAAATGAATTCTATTTTTTATGATAAGGATGTGTTGAAACTTGACAATACTACATTGCGTGGGGCTCTTATGGCTGATTCTCTTTCCCACACATGGAAACTAGATTCTATTGTTTCTTTCCATGTGACACCACAAAGACAATTTTTCTCTACCGATGTATCACATTCTCTTAGTACCATGAGACTTGGTGATTTTTAATTGTGTGATGTGGTTGGGATTGGAGATGTGGGTGTGTACTTCACTAATGGTTCAAAATTTACTACACATAATGTACACCACATGTTTTTTATCATGCAATTCGATGTCAATTGTTCAACTTGGTCCCCTTTGTTAGAAAGTGGTTTTCTATGCTTGCTTCTTTTGCATATCACAAGGAAATATGGTTATTGCAAAAGGAAAAACATTGCCTTACTTTATTCTCTATTTGTACTAGAGAAAAAAATCTTCTTATTCGTTAGTGAACAACATATGGCTTGTATATGACATGGTTGTTTGGGCCACATATCTTAAAGTGGAATGAAAAATATTTCTCATTATGGCTACTTACATGTGTTATGTCTCCTTGACTTTTCATTTTATGAGCATTCTCAATATTTAAAGAAAATTTGTTATGTCGATAGAACAGACATTAAATCTTCAATTCGGCACTAGATCTTGTTGATACCAATGTATGTTCTGCTATGTCCACTAGGTCTTTAGTTGATTCTTTTTACTTTGTCACTTTTACAAATGATGCTACTAGAAAAGCCTAGGTTCTTCCTATCAAAACTGAAGATGAGAAATTCTATACTTTTAGAAAATGGATTGCATGACCAGAGACTGAGAAGAGAACTAAGCTTAATGGTTATGTTCATATAATGATAGTGAGTATACCACACATAAATTTAGCCGTTTTGTTGTCGGCATAGGGGAATACAATGAGAATGGTATATTGTAGTACATAATGGTATAGCAAAGAGAATGAACGAAAGTACTCATGATAGAGTAGTTTCTATGTTTCATCATGCAAATCTTTCACAAGGCTTCTGCGTATACGCATTGTAGACTAAATTTCATGTGACTAACAGTAGTTTCTATGTTTCATCATGCAAATCTTTCACAAGGCTTTTGCGTATAAGCATTGTAGACTAAATTTCATGTGACTAACCTTCTAGTGTGTAATAGTAAAGGCTTGAAAGTGGCAAACAAGTATTAGATGTGGAAGTCACCACATTATCATTACCTTAGAGTATTTTTTTGTGAGGCTTATTTCCACATTCCAAAGAAGTTGACAAGATTTTGGACTAAAATCTAGAATATGCATTTTTCTTGGATATGGGAGGTAAAGTCAATTTGGATACCATTTATGGGCTATCAAAACACGCTCAATGATCAAAAGTAGTGATATTATTTTTAATGAAATGAAGATGTATGAATTGATCGATATGATTAGGCTATCAACCAAACTTTGATACACCTTCGTGTCCTAGAACTCTTGTCCTCCATATCTGCTTAATTTATGATTCACCTCCATTGGAGTAGGTGCTACCTTGCAATCTTCCATTTTAAACTTGATTAGCAAATTCTTCAAATGCCTTTCTTGAGTCACATACACTCCATGTTGAGTATATGAAATCTCCATTCCCAAGAAATATGACAAGTCTCCAAAGTCACTAATCTTGAACTCTTTCTCCATCTGCTTTTTAAGACTTTGTATGCCCTTCTCATTTGTACTTGTAAGAATTATGTCATCAACATATATGCACATGTAAATAAACCCATCATCACTTTCTTTAACAAACAAGCTACTATCTACCTTAGACGCTTGGAAACCAAGCTCCTTCAAGAACTTCACAAGTCTATAATTGCATGCCATTAGGGCCTGCTTCAAACCATACAAATCTCTCTTGAGCTTACATACATACTCTAGATAACACTTATTCTTGAAACCATCTAGTTGCTCCATGAAAACTTCATTTGAAGTGTAACCATTGAGAAAAGCATTCTTCACATCTAATTGACATAGCTTCCAACCTTTACATGCAGCAATAGCTATGAGAGTCCTTATAGTTGTCATCTTTTCCACAGGACTATAAGTTTCATCATAGTCTACACCATATGTTTGAGCATACCCTTTCACAGCAAGTCTAGCTTTATACCTAGACACACTTCCATCTACATACCTCTTTGTCTTGTAGACCCATTTTCATCCAATGATTTTCTAATTATTTTGTTTAGGAACCAAATCCCATGTCTCAGTCTCCATCAATGCATCATATTCCTCCTGCAAAGCTTTTTCCCCAATTTCCTTACCTTTTGCCTCATCATATGTAGAAGGGTCTTCTTTTGCTTTCACTATATAAGCATAATCTTTGGTGGTCAAAACTAATGTATCATAACCGTACCTTATGGATTGTTTTCTGTTCCTTGTTGACCTTCTTACTTCTCCTCTTTTTGAAGTCTCTGGTTCATCATATTCTGGATCAAACCTTGGCCTCTCTTCATTATCAATTTGAGCATGAACAATCTCTTCATCATTAGGAATTCGGATCCTTGATTTCCCTTTTCTTTGGGTCATGACTTCTTCATCACCTGCATGAATATTAATTATACCTGCATACTAAGTACCTTGCTCATCAAATGTAACACCCTTTAATACAAGGAATTGCTTTGTGGATGGACTCCACAATTTGTAACCCATCTGCTTATCATAATAACCAATGAACACATACTTTTCAGCTTTAGGTTCGAATTTATGCCTTAATGGAGATGGTATATATGCATAAGCCAAACATCCAAACACTTTGTAGTGATCTAAGGTAGGTCTCTTACCCCACCATGCCTCATATGGTCTTATACCATTCAAAGCCTTACATGGAAGTCTATTAACCAAATAAGTAGCTGTATTCACAACCTTAGCACACTAATAATTAGGGCATATTTTTCTCCTTCATCGTTGATCTTGCAAACTCAACAAGAGTTCTATTTCTCCTTTCAGCTACACCATTTTGTTGAGGAGAGTATCTGCAAGTAACTTCCCTTTTTATACCTGCATTCCATAAGTAATCACTAAACTCATTAGAGAAATACTCTCCACCTCCATTTGACCTTAGTGTCTTCAATTTTGGCCCTATGATTCTCTCTGCATACACATGGTAATGTTTAAATGTATAGAGCACCTCTAATTTATCTTTGATCACATATATAGTGTTCCACCTGGTAGCGTGATCAACATAAATTACATAATATCTCAAACCATTAATGCTAAAGTCCTTTGATGGACCCCACACATCTGTATGCACCAATTCAAGCTTCTTGGAATAAATAAACCCTTTCTTTCCATAACTATTCTTGTGAGCTTTACCCAATGAGCTTTACCCAATTGACATGCTTCATACTTGTATGGCATGTGTTGACCTGCAATATTAGGCAATCCAAGCACTGAACCATTGTTAATCATATCCTTAATACCTCTTTCATTAAAATGTCCAAGACTTTTGTGCCAAAGATCTACCTCAAAAATCGTATCTTCTCCATAAGTGAACAAAGCATGACCAACATTGCCTTGAATCTTCAATGTGAAGAGCCTTCCTTCTTTCTTCCCTAAAACAATTTGTTTATACCCATGGCTAGGGTCTTCAACATAAAATCCATCATTAGTGAACCTTACTTCATATCCTTTGTCTACAATTTTCCCTACGCTTATCAAATTCTTTGCAATTGTAAGGACATACAAAACCTTACTCAAAAGAGTGGTTCCATCCTTAGCCTTTACTCACTCAATGGACTTCACATTGTGCTTTATGTTATCATCTGTTTGGACTATATGATTACTCACCTTATTCTCCAAATCAGTCATCAAAGCTATGTTGCCACTCAGGTGATTCCTACAAACTGAGTCAATGTAGAAAACTCTTTGATGTTCAATTTGTCTTTCACAAGTTGCATTCATAATTAAGGTTGAATCCTCTTTCTGATCTGAAGCATAATTTTAGTAGGTATTATTGTAGGATTCACTTTGAAAGCCTCTTCCTGCATTTCTTCCAAAGAAACCTCTATTATCTCTACCTCTGAAATTACTTCTCTTATTTCTACCACCTCTTCCTCTTGAATTAGAGTTCTGATTATATCCTCCACCATTCTGATTATTATAACAACATTTATGAGCTAAATGATTTGTCTTGCCATAAATCCAACAAGCTTTAAGACCATCTTTATTGCTTCTACCTCTTCCTCTTCCTTTGCCACCTCCTCTTCCTCTTACGAAGTTAGATTGACTCATAGTGCCTTCATCTTCCTTCGATTGTTGCTTGCTTTTGTTAATCTTCTTCTTATCCTTTGAATACATTGCTTGACCTGTACTCTTATCAACATCACCTTTGATATCTTGCTCAAAGGTTAGCATATGTCCTAGCAATTGATTCAAATGAGCACTGAAGTGATCGACTCTCAATTGAGTGGATAGAATGAATGGCTTCCACTTATCACCTCCTCACAAACCTATGAGAATTTGTCTTACCAATTTGTCCTCTTGAATGTCTTCTAATGAGATTATAAAATTCTCCTAGTATTTTTCATTTGGTCATTTTATTTAGCCTTAGTGGTGTTTGGATTATTTTAGCTCCATTATCATTCTAGTTAGTTCTCTATCATCATGTCATCGGAGTTCTCAAGTACATTGGGTGGATGAAGCTCTAGTGTTAGTGCTTCTAAGAGGATATATAACTTGCACTAGCAAAAATACCATTTTGAGATCTAAAACTTTTATGGCATGATTTTGCTCTATGCAAAAACCATATTAAAGATCTACTCATTCAAACAAGGTAGTGGAAGCCAATAAATGGAATATCAAAGAAGCCTGATGACATGGATGACTGATGATTAGGATGAGTTGGATGAAATTTCTAGGTGTACAATATAGATACACCTGGTAGATAATGCTTACTTTATAGTATTAGACTGTTAACGTGGAGAGGAGCTTTGGAAGACGTTATGCAATACATATGAAAATGAAAAAACATGAAATAAATTGTAAGGCTTATGAGAAATTTATATGACCTTTGAATGAATGACACACATAGTGTTGTTGCTCATCTAAATGAATTTGATGCTATATTTTCTTAGTTAAAAGCTTATAAAGTGAAAATGCATAATGATATAAAAGAAATCTTGTTTCTATATACCTTGCCATCATCATGGGTTTGCATATCTATTAGCAATAGTGCACCTATTGGTAAGCTGGTCGATGATGATATATTTGGAGCATTCTTGAGTGAAGAGATATGTAGAAAGTCCGTAAGTGGCACTCAAAGTTGAGATTCATATAATTTTTGTGATTTTTACCAAGAAAAGAATGAACAATGTGGTCATAGAAAGACAAAGGAAAAGAATGGTTAGTAGAATGAGAGTAAAAGTAAATAAAAAGAGAGGGATATTGAGTGCCATTATTTTCATACAAAAGCACTTATGAAGAAAGACTAATATGCATTAAGTAATGTTAAAAGTAAAGGACATAATGTTGAACGGCATGTTAAACACTTACTTTTACCATCTGCTTCCACTACAAAGATAGCATAAATTAGTTCTATTTCTAATGATTCTAATGTGTTGAAACTTGACATTAATCTTCCCACTAAGTCTCTTAGGGTGTTTGTCTTTCCCACACATGGTTACTAGATTATGGTGCCTCTTTCCATGTGGCACCACATATAGAATCGTTTTCTACTTATGCAACAATATATTTTGGTATCGTGAGACTTGGTGACTCTTGCTAGTGTGACATCGTTGGGATTGGATATGTGGTTGTGCACTTTATTGATGGTTCTAGATTCAGTATGCACAATCTATACCATGTGCCTCAATTATCATGCATTTTGATGTTATTTCGTCAACTTCATGACCTTGTTTGCAAAGTGGTTTTCTATGTAGAGTTGCTTCCAATATCAAAGGGAAATATGGTTATTTCAAAGGAAAGAAAAGTTGGCTCACGTTATCCTTCATTTCTATCACAAAAAGAACACTTATTACCTGAGCAATCTGTGGCTTACATTTGGCATGGACATTGGGGCCACATATTGGCTCCATGGTTACAACAAAGATTTCACTTCCATGATCATGCTAGTTCAATTTTCATGCTTTGCATAGTATGGATCTCAATTTTTGTGCTTTGCATGGTGAGAGATTAGAAGCAATGAGGTCATTTCCAATGCATCTAAAATGCATGAACAACCCATTAATGGGCTAGAAGTGAGAAGAGTTTTTTTTTCTGAGGATACTAGTCCTTCAATTAGGATGCATAGAAATGTTACACATAGGAATGTCTAGGAGAATATTCAATTAGATTATTCTATAAATATTCATGTTTAAAAACCATTGAGATGTTCTACACATGTCTTATATACACCTGATAGATATGCTCCACTTTGCTATTTTTTTTGTTACTAGATGCTAGTCAATCTTCTTTCTACAAAGAGGGTATGAAAAAAAAAAGGATCATGTCAAGTGGGAGCATGTAATGAAGAGTGACTTGGGTTTTATTCACAAGAATGGTACTTGGTATTTGGTAGATTTAATAAAGGGATGCAAAGAGGTACCTTGTACATGCACATATAAGCTGAAGTTCACATCGTTAGTGCTTTTGCAAAGTATAAAGTGTGAGTGGTTGCCAAGGGTTCTAAGCAACAACATAGGGTGGATGTTCAAAAGATCTTCTCTATAGTAGCAAGATCACAACACAATGTATGTTTGTTGGATTTGTTGGAATGGACGACTTATAGCTAGTCCTAATGGATGTGAAAATTGCTAGCTTGCATGGAGATCTTAAAGATGAGATCTATGTGGAACAACTAGAGCTTTATGTAGTTCCTAGCAAAGAGAGTCTAGTTTGTAAGTCAAACAAGGGATTATATGGACTAAAGAGTCCCGTAGAAAATGGTAGCAAAGCTTTAATGCTTTTATGAGATTTAAGGCTATTCTTGAGGCAATGAGGATCATTTTCTTTGCACTAAGAATTGTTGGGATGGTACGAGAACAAGGTATGTAAGCTGAAGAAGGCATTATATGGGCTAAAACAAGCCCGTAGAGCATGGTACCAACAGATAGATAAGTATCTCTTGGATCTAGGTTTCAAAAGATGTGCTTTTGATGCTAACTTGTATGTTCTAAAGAAAGGAGGGAAAACAATTGTGCTTGTACTCTATGTACATGACCTTGTGAACAAGAAATGATGATGCTCTTCTTCAACAAATAAAAGATGCCTTGAGTTCATAATTTCAAATGACAGACTTGGGCTTAATGCATTATTGATTAGGTCTTGAAGTTTGGCAGGAACCAGGGAAGATTTTCATCTCTCAACAAAAGTATGCAAGGCAGATATTGAAGGCATTTGACATGGAGGATTGCAAGGAAATTTCTACACCTATGGAGGTCAACACAAAATTATCTATTGAAGATACTTCACCTCCAGTGGATATTGGAAGATATAGGACATTCGTTGGAAGTCCAATCTACTTGTGCAATAGCAGACCAGACATCTCTTATGGTGTTGTAGTAGTAAGTAGGTTCTCTAAAAAGCCTTGCCAAACTCATTGGAAGGCACACATGCGGATACTCAGGTATGTGAAAGGAACTACTGATTATGGTATTCTTTATGAAGAAGGATCATCTCTGGTCAGATACCGACTCAGACTAGGCAGGAGATATTGATACCAGAAAGTCAGTTTCTGGATATTGCTTTTCTTTAAGATCAAGGATTTTCTCAACCAACTGTAGGATTATCTTCTACTGAAGCTGAGTACAAAGCTGCATGTGTTGCAGCATGTGAAGTAGTATGGTTGAGGAGGATCCTATGGCACATAGGAATACAAGGACAGGAGGTTACATAGTTGAAGTGCGACAACCAAAGTTGCATGGCCATTACCAAAAATCTTGTTTTCCATGCACGTACTAAGCACATAAAAATTCAGTATCAATATGTGCATGAGTTGATTGAGGACGGTGTCGTGGAGATAAGCTATTTTCCTACTGAAAAAAATGGAGCAAACATCTTCACCAAGGCTCTTGGGAGAGAGCAATTTCTTCGAGACTTTCCAAAGCTTGGGATTGGACCAAGGAGGTAGTTCACTGTAGGGTGGACATTGAGGGAAGGGGGGGAGGGGGGTGTTAGATATGCTTAATACTCCACATTCATGTGACCACAAATGATCCATAGTGCTCTAAGTTGTAAGGCCCCCGTTATGAAGAGAAGCTAAGAGCCCGGACATTTGTGGAACCCTAACTTTCAAGTTAGATGAGGTCTATGTGTGACCGTTGATGGTTGTAGATGATCTTTGTGAGCCAAATCATTAGGTTAGGTAGGGCATAAACTTTCAATCCATTGGGTTGCCATTTAAGGTGAAAATAAAGGCCTTGTGGTGTTGCACAGTTTCCCCATAGAACCTTAATGGGGGGAGTGCAGAGGGGGGCTTGCACCCTTCTGCGGGGTCCAAGGGGCCTATCCCCTTGGCCCATAGGGCCGAGACGGTAGGACTTATGGTCATGGAGATATTGTCAGATCGTATATTTTACCAACTATTTTGTATCTCCCAACTACATTTATCTATACTGAACCGCCTTGTAAAAGCTATATAAGCACGGCCCACGTTGAGCTTTACATAGCATTGGGCACTAGTAAGCCCTTCATCTAGAGTCTGTCTAGATTCCAATCTAAGCTCCATAGTGGGAGCACATGGGTGGACACCACCATCATTGTAACTGCATTACGCTTGGCAATCTGAGAATTTGAGTTCTCTATCTCTCAATTTGCGTCTATCTTTGTCTACGTTTTTCTCTCAACTCTGTCTACAGGTCTATTCTGTTGTGCTATTATTTTTTTACATATGCAAATAAGAAGGATAAGAAGCAGAAAGGCGAGAAGAAGGAAGAAGATGAGGAGGAGACTTCCCAAGCCAACTTTGCAAGCAAAAGCAAGTGGAAAGGGAAGAATAAAGGACCAAAGCATGAAGGTCAGAATGTTCAACCTTGTGCCATCTGTGTTAAGACCAACCACTCCACTCAAAATTGTTGGTTCAATGGGAGGACGTAGAAAGGAAGTGGAAGAGGTGGATATGGTAGCAATAGATGTAGAGATGGACACAACTTCAACAATAACAATAGAGGCTATAATAGGAGGGACTTCAACAATTATTCAGAAGATCAACCACATGAAGACTCATTGGTTCTTATGAATCTAAGCAACAAAGAAGGTAAAGAAGATGATATTTTTTTCTACATCGATTTAGGATGTTCAAATCATGTTGCAAGCAACATTGCTCTTCTGTCTGATTTGGGAAGTCCAAAGCATAGACATGAAGTACAAACAAGCGATGAAACAAAGCACAATGTGGAGAAGATTGGTAATGTCAAAGCTTCCAATGGCATGACAAACATTTCGAGTAAGGTTCTCTATGTACGGAGTATCACTTAAAACCTAATAAGTGTGGGCTAAATAGTTCAAAAAGGCTTGCAAGGTAGGTTCACCAAACATGGAGCTTTTGTGGAAGATCCGTGTCAAGGCTTCAAGAAGATAGCCAGAGGGGAGATGTCAAGGGAGCACTAGATTGTGCTCTCTGACTTCACTAGACAAGATTTCAGAATTTTACTTGTGATTACAATAACACCCACGAAGGGAGAACGATACAAGAATATGTCATTGATACAAGATATCCCACAACCCGAGACTAATAGGTATGGAAAATTGGACTAGAGATGATACAGGAGATCCCACAACCCGAGATCATAGGTAGGAAACAAGATGTCTTGGTTACAAGAACTCCCTTGAGGGATACAAACTAGATACAATAAATAACTAGAAAGGATATCATACTACAAGATTACAATAGGACAAGGAAAGATGTCCACGATACAAGACTAGAAAGGACTAGAGCAAGAGACAAGACAAGAACTTGAACTGGAACTTCGAGAGTACTTACTTGGTGATCATGACCCCTTGAGCTCCCAAGACTAGCATCCACAAGACTGATTATGAATGTGGCCATGAAACTGGAACTTGGAGAGTACTTACTTGGTGGTCACGACTCCTTGGCTCCCAAGACTGGTATCCACAAGACTGATTATGAATGTGGCCATGAAATTGGAACTTGGAGAGTACTTACTTTGTGGTCATGACTCCTTGAGCTCCCAAGACTGGTATTGGCAAGACTGAGAATGAATGTCGCCAACCCCTCCTTATATAGGTGTTCAAGGGTGGTGGTGTATGGCGGTTATGATGTAATGATGTCATCATGATGTCATCGACTTGAAACAAGACCTCCCGATGTCAGAATTTAGCAAATAAACAGTCGATCTTGGGGTTTTGGCACGTTTTGAATGCAATGGTAGCATTAGTTTCTCCAAAATAAGAGCCAAGCGTGAGATATGGAAATTCACATGGAATCTAAGGTTTAAGATGGTTTTCTTTGTGTCCATGACATCACCTCCCCCTCAACCAACGAGTTCCACGAGGAGCGGTCATGTTCTCTAGCTTGGGTTTCATTGGATTCTTATTATGGGATTCACAAACCTTGACTTTTGCTCTCTGAAGATTTTCTGTAAGTTCACAAGTACGATCACTCATGTCATATGCTTTCCAATGAATAAAGCATTCCAATCGTCCTCGTGAGATTCTTAAATCTAAGACATGGTTAACTTTGAATTCTTCATGATCCTTAATCTTGAAAGGTGGTGAAGGATTGGGTCTCCTTTGAGCTTCCTTAGCTTCATGATAAGATAGGTCCTTTGAGCTTTTAGTGATGTGTTGTAGTGTTTCCAAGATCTTTGATGGACTGCCTTGAGTAAGCACACCTCCTTGATTGAACGTGAACTCCTCCTTGTCCTTTATCTTCTTGTTATCTTCATAATTTTTATGCTCCATATAATTCTTAATGACTTCTTGGCCTTTAAAGATTCCTGATTTAGATTCTTGAGGAATAGTGTCTTCGTTATTCAAGACTTTTGACTCTTCGACTTGTCTTTCTTTTATCAACCGATTCTCACATTGAATTGCTTGATTGATAGCTTCATCTATAGTTTTTAACTGAGATGTAGAGGATAAACAAACCTTTATTTCATCTTTGAGACCACTTTGAAGATTAACTAGATAGTCTTCTTGATATGTGGATCCTTGAAATACAATTTTGAAGTCTGATGTGAATTCTCCAAATGAGCGATCACCTTGTTGCAACCTCTGTTCAAAGTCTCGAAGTTTTTTATATATATCATCTAGAGTAGACTCATTAATTCTGAGTATCGATATGGAGTCCATCATGCTTGGCACGGTCTTGATGTGGATAGTCTTGCCAAAATGTCTGAATTGATTCCCTCCAACAACCATTCCTACCTTCATCTCAATTTAAAATCCATCTTCCCAATTCATAGATCACTTCTAGAATCTATATAAAGACTTCAAATCACATGTACAATACATGGAAGCAATATACATACACTTGTAACCATCATTGTCTTGCTCCTTCATTTCTCTGCATCATCTCCTTCACCAACAATAAGTTTGTAGAGGTGGCAGCTCTCTCTACAGAGCTCCAAATTGAATGAAAGATGGCTCATTGGAAAGATATTCATGTCTAGCATATGCATGTGAATTTTTATAGGATTTGATTCAATACATTGGGATAAATCTAAGTTGCTCTATGTCGGGGTCAATCTCTGCATATTCCTAAAAAATAGGAAGTACCACGATTGAGTGTTTGATTCATTGCTATAGCATATTTTTCTTATTCCTTATACTTCTGTGCATTATATACACTCAATCTTATGTGTATCACTCCCGTAAAAGGATTTTTTCTAATTATAATCACACTCATCGCTATGAGCATTTGAAGTTCATTGTCTCTTTCATAGATAATAAGTTTTTTGAGCTAGTCGATATGCGAACCTATCTATTTTGTATCGACTCTTTCTCCTTCATTCTCCAAATTACATAGTGCATTACTTTGCACTTATTGCATGCCTATAAGGTCTATTTGAGTCTTCATAAGCATAAGGGCTAGTCTTGTGCCAAAGGCTGGACCAAACTTCATCGCTTCGAAACTCACTTTTCTACCTCCTACAAGCTTCTCCATGTTCTTTCATCATTCAATGACCAAAAACATTGAGGTGAGGTATCACTTTACTCAAAATGTGTTAGGCATTGAGCACATGGTTCTAGAGAAGGTTCATACTTGAGATAATGCCATAGATGCTTTCACCAAAGCTCGACCATAGGATAGTTTTGACACTTATTCTCTAGTATCTTTTACCATTCTTTAGCTTTTCTACCATAGTTCACTTTGGCCACATTGGACTTTAGTGGGAAATTGTTACCATTAGTTTCCATTTGAAAGGAAAAATGGCCAACATAATTTTTTTCTATATTCTTTAATAAAACATATAGTGGCTAGCTTGTTGGAAGTGAGGTCGGCCCTTAGGCCCATGTCACAGGTCCATGGTTCCATAGTTCCAGTCATGTACAACATTAATTCCAACAATCTTCCATATTGACAAAACATGAACATACCACAACTTAATCATACAGATGATGAGACAAAGATAGAGAATGAATAGACGACATGTGTAAGGTGTTACGTAAGCCATCGCTTACTCATAGTATCATATATACCAATGTTCAATGTACAATGTGGGAGCAAAATTCTCAACCACTCTATGTGATGAGAAATAGATGAATGGGTGAATGTACAATGTAACAAACATATTCAGATGTATGGGCAGTAATCTGAATATATATGAGATGTGTGACCTTATAGGTTATATAAGAGTGAATATGAGTGACTGAAAGAGGAAGGATCAGTGTGAATCTGATAATCAACAAACCCTCATCTAACCTTAGGCTATGGAAGACCCTAAGTTAGATACGTGTGTGAAAAGATCACATACTTAAAAAATAGCAAAGAATGAGAACAAGTTTGCTGCCGGAAATCCTCAAACTCATGTGAACACACCTTCTCAAACACCTCATCCAAATATGCATAAAGCATATACGTACTGATTCTCTTGTACCTATGCCGAATAGGACTCCTCCTGATATGAATGCCATGGCCTCCATAAAATTCAAGTAGTACCTGTGTGCATAAAGAGAATATGTACCTGAATACTTAACATAAGATGTAAATCTTATGTTAACCACCATCCAATGTCTTTGAAGTAGCACGACATCTTCTTGTAGAAGACAATCTTCAACCTGATATCTTCTTGTAGAAGACAATCTTCAAATACACCATGTAGATGGCCGATCCTCACCATTAAGTTGCTAATGACCAAGTCTTCTTGCCATGAACAAGAGATAACCTCCTCTCCATGAGCTAGAGTGTGAGCACACCCTTCATCTTCTTCAAGAAGAATCATTAAGAAGAACTCCATAGCTGCTCCTCAACATGCTTCAAGTTAGCACCATGGCTGCCCCATGTGCTAGAAGAAACACCACCTCTATTGAGGTCCAAGCTCCAAGCTTGTGTTGAATACTAGGTGAAGGATACATACAAGTGACCTCAAGCACTTCTTTCATACTAGTGTTTGTATCTTGAAAAGCACCATGAAAAGCACAATAAAGCACTACGATCGTACTTCTCCCTCTATTCGCATTGCGATCGCCTTTGAGTCTGAAAAGCACAATGTGTTGCGTTCGCACTCGTCAGTTCGTTGCTATCTTTGACGTTTAAGCAAAAGCATGATTTAAAAGATTTATTTTACACACACTGCCACCCTCGGGGATTGAACTCGGGTGGCTGGGATGGAAGTATCACGTTACCACGAGGCCTTCTTGTTTTGCTTGTGGGAGAACTAAGAACAAGAGCTAGACATGCTGTCACGCTGCGCCGGGATTCATTGGATGGAGAGTGCTATATATAAAAAAACACTCATGATTTAAAATGTGGACAAAAGTGGACCAACCATTGACCAATGGATCTTGAACTTTTGACCATGGGATATTGTGCAAGTGTTGACCAATTGGCATTGTTTCCAACAATCCCCCCTGCAATGGCATATTGGTACAATCTGGACTAGATCTGCAAACTGTCACAAGCTTCAAGCTTGTACTTCCGCACTTCAGAACTTGTTCTTCAAAAGTCTTCTTCAAAACTGAATTTGGCTTTTCTCAAAAAACCTGAACTTGCTGATTATGAACCATAATACTTGAGAAAATATGCAAACTAAATATCCAATTGTGTGTAAACATCGAACAATCACTGCTTGACAACAATTATAGCATGAACTATCTCTGAACTTGCTATCTCCTGTCTTCAAAAACCTGAAACCATTCATTAGGATCCATATATTTGCATTTACCTTCCAAAAAGGTTTCTCAGCATACTTCTGCTGCGTCATTTAAATACACTAAACAAAATCAGGAACTGAATCCTAGAACCTGTGACTGTGAACTCACAACTTAGTGTATTATGAACACTGCTGATTCATCTTTGACTGTACTCAAATCAAATCAACTCAACTCAATTGAAATCAATTGAAATATGAGTCAAAAATCTATGATGTCATCATGTCTTCATCCTTTAAATCCTTCATACCTGTTTCCTTCAGAACTTGGTATAAACATATATGTGCGCACTTCTGAAATATACCTTTCTCAAATATCAAGCTTCTCTTCAATAGAATTCTGGAACCTTCTCCTGAACAGGAGCATCCTAACAGGAACTTTCTCCAAACATTCTTCTACTTCCTTCTTCTTTTAAAGATGGAACATAAAGAGAACCTGACAAAGGAAATATAGGAATACCTGAAATATGAATACCTATAGGTATGACTCTGCATTCTTTTACATATGGCTGAAAATAATTCTTCATGTTTCATCACCCCCCTGGATGACTTAACACTAGTATCTAGTATTCTTCAAATATATCAAACTTTATGAAATCTGGAATGTCTTCCTTCATAAATCTGATGTTCAGTGATCAATACCTGTATCTGGAACAAAAATTCTGAATCCTTTTTATTAGCATTGATCAGATGCCAATAGCTTTCCATGTCATTCCTCAGCTTTCCAAAATCTAGAATAAGGTTAGCTGATCCTAACATAACAAAACCTTGTTGAAAGCTTTATAGGATTCATAACCTTTAGTAACATAACAAGTATCTTCTATCTCTCTGTAACACAAATCTGACAGAACCTGAATCTTTGACTTACTTCTTCCAATGTTAAGAATCTTCACAAACAAAGGATAGACAACTGAATCATAAGTACTCAAGATCATGCAAGATCTATCCAAGATCAATGATCTCTTCTATGTAGAATCTGTTCTTCATCAAACCTTCATGACTGAATGTTTGATTTAGTTACCTGAATGTCTCTAAGTGTCCATGCTTCTCAAAAGGTTGTAAAACTTTTCTTCAAACAAATCCTTCAAGGAATCTGCAATTCCTACTTGAAACATAAGTGGATAAACTTCTCACCTTGAGAACTCCAAAAGCTGCAAGTTGATACTTCATAACTTTCATATTTTACCCGGGTGAAATGTGATAGTACCTGCTTGATTTTCTTTTGGCTAACTCCACTTCTCAATCAAGTGATAGGATATGATGGAACACCTTTTGAATACAAACATGTATCCAAAAGTCTAGACAATCATAGAAAGTAGATTCTTCATTGACTTGTACATCAACAAGATTCTGAATTTTCTGAAGTTTTCTAAAAATATTGAATATGAGGTAACCTTTTCCAAACATAAAACCTCAACCCAAGTCTCCAACATCTGCTACAAAAAAATCTTTTACCATAAGAGTTAGATAAAGAAGAAATAAACTTCTCTACAACTTGTCATATACCAAGTAGCTCTGTATTGACACTCCAAGAATTCTTTGAGGGAACATATAAGCTGCCCGATTAAAAAGCTTCAACATAACTCATACACATATGAGTGCTTCTGTTTCTCTCAATGCAATTCTTTGTCAAATCTACTAAATCATGACCAAGTGTAATGCAAAACAAGAAACTCTTTCTTCTTTAAACAAGATGTTCTCGTAGACTTGTCTTTGGATGTAGAGGATAAAATAGGAAAAGTATATGGAAAATATATGAGAAAAGGAAGCCTTACTTTTCTTTTGGAAATGATGGACTTTCTTCTTCTGCATCTTTCTTCCACCTGATGATGTCAACATCTTCAAACTTCTCTTCCATACCTTTTGTTCTCTTCATCTTGAAGTAGCAAACACACTTGACTTCTTCAACTAGACTTTTCTCTTCCTCTAATGCTAAGAGTAAGAGATAAAACAAACATGGTATATAAATGGAAGTTGAATATAGAAACATGTTTTATCATCTCCTCATATCTCTAAATCAAAATTCTACTTCAAATGTCTGAAATGACTAAATTCACCAATCGTTTGTCTGAATAATGAATTACCCTTCTAGAGTTACCTTCTCTAGATACATTTGTACCTTGATATTCAACCAACTTGCAACAGAAAATTGGCTGAAAAAAACTCATCCCATCTTCACATTTGTCTTCTTAGATGAACTTTCTTGCCATGAAAGAGATTTCTCAAAACTCTCTAGAAAAACCTCTAGATACCTGTTTTGATGTAGCCTTTAACTTTCAAATAATGAGAGTGTACAAAAGCATTCCTTGAATTTCTTCAAATCTCTTCATAACTGCTCTTCTAAGACATGACCTGTAAATGATAATCTGATAGTAAAAAATAATACCTATGATTTGATGTTGATCTAATTCCTTCATCTTCTCTAAACCATTGTTCTTCCTTGAATTTGAAGTAGTCTTCTCTTCATCAAGTCTGGGTCTTCAAACAATACTTTTGTAAAGTATTTGCATACTGTTGGAGATAGACGTCTGTGGAAGCACGCGAACAGCACAAGGAAGAAGAAGAAGCTTGGAGCACAAACACACAATACTGAATGTATTACTAGAGAATGTACAAAGATAAGTAGCCCATTAGGGCAATAGGCGTATATACAAGCCGGGGGCAAAAAACCTCCTAAAGAGGGAAAAAAGTGCCCCGACAGTCCTAGAGTGTTCACACACATCACTACCTAAATATATCAACAAATCCCCCCTGGGAGTGATGCGGTGAACAAGGAGCTGGCACTCATGTATAAGGAAGTGCCAAGCTATGTGGAAATCACTCCACAAAAGGAAGTAAGCCCAAAGCTTTGCGGAAAGCTTCAAACTTCTCCCTAGGCAGAGCCTTCGTGAAAAGGTCTACAATGTTTCTCCTGCGTGGGCACATATGCCAAGCTGATCTCCCCAGCAGAGAACCTCTCCCTGACATAGTGATAATGCACCTCAATGTGCTTAGTGCGAGCATGGAACACAGGGTTCCTCGCAACTGCCAATGCGCTCTGACTGTCAGTGAAGATGGTGGTGGCAGAAGACTGGCCAACACCCAAATCAGCCATAAGGCGTCTGAGCCACACACACTCAACAGTCGCTGTGAAAGCTGCCCTATACTCAGCCTCACAACTGGAAGTGGCCACAGTAGGCTGCTTCTTGCTCAACCAAGATATACATGAGCTACCAAGCATGAAGCAAAAGCCACTGGTGGACACACGAGTGTCATAGCAACCAGGCCAATCTGAGTCAGAAAAAGCATGCAAATCTGGCGGTAGTGATCCCCCCTTGGGATAAAACAACCCAAGTAGCCGAGTACCACTCAAGTAGCGAAAGATGCGCTTAACCGCCTTCCAATGCGTGACTCCTGGGCAATGCATAAACCTGCTCATCTGTAAGACATCAAACTAAATATCTGGCCGAGTAATGCATAAGTAAATCAAGCATCCAACAGCCTGCTGATAGAGAACAACATCAAATGCATCTCCAGCATCATGAAGACTCAATCGTAAACCTGTCTCCATAGGAGTGGCAATAGGCTTACAGTCTTCAAGGCCAAAACGCTGCAATAATGTGTCAATATATTTCGTTTGACACAAAGCCATTCCACCATCAACTTGCATAAACTGAATGCCCAAATAGTGATGCAAATGCCCCAAATCAGACATCTCAAATGAGGCATGCAAATCAACCTTGAAATCAGCAATATGCTTCTCAATAGGACCAGTGAGAAGCATGTCGTCTACATAGACAACAATGATCAGAAGCACATCATTAGCACGCTTAACATATAAGGTGCTTTCAGTTGGACTGTTCTCAAAACCATGTGCAATCAGATAGGCATGTATCTTCTCATACCAAGCACGTGGTGCTTGCTTTAAACCATATAACGCCTTCTTTAACCTGTACACCTGGTTTTCATGCCCTTTCTGCACAAAGCCACGGGGCTGAAAAACATACACTTCTTCATGCAAGTCACCATTCAGAAATGTTGTTTTAATGTCCAACTGATGTACATTCCAACCATGATGGGCTGCAAGTGCACAAATGCTCCGAACAGTAGTCATACGGCATGTAGGTGCAAAGGTCTCATCAAAATCAATGCCTCTTTCTTGCGCATAACCCTTTGCAACAAGCCTAGCCTTATACCTGTCAACTGTACCATCAGGTTTACGCTTCAGCTTGTATACCCACTTACTGCCAATGGCCTTCTTGCCAGGAGGCAAGTCACATAAAGACCATGTACCATTCTTCATTATAGCATCATATTCAGATTGCATAGCAGCCATCCAATTTTCTGAATTCTGTGCTTCATCAAAAGAAATAGGCTCATTCTCATCACAGAGACTAGATGCAGCCATAGCATAGCAATCTGATGCAAAGAAGGCACTATGAGAGCCTGAACGAGTACGATATGACAAAGGTGCATCTAATTTGCTATCACGCAAAGTCTGCACCAGCCATTTTGGCATAGTTTTTGCCTGCTCAATATCAGCTCTCTCATCAGCAAGTGCATCATGTAAATCTGCATCAGAAATGGAATGATCTGCATCATCATATGAAACCTGCAAAGGCTGAGAAGTTGCCTCATTAGGACCAGCACTAGACTGTCCACCTATAAAAAGAGGCATCAAAGTATCATACATGTCTTTGGAGCTAACAGATGTCTCCTTAGTACATGAAAGCAATGGCTGAATAGCATCTTCCACAAAGACAACATCACGGCTAACCAGAATGCATTTAGTCTGTGGATGATACAGACGATAGCCTTTACTTTCAGAACTCTACCCAACAAAAATACATTTTACTGCCTTATCATCCAATTTTCTGCGATGTTGTTCAGGCACTAATGCATATGCCAAACAACCAAAAACACGCAGATGAGCAACAAATGGCTTGTGGTCATGCCAAGCCTCATATGGAGTGATAGACTGCAATGCTTTAGTGGGACACCTGTTCAGTACATATGCTGCACACTGTTGGTGTAATTCAAGCCTTAACACTTGGCTTGGATATCAACCTTGAAGACTCAACATAAAGCTTGGACCTTGGAAGCCTAGCTTGGGTTAATTCATGAAGATATCACTTGAAGATTGAACCATAGGAACTCATGCTTATGTGTTCTAACCTTTTACTCATTGTAAAAGTCATTGTGACTTGGTATTTACATGTAATCATACCTACTTGATTAAGTCGTGGAAAATTTGATTGATTGAGTGGGTGAATGATTGAGAGAATATCTCATTCACTTTTTAGGTACAAGATTCTAGGAGATTTGAATTAGAATTCAAATTCAAATCCTCACTCAAACCATATATATGTGAAGAAAAAACTCGCGGGTATGACTCACTCATCCTTCACTCTTCCCGAGGCATTTCTGAGTAAATCTCTGAGTGTGTGAGTGCTACACTATAGCCTACACATCTGAGTACCATTGAGCATCACATTCTATGCCAATGGGAATGTACAATCATTTGATCTAATACATATACTTACATTCATAATCTCTGGTTTCTCTGAGTGACCATCTTCAACTCTGTCAACTTCAACAAGGCATATCTCAAGATCTACTGAACCAAATTGGATGATTCAAAGTGCATTGGATTCAGCTCAAAGTCTACTATACACCTACAAAATTTCAAGGCTATTGGATCAACCATTACAGAGAAATCTCAATCGAGGTGCTCACTGGTCTGTGACTGTAAGTCTCCTAAAAAGTCGGGGGTGTACCTTATTTTGCTAAAGTGATTTCTCTAAGTGTGGTTTATCATTTCCTTTCATTCCACTTGAAAATGGAAGCTTACTAAGCTAATAGAATATCCCTAGAAGGAATTTTGCTAATTGTAACTACACTGGTCACACTGAGCATAACACTGAAAAGGTGTCAATACCAAAATAGCAAGTTTTTCAGGATTTTGAAGTCACAAGTAGTCTGTCTTGATTTGATCATTACTTATAACATTTGCAAAGCAAATATATGGTTTCTTGGTATCATTTGGAATCTCATGGAGTATACTAAGCATATCTGGAGTCAAAGAAGGGCAGGTGTGAAGTAGGTTTTGTAGCATCAACTCATTTCTTGAGTGCATCCAACCATCATTCCCAACACACACATGACAGCCTCAAGCCAGAAACTATGTGGTAAAGCCTGACTTTTGACCATGCACCTCGCCATCTCCATGAGTGACCTGTTCTTTCGTTTAGCAACTCCATTCTGTTGAGGTGTATACGGCACTGTACATTGGTGTTTTATCCCACGTTTAGCCAGAAATGCATTAAAATCTGAAGACATATATTCCCCCCCTCGATCTGAACGGAGGGTGCCCATTTTACATGCTGACAGATTTTCAGCCAAAACCAAAAACTGTTTGAAGCACATGAACACTTCGGACTTTGCTTTGAGTGGATATACCCATGCATGCCTGGAAAAATCATCAATGAAAGTCACGAAGTAAAGGTAATTTCCAAAAGAGGGTGTCTGCATAGGACCACAGACATCATTATGTACAAGCTGCAATTTTTGCGTAGCCCGAACTGAACCATCTTTTGGAAAGGAAGAACACTGCATTTTGCCTAAAATACAGCCTTCACAAACATGTTTTCCAGGAGCCTCAAGTTTGGGCAAAGAGGACACCATTTCAGATTTCTGCAGGTGAAGCAAACTAGCAAAATTCAAATGACCAAAGCGTGCATGCCAAAGCTTTGCATCTGACATAGCCTGAGAATCATGAACTGCACATGCCGAATCATTCACAGATCTTTCATAGTCTAGGAGCTTATACAGCCCACGACATAAGATGCTAGAAGCAATAATCACATCACCATTTGAGAGATCATGGACTGTACAGCTGTCATCAACGAATTTCACAACCAAGCCAATCTTGGCTAATGTAGAAACTGATAACAGGTTCTTTTTGATCCCTGGCACAAATAAAGCATCTGACAAAGTGAAAGAACTGCCATCAGTAGTAGTCAGAATGATCTAACCAACTCCCATAACAGGATAAGAGGAGTTATTGGCGCATGTGACAGTATTCCCTGTAGGGGCAGGCTCGAGTGAAGAGAAGAAACTACGCTGCGAGGTAATATGTTTGGTCGCCCCACTGTCAAAGTACCAAACATCTAAGTCTACTACAAACATGCACTGATCATGAGAAGATGGGTCGAAACTGCACACAGTAGTAAACGCCCATTCTTCTTCCTGCACAAGATTTGCAGACTCTGTTTTTGGTGTAGAGGCCTCTGCAACAACCATTCCAGCCTCTTTCTTCTTTGCCTCTTTAGTAGCCAGTTTTGGACAGTTCTTTATAATATGATCATTTCCTTTACAGTACTTGCAGAACAATTTCTGCTTATCTGATTTCTTCTCATCTTTATCCTGGTTCTTCGATTGTGCAGCATTTGCAGATTTTTGCTTACTAGTAGAAGAGCTCCATTTTCCTTTGCCCTTTTGACTAGCCAGGAAAGCTTGATCTGCAACACGCATAATGGACCTGTTCTGCCTGGACTGATCTTCTTGCAACAGAACAGAGACTAATTCCTCAAATGACAAGGCATTCGGATTGCCTTTCATGATCAACCAAAGAGTAGAGACAAAACTCTGATATGAATCAGGAAGACCATTGAGAACGGTCTACACAAGTGAGCTATCTGGTATAACCTCATCAGCAGAAATCAATTGTTCCTTCAGGTCTTTGATCTTTGTAGGAAAATTGTCCATAGAATCACCTTCATTCATGTGCTCACTCTCCAACTGTTTTCAGAGGTAAGCAACACGAGCCTCATTCCTAGCCTGGTACAAAGTGGTAAGTGTATCCCAAGCATCCTTTGCTGTTCTGCAAGAGCGAATGTGAGGAATAATGGCACGTTTGATAGACAAAGCTATCAATGCATGTGCCTGGGCATCTCTGCCATCCCAACGAATCTGCTCTGCAGTAGGTGCAACAGAAACAGCACCACGAATAGGAATCTGTGGAATATCATCTTCGACACCATCTTCATCAGCTCCAGCACCTCCTGCACCTGTATTTATAGTACGTGTAGTCGCAGGTGTAACAGGACGTCTTTCAACACCCTGCACATTGTTCCACAGTCCTTTTGCAACCAGTACATGTCACATCATATAAGCCCATAATGGGTACTTGGTACCATCCAACTTATCCTCAATAGCCAACATACGGAATACATCACTGCTTTCAGCCATGGCCGGTGACTAAAATACCTTTATGCAGAAAATTGACTGTATCTCAAAAAGTTGAACGGAACTGCCCAGACGAGTTCTGCTAGACCTGTAGCAGACTTTGAGACGCTTAAACTAAACGAACAGAAACTGGTATATACCTTTGGCACAAAAGGACGAAATAGCCTGCACAAGCATTGCGATAGTGCGTTCGGAGGCCGAAACGAGCTCAGATCGCGATTTCGGCAAAACGGAGGAGTGTCGATGGCACCCTGGAAGAAGCGACGACCTGCTCTGATACCAATTGTTGGAGATAGACGTCTGCGGAAGCACGCGAACAGCACAAGGAAGAAGAAGAAGCTTGGAGCACAAACACACAATACTGAATGTATTACTAGAGAATGTACAAAGATAAGTAGCCCATTAGGGCAATAGGCGTATATACAAGCCGGGGAAAAAAAACCTCCTAAACAGGGAAAAAAGTGCCTCGGCGGTCCTAGAGTGTTCACACACATCACTACCTAAATATATCAACACATACTCTTCCAAAAATATTCGGCTGCTAACAGATCATCAACTTCATACTCCACACTGATGAATACACATGTGACTGAACTGTCTAATTCTCAAATCTCTACTCATCTAGATTAAGTGTGTATGTGTAGCTCAGTGATGAGTAGCACCTCCTTTAATGTCAATCCGGGAAGACGTGAGGATGGTATGATGACCTCGAGCAACGGAAGGCACAAGTGCGTGAGTGAGAAGCACACAAACATGCACACACATACACACACACATGCACACAAGGTAAGACAAAGAGAGAGAGGCAATGGAGTTCTTTAGATTACTTCCAAAATGCTCATACAAGTTCAATTCTATTACAAGCTACCCTAAAAAATGAGCTCTCTAGCTCTATTTATAGTTTTTGACTAGGTTTTGGCCGTGTCCAAACCTAGTGTCCGGCCTAGTTAAAAATTAGGTTCTAGGTCCCATTTGAAGTCTCAAATGGAGTCTAAAAATTATGAAAACTGATAGGTAGCTACTTCTAATGCTCCTCAAGCTCAATGACTCCTTGGCTTGCACAAAATGGAGCTACAAAAATATGAAATGGTATTTACAATGGCTTTTAGTGATGAAAATCACTATTTTTGTAGGGATTTCCTCTAACGATTTGACATACACATCTTCGAGCTCCCTACTTGCTCCTTCTCCTTATGTGTCCACCTCTTGGATATGCTTTAGCTTCCTGAAAAAATAATGGCCTACTTGCCAGATCGTCGTTGACTACTCTATCTGCTTGTGCCTTCTCTTCGCTCTAACTCCATTCGTTGGCTTCCTTGTCTTGTTAGTCCCTCAAATCCTTGACTACTGCTAACACCCCCCTCTCTCGCGTCTGTCGTCCCTGACAGACCCTTGTTGGGTGGGTCGTTGGATGTAGTACTCCACAACGTCTTTTGCTAAATGATGTTCCGCAATTCTCAACCCTTTGGCCAAGTCAGTGAGTAGAGCATCCCAATCTATAGGCCCGGGAACCTCTAGATGTGGTATACGTAGCTTTTATGAATGGAGAGCTTGTTCCACGGCAAATATCTGTAATAGATGAGATGGTCTGGGAATGAATATCTCTGAATGATTTTCCCAGAACCCCGTGATAAACATTTCTTCAAACGTCTGTTTGAAGCAAGCAGGTAGATACTTTATATAGGCATGCCAGGCATAGACGACGTTAATGGAGGGCGTGGTGCTCATGTCATAGACAAGGTCCTGATTCCCTTCATTAAATCCAATAGCCGAAAGATGAGGTTCTTTGATGTTCTTAAATGTCCTGAATGTAATCAGCATGAGCTCAAAAATTTTTAGGCACATCTGGGACATTCTTGAACTGGACTGCCCAGTGTCGGATGGTTGAAATCATGTAGTTGATTGTGGGTTGGCCATTAGGAGGTGCTAGGTACACATAATTTAACCACTTTTCACATCCTTTAACCGTCAAAACTGTTTTTGTATACTCCGGCCAAGACCTTCTTCGAAAGACAGGGCAGTAGCAGGGATTATACTTGATATACAGAGGCATGTTATTCCACGTGCGTACCATCTCAGGGTAGGTTTCAAGCAGGAGGATTCTCCAAGTAGGTTGATGTATATTCCCTTGCTTGGCACTTGCAGGGATATCATCCGGTGCAAACTGTGTCGCGGAGGTTGGTTCTTTTGTTGTACGTTGCTTGATTTCAGCATTGTAATCTGCCATTAATACACAGAATGGAACATAGAGATCATCAGACGTGCCAATCTGCCTATGATGGGAGAGGTTCCTAAAGTAATCCGATTTAATTACAACTTCTTCCAATCGAGACATTGATGCTATCTGTACTGCAACTCTCTCATCATGGGTTGTGGCCAGCTTTTCTAACCTCTGCATCCATTCAGGGGCCTCGATCTTAATGGTGTCCATTCCTTCTTCTGTTTGCTTACCCCCGGGTGTTGGCATGGGAACGTATGGGTCTTCAAAGATCTCCTCCACTTGAATTGGCACTAAGTCTTCAGGTTCTGGTTCCGCCAAGGGAGAGGGTTGACGCTCGTATTGTAGAACTTTATTTCGTAGTTCTTCTAATTCTGCTCTGAGTTTTGCAACTTCTTCAGATGTGTCGGCTTCAGTTGTGACTTTGCTTGGTGACTCCTGCTGGGTTTCAGTTGCTTTAGTAAGTCATCTCTTTCTCTTTCTAATGCTACGTGGGCTTCTAGGAGGTCGGCATGGGTTTCCAAGATGATTTGCATATTTTCAGATGGGATAGCCTTGAATTTCTCTGAGTCGATTTCCTGTGGTGAACCCTCCATTGCTGCTTCCAAGTTTTCTTCGTTCTGTCTCTGTAGTCGCTTATTTTCCTCGAGTGCTATAGACATGTGTTTCCGTAATAGGGCCAGGTTGCATCGAAGCTTGAGGTTCTCTGTTATCTGTGAGTGTAGCAGATCATCAAGTTGTTGTTTTTCTTCCGCATCTAACTGGGGTGGATTGGCCACTAACTGCTCATGTTGTTCCTGTAAAGTGACATACTGTTGTTGTAGTAGCTGCTTTTCCTTCTCTAAGTCAATGAATCGTCCTTGTAATGTTTCATGGCTTCTGAACAGACTTGTATGTTGAGCATCTAGGTGCTGATAATGCTGTTGCAGCTAAGACATACACTGGTACATGTTATTAAATACATTATTAATGGGAGTGGATGTGGGAAAGGTGTTGAATGCAAAAGGGAAGGGAAAGGGGAATGGGAGCGTGTATGTTGTGCTCGAAAAGGGTGAAGTGGGTGGTGGGGGAATGGGAGATTGTGGACGTATGGGGGGAGGGAGAGGTGCGGAGGTGGGTGATATGTCCATGAGGTCAAAAGTGGATGCAATCGTGGGAGTGATTGTGAACATGGGAATTGTGGGTGCGGTGATGGTGGTGAAAGTGTAAAGTGATGTGTGTAGTTGTGAATATGAACTGCCAGGAAGTGTGATCGGAGGAACGGGGTTTTCCGTGGCTGCAGTTAGAATTAGAGTGTCAGTGGTAGTGTATACAAGTGAGGTGGTGATAGGGTGTGTGGGTTGTGTGGATTGACTGACAGTCCGTGCTTCGGTATGGGCAGTGGACTCTGAGGCGGTAACAGTAGTGGTTGCACTGGTAGTGGGAGGTGAAGTTGGTGGAGTTGGAGGTAGGGGTGGTAAAGGGGGTGATGAGGGTGCACTCGATGTATGGGCTTCCTCAGTTTCTTGAATGATGTGAGTTGTGCTCGTGGTTGTGGATGTGGTGCCCTGTGGTTCTGATACTAATATATTCATTTGTTTTCCTGATCGAGGGGGGCGTCTGCCGTATCGTCCCTCCGATCTTCTCGAGTATGCAAGAGCTATATGCACCGTCTCAAGTACCCCCATCGCATCAGAAATCATATCAAGGGTTGCACGGTATTGCTCGTCCACACCTACCTCTTCAAGAATTTGGTTCATGAGGGCTTTTCCTGTTGCCAGGGATAGTTTGTGCTGTTCTTGAACTCTATTGATGGTATCATACAACTTTTTCAATTCCTTTGTATAAGCCGGGGCACCCTCAAGTTCCTGTCGAACTTCTTGTTCATATTCCTGCTCTTCTTCCTCTGTTTGTCCTCCTCGTTCCTCCTCCTGCTCTTCTTCTTCTTCATCCTCCACTTCAACTACTCTTGGTTGGAGTGGATGGGGTTGGTCTGCGACTGTCTGCTGGCCGCTTGCCTGTTCTGCCTTGACTTTCGCGTTAACAGCCTCGATTATCTTGGCTACCTCCTCATCAGTTAGGTCTTCTAATGTGAATCCGTGAGGAAACTCTAGGTCGGTTGGTACAGGTGGAAACACCAGATTCGGTCCATCAGTGCTGTGTCTTGGTAATCTGATAGTGAAGGGTTGTACACGCCTCGGAAGTCGTGGAGTTGTCTCAGGTGTTAGTGTCGCACCGCGGGCTTGTGCACAGGGCATCTGAACTGCACCTCTCATTTTCTTTGATGGCGGCCCTGCGGTTGATAGTCTACGTTGAAATACCTGTACCCTGGTCCAAATTCATGCCCTTTGAACTGGCACATCATAAGCCAAACATCTATACACAATCCTGGTGAGGGCACAACATCCATAGAGCACCGACTTTTGCTTTTTATACCACCGTTGATGTGCCGAGTGGATTTGGTCGATAATCCAATGCGGCATGTTGATTGTCAAATTGAAGGCATCTGCTAAATATAGACTGAACCATATTTTCTTGGGTGGCATTGTGAATCTCTCCTGAGCTGGGAACGCAAAATGTTGCATGACCATTCGCAAGTGGATGGCGATTATGGGTGTCATTGCTACCATGTCTTTGAGCTTAGTCAAGTTCCTGTTCTTCATGTTATCCGGGACCATCGTCTCTTTTTCGGTGGGGATATGCATGCCTTTCATGTCAAGAGCTTCCCTCACCAAGTTGTTTGTCAATTTGAAACGCTTTAATTCATTACCTCTGGTAAGTGATGGTAGAACGAAGGTACTATATCCCTTTTTCTCTTTACTAGGGGTCAGAGTGCTAATTAAGTAGGAACACCGTAGAAAATCTGGCTTGGGTAACTGAGCCTTGAAATAGTCGTAGAGTCCAGCCTTCTTCCAGATGGGTTTCAGACCCTCATCATTCTGAAGCCTCTCAAATTCCCTGGTGAAAAAATGATATCTGCCCCATCGCCCGTTGAACTCTATCTCGGCCTCCCACATGTAAGTGCCTTCACCCAGAGATCCGGCCACATCACTGAACCAATGTGAGTTTTTGCTGACCGGCATTGTGTGCCCCTGTGGAGGATTCTGAATCGGTCTGGCGTGTAATGCCCTCAATGCCACTGGGCGTTCCTTCAATTCCTCTTTAATGGGAAGACTCTCAATGTCCACGATTTGGGGGCTGGTGCCTGCGTGGGAGCTAGTTCCTGCCTCGGCCATGGTGAAGAGACTGGTCACCGGTTCTGTGAGAATAGACAAACGAATGTTAACATTGCAAATGGACACCAAGCATTCATGCGTCCCCATTACAACAGTAACATGATTTTAGTGAGAGGTTAGTAGGTCAATAAGTGCTTGGGGATCGTGTGTGCAGTTAGTGAATGGGTATTCCTAAGAGCTAAATGGAAAGATGAGGTGTATGAGTGATGTAGTGAGTAAGCGGATATGAATTTACAAATGAGGGTCGGGGGGTTTATTACACGTTTTGGGCTTCCAAACAAACTGATTTCTTGTTGGTCTTGATTTTGTGGAGACTCTAGAGGGCTTTTCAGGAGTGTCTACTTGGAAATTTGTCGTGATTGTGGGATGGCCTTCATCGACTTCTTGGGTACCCAAATAGACTTTACTTTTGCAGAAGAATTTTTGAGAGACTTCTTATTAGTGTCATGTTGTTGATTATTAATAAGAAGTTTTGCCCCTGTGGTTGGCTTGATCGCAACAGGGTGTTCACCTTTCCGCACCCACACTTGTTTCAATGGCTGAGACATTCTACTTTGCACGTTCTTTTGACCTCCAGCATAGGTATTACTCTGCTCCTTCTGTGTTTGATCTGCCTTTGGTTGCTGCATCCCTCTGGTCTCTAGAAAAGAAGTGAGTTCCGTTGCGCCCCTGACTTCTTGATTGAAATCATCATTCCTCTGCATCACACAGTTTTGGACAAGAACAACATGGTCATCTTCATGTGTACCCTTGGAAGGACCAGGAGTGTGTGTCTTGTCTAATTCCTTGAGTGCTTCATTTTCTAACTCAATTGTAACGCGATTCTGATTTACCCAGACCTGAAGAAGTCCACTTCTTAGGTTTAGGTTGACTGCATGATCATAGATCTAGTCTTGACCCAAGACAAGAGGCTCAGTGAGGTCCTCATCTTGACACACTAGTACTTTAACTGTCATTACTTCGTCTTGAATGTAGAGGGGAAGTTCCACCTCGCCCATGCAAGGGGTTTCCACACCACCCAATCCTATGAGGTATGCTTCTATAGGATTGACAGTTAATTTCAATTTGTGACAGTAAGAAAATTTAACAGCACTAGTGGCTGCACCTGAGTCAATCAAAGCTCTTACAGTCCTTGCACCCTTTCCTTGTCCTATCTCTAAGGTTACAAAAGGACGTCGATCACTTATCCTATGAGAGCTAATACCTGAAACGTCACACATGGCCATAGGATATCCTTGATTTGCATATGCATCGATCCTAGGTTGCTCTCTACCCTGTCTTCTCAACTTCATTCTTCGGATGTGTTCCAATGCTTCTGCCTGCGCTTCTTCTCGAATTCGTTTTTCTTCTTCTTTTTGTTTCTTAGCAGTGTTGAGTCGACTTAGCATTTCTTCTGTGAGAGGTTCCCGATACAACTTGACTCTGCATCCGCTAATGTAGCTCGGGAGAACATCACCTTCTAGTGTAGCGAGTTGAACTGCTCCACTGGAGATCCTATTTATGATCATAGGTCCATAACCTCTCTTTTCGAGCTTTCTTGCATGTTGTTTGAGGGTATACACCAACACTAACTCTCCAGCCTTCAAGCCTTTATCCTTAACATGGGCATCAAAGTATGCTTTCTGTCGTTTCTTAGCTGCATATATCCCTGTAGCCACCCTCAATCTTGTTTCTCCTAATCATTCAAGGTCAAAGAGTCTAGAGGAGAGTTAATGACCCATCCATTCATGCTCTTGTGCTATTTTTAATGTAGGTATCAAGAAGTCCAATGGTAGTACTGCATTTTGGCCAAATACCATCTGAAAGGGGGTGGCTTGGAGTACCGTTTTATAGGCAACTCTGTATGCCCAAACAGCATGGTGTAGCTGTTTGTCCCAATCAGAGTGTTTATTATTCACTAGTTTGGTCAACACATTGCACAGAATCTTATTTGTGCTTTCGGCTTGCCCATTAGCTTGTGGGTGATAGGGAGCAGACTTCTTGTGTACTACCAAGAACTCTTGGAGAAGATTTTCAATAACTTCATTCAAGAAGTGGGTGCCTCTATCACTTACTAGCTCAATTGGCAGCCCGTATCTTGTGAACACGTTCTCAAATAAGAACTTGGTTGTCGTTTGAGCATCGTTCTTTGTCGTAGCTTTTACCTCTACCCACTTGGTTAGATAGTCTGTGGCCACAATGATGTATTCAGCATGGGAACCCTTAGCTGGGGGATTGATAGGACCTACAAAGTCCATTCCCCACTTAGAGAATGCACGTCCACCCATCATAGGTTTCAGTGGCATCTCATCCTTACGTATAGGATACTGAGTTCTCTGACAAACATCACACCGTTTCACATAGGTGTGTGCATCCATGTGAAGGGTCGGCCACCAGAAGCCCGCAAATAGAATTTCCTTGATCACCCGGTCTGGTCCAAAATGTCCTTCTGCTACTCATTGGTGAGCAGCTTCCAAAACTTTAAGATATTCACTCTCATGGACACATAGTCTGAGGTAACCATCTTTACCACGCTTGTATAGATTATCACCAATGAGCGAGTAATCTAGGGCTTCTTGTTCTAGACTTCTTTGTCTGGCCAGTGTCATATCTTGAGGGAATGTTCTCGTCCTCAGGAAATCTACTAATGGTTCACTCCAATCAGGCACTATGGACACTTGATAAAGAGTGGCATGCTCCACCGGTGGTTTAGTGCAACAGATTGGGCATTCCTTGCACAACTTGTGGACATCAGCCTCCATAGTCGGCCAATGCACTTCGAGTCTCCTTAGAGTCTGTAGGGTTCGTTGCTTTGAGTAGTGTTGCTCTAATGCACCTACATGTGCCAATTGCAACCATTTAGCGTACTCATCCTCTTCCACACAACAAGCTAGGATCCCTTGATCTGTGTGCTTGTACATACTTCCTGCCATGATCTGGTATTTTGGGCTTTTATTATCTCCCTATCTTGAGTGTTTATGACTGGGTGATTGGGCCCGTATGTCAGTACTGGCACTAATGGCTTAGCCCATTGAGGTACAACTTCCAAATTAAACAAGTAAGCATCAAGAAGGTCATCTGACACTCCTTGTGGGGCTTCTCCAGAAGTGAGCCTAGAGAGATGATGTGCTCTCAAGTGAGTCCTCCCTTTCCTTAAAACAACTTCAAAATCATATTCCATTAGTAAAAGAAACCATCTTACTAATCGGCCTGTATTGCATGGTTTCTTTACCAAGTACAATAATGCCTGATGATCGGTAAAAAATTTAAACTTATTTGCAAGCAAATAGTGTCTAAACTTTTTAACTGCATATACCATGCCTAATCCTTCTCGTTCGGTGGTGGTATAGTTCCATTCAGCTGCATTTAACTGTCTACTAGCATAGGCAATTGGGAGATCCATATTACCTTCGCCCGTAGGTTGTGCGAGTACACACCCAATAGCATAATTGGATGCATCTACATGAACATGAAAAGGCTTATTCCAATCTGGTGTGGTCAAGATTGGTGTTGAACATAATCGTCGTTTAAGCTCATTGAAGGAATTATCACATTCATCAGTCCACTCAAAGTTGGTCAAAAGTCCGTACAGAGGCTTTGCTATGATGGCATACATGTGTATAAACCGTCGGTAATAACCACAATGCCCCATGAAAGATTATACTTCCTTGACATTCTTTGGCTTAGGTAGCTCAGCGATGGCTCTTACTTTCTCTTCATCGATGGATATGCCATTCTTTCACACTATGTGTCCTAGAATCTTGCCTTGCCTCACCATGAAAACACACTTTTCTGGGTTCAAGCAGACTTGATACTCTTGACATTTGTCAAAGATTTGTCTGAGTTCAGGGATATGTGTCTGTCTAATGTTGGAATGAGCACAGAGATCATCAACATAGACCTCTAAATTCTTCCTCAAGAACTCTTTAAACACGTGACACATCAATCTTTGGAAAGTTGCAGGAGCATTGGTAAGCCCAAATGGCATTACTCTAAAGGCAAATATGCCCCATTCTGTGGCAAAATCTGTCTTATGCTGGTCTTCTAGGGCTATGGCTACCTGATTGTAGCCCGAAAATCCATCGAGGAAGCTGTACACTTCCTTGCCTCCTACTCTTTCTAAGAGATGTTCAGTGATAGGAAGCGGATAATTATCTCGAATAGTGGCAGCATTAACCTTTTTCAAGTTAATGCACACACGTAGCTTTCCATTCTTCTTGGGCACAACTACAATGGGGGATACCCACTCGGTGTGCTCAATTTCATAGATAAATCCAGCTTCTACCAGTCTATCTATCTCCTCTTTGATCTTGGCAGCATATCATTCATTGTATGTGTATGGCTTTTTCTTAGAGGGTTTGGCCTCTAAGGTCATGGGGATAGTGTGTGAGCATATGTTTGGGTCAACACCCTTCAAATCCTTGTAGCTCCAAGCGAATACATCTCTGTATTCTCTTAGCAAGGCTATCAATTCGCGCTCTTCTTCTTTCGTCAGGTCATGTCCTATGTAGGTGTATCTCTCCTCTCCTTCTTCTAGGGCTACCACTATTTTCTTGGTGGTTTCTTTGTTATCATAGGCCTCTCCTGATTGTGCCTCTCTTTTAGGCATTCTTATCATGATTCTCTTGTCGTCAATCTCATACTTTTTAAAGTTTTTAGGGACCTCAAACAAAGATTCTTCCTCTTCTGGTGTGACTTCTCTCTTCTTTCTTTTCTTTCCTTCACCCTTAGAGGTCACTTGTGTGGTTAACCTCACATCATTAGTAAGCTCTTCGTGTCTCTGGGGTTGAAATTCTACTTCATAGAAGTATTCTTCATCTGATGCAAAAGGTGGGTCCATAATGATGGACTCTAGCTCGGAGTCACTTGCATCCTCAAATGCATCAGGGCTAGGTTCGCACTCTTCTAAAACTGCATCTCCCATGATTGGCTCTATGGAGAAAACTGATATGTCATAGCCATCCTCATCACAGTGTGGTGTCTATTGTTCTTCATTGATGGCTACATCCATTGTTGCTAAAATTTCTGCCTAGCCGTGAGGTTCAAATTCTTCGTCTGGAAATACTACAGGTGCATAGGTTGGGTCTTGAATTGATCTATGTGTTCCCTTCGCACCTACCTCTCTGGCTTTTTCTCTCTTCTCTTCTTCTACTGCTACTTTGCACATCCATAAGTGGGTGTCTTCATGCATCCATGAGGATCCTAATCCTATGGAATGCACAGACTCCGTATCATCTTTGGCTCTATGGATGGGGTTCCATTGGATAGGGGGGACATCTCTATGAGAGTAATCTTTGAGATTCACTTTGGTCGTAACACCCAAGTGTTGCAAGTACAAGGAATTGGTTCCCCAATCCTGTACTACTTGCAACTGTCGCATAAATGGTCTTCCCAAAATCATCTCATAGGCATGATTTTTGCTAAAGTCACATATGGCAAATGTGTGCTCAAACTCTACACCACAAGTAGTGAGAGTTATTCCTTCAAGTAGTCCTAAAGGCCTCTCTATGTGACCATCAGCCATTAGCAATTTCATCCTCGTGGGCCTAAGTGCTGGCTTGCCCCAACGTTTCCATAGGGAAGTGGTAGCAATTGCAACTCCTGCACCAGAGTCCAGAATGGCCTTGGTCGTGTATCCTTGATGGGTGATGGGAAGATAGGTGTTTCCTTCTTCTCCTTCACTCATGTCTCCTATCTTATCTAGAGGAATTTCTGGCACTGTCATATGAGAACCTACCTGGGAATGAGGTTTTGCTATCTCTGGTACTTGTTTGGCTACATGTTTCCATAGTTCTGGCCTTACTTTGAGTAGCTCTTCTAAAGTGAGGTTGCACTGCACTTTAGTATTCTTTACTACCTCCGTATTCCTAGGTATTATCGAGTCTTCGTTTCTGACCATGACTGTGGGTGCTCTCATACAAGTGGACTTAGCTTCCCATGGGCCTGTGAAGGGTAATTCATGTAAAGAATTAGACTCAAAGTCTAATCTCTCCTGAGACTGGGTGAGCCCATTTGTCTTCTTGAATCTCTTGTAGGAATTCTGGTGTGAACCGATTCATAGAAGAAGATGTGTCTAGCTCCGTAGAGTTAGGCACATAGGCTTCCTAGGCAGGTAGGCTTTCTCTTTCACTTGCCTTGCCCTTATTTTGAGAGACAGACTCCTTTTCTGATTGTGCTATTAGCCTCTCCAACCTTTCTAGCAGTCCATCAAAGTGCAACTGCGTCTTAGCTGAACTAGAGATGTTAAAGAGGCGACTAGCTTCAAACATGGTTTGAGCCAATTCCACCATCTTAGCACAAATCTTGGTTCATTCAAGTTCTAGTTCCGCTCTCGGGTAACACTTTTCATGATCTGTCACATTTGGCCCTTCTTGGATTCTGGCCTGATATGCCTTAAGCATCATATTTAGGTCCTCGGGAGTGGGATCTGCTAAAACTGATCCTACTCTCGGGGGTGGTGGAATTGTGTGAGGTGGGTTGGAAGGTGTTGGATCGGATGGCGATGGGAATGGTGGGGGTGGAGTAGTGTGAGAGGGAGTTTGAGATGTGAGTTCAACTGTCCTGGCATTTGTTTCTCTTAGGCTTTCCTCGATTTCATTCATTTTCCTAGCCCATTGCCTCTTCATTCTTTCTCTACTATCTCTCCAGGCCCTAGTCCTCTTCTTGGTTATGCTCTCAGTTTCACTAGCCTCAACATTTTTTTCCTGGCCTAAACTTTGGTTCTGCTGCAGGGCTTGAGCTCTAGTGACCACTTGCACTGGTGCATTGGAAGTCACACTCCCTGTGGAGTCCACAACTAATCCAATAACATTAATAGGAGTGATTTTTGGCATATTATTGGGATTCTTTGGGCAATCTCGTAAGAGATGCTCCTTGCCGCAATCTTGACAAAAGCCTTGGATTGTTACTGACTGGGGTTGTGTGGGTGCCGGCATGGGGCAATCACGAATGAGGTGATCTCCCTCACATCTGTAGCATGGCCCTCTAGGGAATAAGGGTCTTACCTGCCTAGGTTGAGGTCTAGAGTTGGGGTTTGCGTACATGACATTTGTGTAATCTGGCTCCCAACTAAGTTCACTCGGTTCTTCACTATAGTACGACTCACCATGTTCAGAAGACTGCATGTAGTAAGCCTGTGGACTATCTATGTGAGTGGAATCAAAACTATGATCACTCGGGTCACTTTCTGAGAGCAATGGAGTCACTGGGACTATGGCTCTATTCAAATTTTCATCAGCAGCTGCATACTTTACAGGAATCACGTTTGCTGGGGTTGGAGGTTGTTGAGCTAACACAGGTTGAGGCCTTTTTTGGTTTTGGTAGGGTTGTTGATAAGGTTGTTGTGGCCTACCATATTGCTGTGGAGGGTACTGGTTTTGGTATCTTCCCTGTTGTGGATAGGGCTGGGGGTAGGTTTGCCTAACTGCTTGCTTATTGTATGGGCAGTCTTGTGCTGTGTGATTTGTGTATCTCCGTTCTATGGTGCAATACTGGCTACTAGGGTTCACTTGGGGTTGAGCCATGATGGGACATACGTTCGCCATATGGTCACCACCGCAAGTATAGCACCTCTTTACTGGGGCAAACCTTGGAATTTGATTGCTAGAGACACCTAGTTTTTGAGCTACCTTTTCTGCGAGTTCCTCAATAGATGTAGATTGCGAGGAAGAGAGGCTAGAAGCGCTATCGGAATCTTTGTAGATTTTTGAAAGCTCCAGTTCCTCCCCTAGGTTATCCTCAATGTCAATGCACATGCGTACACACTCTTCTATGGTCCTAGGGTCCTTCAAGTACACATAGGATCACAACTTTGTACTTAGCAATCCATCCAAGAATAAGGCCACTTGTTTGGCTGTGTGGGCAACTCAGGACCAGGGCATCTCTCAAGATATTGCCTAAACCTTCTTCTTGCAAGTCTCACGGTCTCCTGAGGGGTCTGCTTGAAGCTATGTATCAATGAGGAAGTATTATGACTTATGCTGCTTTTAGAGAATTCAGTGATGAAAGCCTCTAAGAGTTGGTCTATGCTCATGAACTGTCTCTCATTCAATGGTTGAAACCACGTAAGGGTTGTGTTCCTAAGGGTTAGACCAAACGCATTATACTGCGTGAATAGGTCCTCAACTTGCTCAGCTCTCAACACTTGCCTAAACTCAGCCACATGGTCATATGGGTCTCCTGTGCCATCGAAATAGTTCTTCATGGACTTAACTAGCTGGGTTGGTCTCAAAGTCCTCGTGTGCTCTCTAGGTCTTGGTAGAGGGAATTCATCCGCATTCCTTTGGTTCCTTGGGGCTCTAAGTCCCTCAGGTTCCGCTCTATTTGTTTCCGTTCTCGTTCTTTCTCTTCCCACTGGGTTGGCAAAGCTTACCTCAGGTCTATCTCTATGTCTGTCTCTTTGAGCTCCATGAGCTTGGGATGTTCAAGCTCCTGGGTGACCAAAGGACACATTCGATCTTGGTTGGGGGAAAATAAATTCACCTTTCCAGGTGTAAGCATGCCTATCATTTTTTGTAACCACAAAGATCCTCTTTGAAGCGTGATCTAAGTAGGTCACTCTGCCTGGGCTATCAGGATCTTTGAACTCATATATCATGATTGTTCCTACCTCATTCGGCTGATCAGATCTATACCTCCAAAAGGCTTCATCAGTCTCTCGGTTCAGGAGTAGATCTATGCTCTTATTGTCCTGGGGAATCCACTCTGGTGCGATAATCCTGGTGAGAACAGATTTGCCTCGGAGGGTTCTAGGTTCTACACCCATGTTTCCTTGCTCCAGGTCACCTAAGTCCGTTTCTGGGATCACATTCCCAAATTCTCTGTCCTATCAGGATGACTGGTGACTACATATATGGTTCCTTCCTTGTCTAGGTATGCTCCGTTTTCAAACTTGACAGCTCGGTGCTCTAGTCCAATGGATTGGTTAGGGTTTTTAATCTGGACCATAGATCTTCCTAGGCCATCCTCATAGATGCTAGCACCTAATCGGTTGGTCCTATGGTATTGCAATTGCGTCTTGTAGGGGCCTTCCACCCTATGCAAATATGGCACACCTGAACTACCTATAGGTCTTTCCATACCATGGGACATCTCTGACTCACTAGTTTCAGAGCTAGGGTAGTGCGAATAATGGCTCAACTGCTGGGCCCAAGACCTAGCAGTATGATTAACACTAGCCTCTGAAGATCTAAGACTTTGTCTATCTCTTCCTAGGTATCGTCCTGATCTAAGGTTCATATGCTTTATTGAGCAATCCCCAATTTTACCCAAGTACAACCTCGTTGCTGAGTTCTTTTGTATCAGTTACTTGATTCTTTTTAGTCGATTATCGTGTTTAGGATCTTATCTGATACCACGTCGTCAGGAATACTTGAGTTAATTTCCGCACTTGAAGTTGATCGTTCCACGTTAAGTCTTTTCCTTTAAAGTTATCGACCGTACAAAGATTATGTTGTTAGCTTGAACTTGAGTATTTTGGTAGTCTTCAACTTGATAAATGCCTATCATCACCCTAACTTACTTCTAGCACTATTCGTACTTAGCCTAAGCTAGGAATTGACAGAGGGAGTTGAGAGTATTCCAACCTCGCTTCCTGATCCCTTGCCCTTTGGTGCTCAAGAACCCGGTTCTCAAGCTTGTAAATCACCCTTGCTTTGGATGCCCTCAAGTGCTCTCAGTGGACCTGTAAAAGTCCCAAAGTTAGTTCAAGACTTCAATTCAAATGACAGATAGGTCACTTTCATGCATGTAATTCACAGACTAAATTTCCCTTTGCCTTTATGGAAAACAATCCCAAGGATCCTTCAGTTTTCCTACCTCGGGGTATGGTCAACTTCAAAATACCCTACCTAATAATCCTGATATTAATTTTACTGTAACCGGTGGAAGTTTTGGTTGTACTCCCCACGAGCTTTCCAACAAGACAAGAATCACAGCAAACGGATTTCGTATGAGGAAGTTATGACAGTTCAGGGTTTTGGGGTTAAAATAGGGCTCAAACAGGCTGACAAATCCCACGATTTTTCTCAAAACACACTCGTAGGGACCTCACAAATCACTAATTGGTTGATAAGTATGCCAAAAATTACCCCAAAACTTGGTATTAAAAACCCTAGAAATTTGGCCGAAAAAGCCTGTCAATCGCGATCAACAGGTCTGTCAATCGCGATTGACAGAGGTGTCCGTCGGGCCTCTCCGTCGCGATCGACACGTCAGTCGCGATTGACAGTGTCAATCGCGATCGACAGAGTCGGTCGTGGGTTCTGTCAATCGCGATCGATGGTGTCAATCGCGATCGACACTTTTTCCGGGATTTTCGACGTGATTTCAGTCAATCGGGGATGTGTCCGTCGCGATGGACACATGGCAACGCGAGAAATTCAGTCAATCGTCAAAATTCAGTCGGTCGCGATCGACGGTGTCAATCGCGACTGACAGGGGTGTCGGTCGTGGTTGTCGATCGTGGTCGATGGTGTCAATCGCGATTAACAGGGTCAGTCGGTCGTCTCTGTTGGTCGCGATCGACAGAATCTGTCGATCGTGGCTGTCGGTCGCGATTGACGGTGTCAATCGCGACTGACAGAAAAACACAGAATTTTTTAGTTTTTTCTAGTGATTTGGAATGTGCTCCTTGTGCATGTCATTGTGGTGTGCTTTGTTTTACCAAATGAGCGATTTTTCTATCGATCGCGATCGACAGAGGTCTGCGACACAGTGACAGTTTCAAGCTTGTCCGTACCTGCGCAGCGTGCTGGAGGGGATGATACAGTTGTACCTGCAAGATCACTCACAAAACAGACAGAAAAACAATGCACACAATTTGCTCTCTCGCTCTCTCTCACAAGTGGAATGAAGGAAATGGAAGGGAGAAGGTGATATGATCAAAAAACTGAAATTTTTCGCGATGATGGAGATGGAGATCGGATATGGTGAGAATGATGATGGTGAGGTAAGAAAGAGAAAAATAAGAAAAATAAAGAAATTACCTACAATGCCAACGTCTCAATTCTACGTCTTACCATCACACGCTCGTCCTCAAAGCTCGATCCCCGGCAACGGCGCCAAAATTTGGTGTAGCTCAGTGATGAGTAGCACCTCCTTTAATGTCAATCCGGGAAGATGTGAGGATGGTATGATGACCTCGAGCAAGTGAAGGCACAAGTGCGTGAGTGAGAAGCACACAAACATGCACACACATACACACACGCGCACACAAGGTAAGACAAAGAGAGAGAGGCAATGGAGTTCTTTAGATTACTTCCAAAATGCTCATACAAGTTCAATTCTATTACAAGCTACCCTCAAAAATGAGCTCTCTAGCTCTATTTATAGTTTTTGACTAGGTTTTGGCGGTGTCCAGACCTAGTGTCCGGCCTAGTTAAAAATTAGGTTCTAGGTCCCATTTCAAGTCTCAAATGGAGTCTAAAAATTATGAAAACTGGTAGGTAGCTACTTCTAATGCTCCTCAAGCTCAAGGACTCCTTGGCTTGCACAAAATGGAGCTACAAAAATATGAAATGGTATTTACAATGGCTTTTAGTGATGAAAATCACTATTTTTGTAGGGATTTCCTCTAACGATTTGACATACACATCTTCGAGCTCCCTACTTGCTCCTTCTCCTTATGTGTCCACCTCTTGGATATGCTTTAGCTTCCTGAAAAAATAATGGCCTAATTGCCAGATCGTCGTTGACTACTCTGTCTGCTTGTGCCTTCTCTTCGCTCTAACTCCCTTCGTTGGCTTCCTTGTCTTGTTAAGCCTTCAGTTCCTTGACTACTGCTAACAGTATGTCAAATGTCAAATATTAGAAGATGCTTTCAAATCACATGTTGTAAATCTGGAAGTTTGGGAACCTAGGATTATGAATGAGCCTTAATGCATTGATGCTAAAGATCTAAAGTTCTGAAACCAAAACCTTAGTGCTCTGATACCAAATGTTGGAAGTGAGGTAGGCCCTTAGGCTCATGTTACAGGTCCATGGTTCCATAGTTCCAGTCATGTACAACATTAATTCCAGCAATCTTCCATATTGACAAAACATGAACATACCACAACTTAATCATACAGATGATGAGACAAAGATAGAGAAAGAATAAACGACATGTGTAAGGTGTTACGTAAGCCATCGCGTACTCATAGTATCATATATACCAATGTTCAATGTACAATGTGGGAGAAAAATTCTCAACCACTCTATGTGATGAGAAGTAGATGAATGAGTGAATGTACAATGTAACAAACATATTCAGATGTATGGGCAGTAATCTGAATATATATGAGATGTGTGACCTTATAGGTTATAGAAGAGTGAATATGAGTGACTGAAAGAGGAAGGATCAGTGTGAATCTGATAATCAACAAACCCTCATCTAACCTTAGGCTATGGAAGACCCTAAGTTAGATATGTGTGTGAAAAGATCACATACTTAAAAAATAGCAAAGAATGCTAACAAGTTTGCTGCCGAAAATCCTCAAACTCATGTGAACACACCTTCTCAAACACCTCATCCAAATATGCATAAAGCATATACGTACTGATTCTCTTGTACCTATGCCGAATAGGACTTTTCCTGATATGAATGCCACGGCCTCCATAAAATTCAAGTAGTACCTGTGTGCATAAAGAGAATATGTACCTGAATACTTAACATAAGATGTAAATCTTATGTTAACCACCATCCAATGTCTTTGAAGTAGCCCGACATCTTCTTGTAGAAGACAATCTTCAACCTGATATCTTCTTGTAGAAGACAATCTGCAAATACACCATGTAGATGGCCGATCCTCACCATTAAGCTGCTAATGACCAAGTCTTCTTGCGATGAACAAGAGATAACCTCCTCTCCATGAGCTAGAGTGTGAGCACACCCTTCATCTTCTCCAAGAAGAATCATTAAGAAGAACTCCATAGCTGCTCCTCAACATGCTTCAAGTTAGCACCATGGCTGCCCCATGTGCTAGAAGAAACACCACCTCTACTGAGGCCCAAACTCCAAGCTTGTGTTGAATACTAGGTGAAGGATACATGCAAGTGACCCCAAGCACTTCTTTTATACTATTGTTTGTATCTTGAAAAGCACCATGAAAAGCACAATAAAGCACTACGATCGTACTTCTCCCTCTATTCGCATTGCGATCGCCTTTGAGTCTGAAAAGCACAATGCGTTACGTTCGCACTTGTCCGTTCGTTGCTATCTTTGAAGTTAAAGCAAAAGCATGATTTCAAAGATTCGCACTTGTCCCCGAGGTGGCTGGGATGGGAGTATCGAGGTGTAACTACGAGGCCTTCTTGTTTTGCGTGTAAGATAACTAAGAACACGAGCTAGACATGCTGTTGCGCTCCGCCGGGATTCATGGGGTGGAGAGTGCTATATATAAAAAAACACTCATGCTTTAAAATGTGGACAAAAGTGGACCAACCATTGACCAATGGATCTTCAACTTTTTGCCATGGGATATTGTGCAAGTGTTGACCAATTGGCATTGTTTCCAACATAGCTCAATCACATATTTGAGGTTTCTATCCCATTTGTAGAACCTAGGAGATGTGAGTTTGTGCTCTTTATATTTTTTGTAGTTCTACGTATTCTAAAGGTCTATCTAGAGCATTGCACTCATCATCTAGAGCATTCTCTTCTTATGTAAGGGCATCATCATGGATCTCTTGCAAAAGAAAATTCAATCATCATACATTCCCACAATGCTACTTCACGGACCATTAGGATTTGAAGATAAAGTTAGAGGATATTATATTGCAGGTTAAGAAGGCACTATAGGGTCTCAAGAAAGACCCAAGAGCACAAAACCAGAGGCTTTTAGACTACTTTGATGACTTGTTATTCCTAACAAATACATTGAGTGAGACATTTGGTATGAAGGATTTGGGGGATGCAAAGCATATTCTTGGCAAGCACATACTTGTGATAGGAGTAAAAGATGCATATATGTAACTCAGAGTGAGTAGATATCCAAAGTACATCACATATTCAATGTGTAGGGTGCCAAGGCATTGATTACACCTTTACCACCATATGTGAAATTGAGAAAGGATAAATGCCCCAAATAAGATGAGGAAGGGAATTCATGACCAATATTAATTTTCAATCTATTGCTAATAGTATCATTTATGTTACGGTAGCTATGAGACTACACATTGCATTCATAGTGGGGGTTGTGAGTAGGTATATGTATAATCCTAGAAAGAATCATTGGGAAGTGGTGAAGATGATCTTGATATTCTTGAATGGAACTAATGACAAGTTTCTATGTTTGGGTAAAGGAGTGGCAACCATTATTTGTTACAAGGATTTTGATAATGTTGGTTGGGTAAACAATCGAAAGTGTACATATGGGTATATTTTTCACTTTTCTAGATGTGATATATTTTTAAGATCTCCTCTTCAAGAATGTACAACTATTTCCAATATTGAAGGAAAGTTTGTTGCATCAAATGAGGCATGTAATGAAGAATGTACAACTATTTCCAATATTGAAGGAAAGTTTGTTGCATCAAATGAGGCATGTAATGAAGTATTGTGTATTTTTGGCCTTGCTTGTGACATTCAACATGTACCTTCTTTTCTTAGTGATAGTTAGAGTGCCATTACTTTGGCCACAAATCTCATCTATAATGCAAAGACCAAGCACATTCAAGTGAGATATTACTTCATTATAAATTTCTTAGCCATTGCACATACTATTCATGAGAATGTAAAAAAAAAAACTCAATATATTTTTGTAGATGCTTTCACTCGAGCTCTACAAGAGGATGCCTTTCAGCATTATTGTCACTCGATGACGATTAATTGATTTATGATCTTGCATAGTCACTAATACCCTATCTAAAATTCTCATCAAGTGGGAGGTATAGTTTGTATCTTACACTACAATATCCTTTAGGGGGAAATCGTTACCATTAGTTTTTTTGTGAAAGGTCAATTTTTCTTTGGACACTTTTGCATATGTTCTTTAATAAAACATATAGTGGATATGTTAGCCACACATTCGAAGTTCAATTGCATTTGTAAAGCCTTGGAAATATCAATATGTGGTCTCTATGTGTTGGTTTGTTTTACGTGTTATGGAGGTCTTTGGGGAGCATTGTGATCATCGGCTTGAGCTCCATCTTCTTATGTGAGGGCATTGTCATGGAGCTCTTGAAAAACATAATGGAACATGGCACATCTCCACTGCACTAATTCACCAACCATTAGGGTTTGAAGATAAAATCATAGCAGATTATAGTGTAGGTCAAAGAAGGCACCATATGGGCTCAGAGAAGATCCAAGAGCATGGAATTAAAGGGTTTTAGACTACAATAACGATTGCGGATACCGAAAAAGCAAAACTCATTTATCATTCCTTATCAACAAAAGAGAAGGTGAAGCATCTATCTATTTATGCGCGTATGTAGATGACTTGCGTTTTATAGGTCATCATGAAGAAGGCATCAAGGAAATCACGAAAAGGTTTGGAAAGGAGTTCAAGATCTCCAAACTTGGATATATAAGATATTTCTTGTGTATTTAAGTCTTATATAAAGATAAGGGCATCTGGCTCATGAAGAGGAAATATATCTTGATGTATTAAAGAAGTAGTGACTTTACAAGTTGCAAACCATTGAGGAACCCAATGAAAGTCAATATGACATTGACCTGAATGGAAGTCAATATGACATTGACTTCAATGGAAGGAAATGAAACCCAAAGTGCACCCTTATATATGTGAATAGTGCGTCGCATTTTCTTCAGATTAACTTTGCAAAACATCTTCAACAAATATTATTATAGACATTCAAACTCCCCGCAATATTCAAACGTTTTCATCATAGCCTTTTTATCAACCATACATATGTATCCCTAGAGTTTCTGGATGAACAAAGTTGAAGAAAATGTTTTAGTCTTCTCTTAACACATTTTTTAAGTTTGCATCCAAGAAAATTATAGAAAAAATTGAACTATTGCAAAACAATTTCGAGTTGGAAATCGGTATCAACAGATAATACGTTTTATAACTTAAGTTATCAATTCATATTAATGTACTTTAACTATGGATTGCTCATTTGCATACGATTAGAAATTAGTGTCTCCCGTGGCCCTCGGCATGTGTTTGAAATTGCCTAAATAATAGTATGTGCAAATAGAAATCCTCCAATAAAATTATGCATGGATGATTTGGATTACCTTGCGCTACTATTACATGAATCACCAAAAGAATAAACAACAAAAAAGATTGCATCTAGAACCAATTGTCCTATTTTTCACTGATTGAAAAGACTTTGCACGTAAATCAAACAAGGGGAAACTGACCTAATATCAATGTGGAACCCGTGTGGGCATCAAGGTCAATAGCAAAAAAAGAATTCAAAAACAAAAAGACTACAAACATTTGTGAGGTTTCGAAATCAACATCCTCATCATCCGGTAAGGGTTGAGTAGTTAGAGGAATGATTTTGGCTTCATACTCTCCCTGTGTAGCTAGATCAAATTTGTACCTCGAGAGGCCTTGCGTATCCTCAGTGCTCGGGAGTCAATTCTTTTAGAATATGTATTGATTTTTTACAAAAAAAAAATTCACACTCTATAGCTTAAAACAAAGATATGTCGTCCGTCTTATCAACAACATCTCCAATCACACGTGTCTGACTGTACTTCATTAAAGTGCTATAAATCTCTGATTTTACATCTTTCTCTGCTTATTGACGTGTATGAGGACATAGTCCCCAAAGAAATGAGGCTGCGACATATGAGCTACGATTCCTTTTTAAGGCCTTGTGCAATCCTCCCAAAGTAGATGTTTTCCTCTTAAAGAAACTTCCCGAATCCAGCAGACATCATGTTCTCCCCTCTCCTTTTTCTTTCCGAAATGCATGTTCATCCTTTCCTCAATACCTGCCCCACCTCCCACACATATTTAGTAACTTCTTTAAACACACATTGTACACACACACACACGTTTTGTTTTATTTTCTTCTGCTTTTTTCACTTTTTATTTTTATTATTTTCTCCTTTGTGAACTAGTGGTTTGCCACTTAGCAATTTAGGTTCACATGTATAAAAAACACAAAACACACATAATGCACATATACACACATATATGGATACATACTTCTTCATAAATAAATGAATATTCACATAGTTAGGGGATTCACATAAACACAATGTAGCTGCACACTTAGCATGAAATGCACACATATATATAGGTTCATAAACATTCATAATATATAATAATATTAATTTGTTTTTTGTTTGTTTGAATGCAGGTACATTTTCGATTAGAATCTTCAATAACATACTTCTGGAAATGAAAATTTGAAATTTCACAAATTAAGTTCATTGAATTCGTTACTCTTAAACAGAATACATGAAAGAGTTATACTCATGAGAAAAATAAATTTTCCATCCCTCGTGAAGCAACGTAGAGAGACTCTCTCTCACATTCACCTGCATCAAACCTACACATCCTCCTTAATGGACCAACTTGCAAAGTTAAATATAAATTCGTCAAGGTTCTTTTCGAAATAGATTTTAGTTTTTATTTTGATGTTCCTCTTTTGGAAATTCAAAACATGATTTTCATTTGAAAATGCAGGTTCTAAGAAAGATAAAGACGACTTTAAAGTACCTATTTTATGATTGAAAACTTGTTCGACCAGCATACTACCATAAAACATAAATCAAACTACTTCTTATAGAAATTATTTAGACTTTGTAATAACAATCTTTCTATAAAACATAAATCAAAATACTTCTTATAGAAATTATTTAGACTTTGTAGTAGCAATCTTTCCTATTGACTCGTTTCAAAGTTAGTTGTGATTTTATATAAATGCTCTCATGATTTGCTTCTATACACGTATCAAAAAGTACTAATAGTTGCACTATTACATATCCTGGCTCGTGTAGCTCACATAATAATTCTTAGAAGTGGTTTCATAGCTACATCTAAGTCATGAATATTGTTTGTTTTTTTCCACTTTGTAGCAATCCCTAATGTATTGCTTCTTTAATTGTTCTTTTACTTCTACTTTTTTAGGGTGGAAGAAATCCTAAACTTCCTAAAATCAAGTACAAACTCGTATTTTCATAACTTTTTGTTTAAGGGGAAAGGCCTAAACCCTAATCAGAGTTGAGGAGCTAGAGATATGCACTCTAAGGAGTGAGGATCTCACTACCTAAGTGTTTCAAAATGTCACACAACCTATCTATTTAAGACAAGGCCCTCATTCTGCTAAGAGCTTCAAGTGAGATTGCTTTATCTAGGTCCTCATAAAGGGTATAGGGAATCCTAACTTACTCTCTCAAGTGCACACATCCTTACTAACATTTCTAGTCACTTGGTTTGTAATTGAAAATCTTCTTTCTCAAAACAAATATGAAATGTAATATATGATACGCATAGAACCAAAAATATATAGAATAATTATTGAAAAGGGATAAAACAAATAGAATATATTTATTTGATTTTTTTATTTTTTTCAATAACATTAGCATCATCTTCATCTTTATCATCACCTTCAAGAGTTCTTGATCAATATTATAATCCGCTTCATTTCTTCTCTTGAATATTTCTTTTATTGTGGTTCTTCTTCAATCATATCATCGTCCTTCAATATTTGTAATCAAGGCTTTTATGTCCTCCAAAGATAGATTCTTACTTCTCTTGCTTGACTTCAAAGGTTTAGAAGACTTTAGAGCCATTTTTATGTTTCTCTAGAGTTGCTTAATAACACCACAAGCAATTGTTCTTTCGTTTTTTTACTTGTTTATCACGAGCTTCTTAATTTCTCTTTTCTTTTTCGATTTCATTATTTCCTTGATTCAATTGAGGTTGCAATCTTGGAACTTTTTCTTGATCAAATATTTGCTCATTATGTAGAAGTTTAGGATCAAATGTAACATAGAAATCGCGATGTTTCTTTGATTTCACTTGAATTTCTTTATCAGATTCGATCTTACTTGCATCTATTTCTTCTTCCAATATTTGTTCATTATTTTGATCTTCTAATTTTATTTGTTCATGTTTGTTTTCTTCAATAAGTTTATGTTGATTTTCAATTGGTACTATACTCCTTTGTTCATTAGGCTTCTTATTGTCATATACGTTTGGTTTGTGTAGTTTTTCAATTTGTTTATAATGTTTTGGTTTAGTTTTCATCTATTCAAATTATTCCTTCATCCAGCCTCTTCCTATATTCAATTCTAAAGGTGATCCATGTTGATATTTACAAAATTTTCTTTCATATTTAGTTACTAGTTTATGTCTACTTCCATCTTCGTATGCCTTACAATCCCAAAACATATGACCATATTGATAGCACCAAAAACATCCTAGAGGGCACTTCTCAATCCTATTTGATTTTTTTTTTAGGTGTCATTCTGAGATGGATTCTGTAAGGTCAAATGCATGTTTTTTATTGGATATATATGCGTACAGTCCTTTTGTGTTCATGACTACACTTCAATGACTTTTGTTCTTGAATTTGATTGGTCAAAAGTTTAACTTTATTTTTCAATTCTAGAACTTCAAAATTCATTACCTCTTTTAAGTTTTTAAGGCTAATGCCCATTACTTGCATAGTTTTAGATATCATATTTATGGTTTGCATTAATATTAAGATGATAATAAATTTTTCTTCTATCGATTCATTCCCTTAGGTCTCCACTTCTTTAATTCCCTCTTCATATTTTCTAAATTTCTCTTCAAATAATTCATTCACATACGATTCTTTTTTCTTGTATGATATGTTCAATGAAACTCTTTTGGTTATCATTGTGGTTGGTTTCTTGTGCGCTTAGGGGTGCACACAGGGTGCAAAGAAAGTATCTCAATTTGAAATGATAGATTCAAACAAGATGCATTTAAACAACTCAAGTAATTGCGCAAACATGGATGAAGGACATTAGGAGTATGTCGTTTGAGAAGATAAAATGAATTGATCAACTCATATGTGAATAGCATGCAAATCTTTAGAATGAAAGTTTCCAACAAACATATGACATCTCAAATAAATGTGCATCTTTTGAAGTCGTATAATTTTAACGATTTTTGAGTCTATAAGTATTCCTTTCTTTCGATCAGATTTAAGAGAGCAAATTATTCATACGTGAGAAACATATACAAGTCAATGTTAACATAACCGTTCATCTGAAAAGTAATTCCGAGAGAATTTCTCCCTAAATATCAATTAAAACAGTCTCATATTTTTCAATCGACTTATATATGCTTACATTTTAAATCATAGTTAAAAACAAGCTTTCTAAAACTCATAAATTATGGAGTTCAAACTTGTTCAGCAGCTGTTAAAGAGGTTTTGAAGGAGAAACGTTAGACCAACGTATGTTAACTGGCAAATGATCAAGCATTCTGTAGCGTAGTCAAAATATTAAGTAGCAAACGTTTTATATAGGACTGAGCACAAATATGCAGATAGGCATGAAATTTCCAGTAATCTTTTTACACATTAACAGTTAAGCTATTGTGTCACGTAAACAGTTGCACTATTAAGTAATCAATTTCCTTTACAAAATACATAATCATACCATTGTCATTCCTTCTTGAACTTTTTCAGAGAAAAAAAAAATCAAATTTCATTGCAAAATGTTCTAAGTGGCGTTGAGCTTTTGGTGGCCAGATGATCCTGACAACCATGAATTGCTTTGAGCACAAAAACTTAGGAGAACATGGACATGAACGACAAAAAATGTATTGGTATCCTTTAGAAGAGTTTGGGATCACAGAGAAACAAACATCAGCAAATTAAGGATGGCAATCAGAATGATTTTCAGCACTGCATCGCACCGAGGATTATAATTCTATTTCCTTCGTTGGACAAAGTGGCAAATTGACAGAGAACATCTGTTCGCAATTCAAATCAGACCATGTGCTCATAGCATTATCAAAACGGCAAACAACATGCAACACAAAATCATAAGTATAGCTCTCCCATTCACAACCATAACTTGGATCACTTTTAAGCTAACGTCTTTCTAATCATACCATCTGCATAGTTTTTGTTTAGCACGTAACCCTATACATAGTGACGCAGGTTTTAAGAGCCATCGAACCCATTACAATAATCAACTCTTATGAAATTACAAAGTGAGCACTAAACGATAGATAATCAAAATGAAAGTGATGCCCGACAAAGTTTCTAATTAGATTGAAATTTCATGCGTTGACTCTATTTTTTACAAGTAAATTCTTATTCAAACGTTTCACAACAGTAGACTCACAATGCTATAAGCCGTCAATATCATCATACATTCAAGCATTTCATAATAGTATCAATCATTAATCTATGCAGAAAAACACAAATTCGGAAATGATCAGTATGATTCCTTCACATATCATAATTAAAATTCAGAAGCTTATCTGTAATTTGGGAAGTCATCTTCAGCACAAAACTCTTCAGTCATCGCCTTTTCAGCACTTATCAGAGCCATCTCCTTCTTCACTATCCTTGAATCTCTTTCTCTTGCACGTTCGTGCATGTGTTGTAGTTTTCAGCAATCGTCCCTTTCAGAGGATTGATAGAGAACTAAATAAAAAGGCTGTTGTTCCCAAGCTTGGTAGCGAGAAGATTTTCTTCCTATCCTTCAAGAAAACTGCTTCTACGAGATCTCCAAAATCAGTGAGAGACTCTCTTCGCAGCAGTGTAGCCATCCTTCTCCCTTCTCTCATCAGCGCAACCAAAAATTCTAATCATGACCACTCTCCCCTTTGTTTGTTCCACTGAGAGAAAAAATATTGACTCCCTGAACAACAATATTCCTCTTCTCCCCTGCCTCGTGTCGATCTCTATTCCGCCTGTTGAAAGCTTTCCCCTTCTCTCTGTCGTCTAGAGCCCCCCCTCTCATCAGATGTCGTGCGTTGCCTTTTCTTCAGAACAGCGGCCCCCCTTTGTCGTCAGTTGCCTGGAAGTAGTTCAGCCCTCCCCAAAATGATGCGTGCCTCCCTCTTTCTGAAAAACAACACATAACAGAGCTCTTCTTTTGGAAACTTTTATCTAGAAATCTGCAAAGAAAAATCATATTTGCCTATTTTGCTCATGCAAAAAGGCAACATTCTCCTCACAATTTTACATTGGTGCCAGAAGTATTTCGTTCGAAACTCTTGTAATTAACATCAAGGAGATAACTATTCTCATATTCTCCAATAGATCCAATGAGCTTAGCTGCAAATGAGAAGTGAAAATGCTACGACATCCAACCCCTCTAAACCTGTGGGGCCTTCGGACACACCACACCAATCTTCATATCTGCAAGAATTCATGAACTCCAAAACAAATTAAGTGCATGGATTATGAAGCAAATGTGCTTATGCACGGCCATGTAGTGGGCCCTATCATATGCATACTCTAAGTGCATGAAAAAACGGCATGGTGCAAATAAGGGAGGTATCAGGCATTCGATGTTGAGGCTTTAGGCTCGAATTGAACTCACATTTTCACCATGAATATACAATTAAATACAAGTGCAATCACTCGTGCACCTATGGGTTAAAAAAAAAAACTCGTGCTCTTTACATTTCATTTATGCATGTATTAGATGCATGAAAGAAAAACAAAATGGTGCGAAAAATCGAGGGTTTATGGTATCTAAGCAAGGAAACTCTCAATACTCACAATTCCACTCTCTCACAAATGCAATCTCTCTTCCTTACTCAGAACTACGCTCTCTCTAGTCTCTCAAAACTTGATTTATTAACTTTTCAATGATGTTTACCTATTTATCTAATGTGCAGATGGACATGCTTCTATTGGTTTTAAAAGACGTGCTTTCTACACATTTGTACATGCATATTGATGTGCAATGCATCTGAAAATGGGTGCAAAAAAAAAAGATTTTGGTTAACAGGAGAGCTAAGAAAGAAGACAAGGCTTTCTGATCTTCACTTCACTTCCCATTTCCATTGCCTTCCTTCGATCTTCTCCTGCATTCAGACACTAAACACGTGATAAGAAATATTGAACCAAAATATTCATATGTACACATGCAATCCACGATAACACTTCACAAATATCTATTTTTTAATATGGGTATGTATAGATGATTCAAAAACCATTGCTCTTTTCACAATCTATTCAAATTCCCGATTTGCAATCGGCTCCAAATCTTCACCTGTACTAATAAACTCAAGAAACACATCAGTAGCATTATTTGCAAAAAGATTATTTGAAAAAAAAAGTCATTTTCTTGAATACTAGATGCATTTTCTTTCTCAAAAAAAAAATCAAAACATACTTATATTTACAAAAGTCACTTTTGAATATTTACTTTCATCTATCTCAAAAAAATCAAAACATAATTATTAAGTATTTACATATTCATACTTACAAAATTTACCTTTACAGATTCGAGGCTTCCTTCCCAATACATCCTCGTGTCTAGGTTTTCTCCGAAAAAACTATGTTTACACAATAACCATCTTTCAATCGCATCGATCAGAGTCACATTCATAAATATGGTAGATTTGTACAGAAGCCACCTTATTTGCTTGTCTATCTCTTGGCGGTTTGCCTCGAATATATAGCTCTTGGAAAATTTAGAAATCCAAGCTTCGATTGCTTGGACATAGACTTCTTTATTCATGGTTCTTCCAAGTTCATCATATCCAGAATCAAAAAGATGTATATATGAAGTTCTCAAATTGAACATGTTTGTTTCATTATCAGAAGTTTCTTGCAAACATGCATTTTCTTCTATTTCATGTTTGAAATCATTTGGAGGACTCGTATCCTTCTCATCATCTTCTTTTATATTCCCATCTTTATTAGAATGGGATTCTTGAATTGATTCATTTGGATCCCACTTCAAATGGAAGTGTTCACCCAATTCAGAAAATGACCCATATTCATCTTTGCAGTCTTTAGTGAGACCAATTCCTTCTACCCAAGTTTTGGGGATTATGAGGTCTGCTTCTACTTCCAACCTATCCAAGAACTCTACATCACTATCTTTGTCATGATCCCAAACTAGTTCTCCTTCAACACAAAGGGAATCCATATCTTCATAATCAAGAAAGCTCTCATCTTCAGTGTCACTAGAATCATGCAAAATATTATGTTCGGTAGAAAATTCATCAACATTTTTATTCTTCTCTAGATCAACTTCATCTCTCTCACCCCCTCCTACTTCCTGAGGAGTACTAGTGAGAATATCCTTTACTCGTGAAGAATCAGTGACCAATGCCCCATCTTCCTCTTTGTGGAAAGCCTTGACACCTGCTTCACCAACTTCTTCAAAACACAAGTCACTAAGATTCTCAACATCACTCAAGTTTGACTCATCATATGACTCACTTGAATTTTCTTCCCAAACATCCTTTTGCTCTTCAATCAACTCAACCTCTTGCTCTTTCTCATCATCTCTATTAATTTGATGCATGAATACTAAAACCACATCATCAAACTCACTTTCTAAATTTTTCATCATCTTTACTAGTCTCATCCTGATATATCTCTTCGTCTCAAACAATTGAAATGGCTTCTTCACACAACTCCTCACTCAACTCCTCTCTTGCCTTCTCATCCTCAACTCTTGTATACTCTAAATCCACTCTAGATTGATGGGATTGGTTAAAAGACACAAGGTTGACTCCATGTTCATTTTCTCTCTTCACAATCCCATTCATATAAACTAAAGGTCTTGTAGTAAGCATTGGGAAACTTTGAGTATCCTCAGCTCTATCTTGTACTACATATGACGTCCATCTCTTACGTCTCAAGAGCATTGCTATGTCTTTAGTCAATCCTAAAGGCTCACTCAAGTCTTCTAACATGACACCTATCTCTAAGGCCAAATCAGAGTCAGTACTCTTAATGAGGAGCTCTACTTTCTCGTATTCCAAAGCATCTTGATCATTATTACTCAATTGGTCAAATCGCTCTTCAAATTCTCGAAGTAGCTCGGTCACCTCAAGGCCTCTATTTGGAGTAGCCACCCACTCTCTAAATTCATGTCGTGTGGGTGTGACTAAGTCCTCTAAGTAATACTCTTCTCTAAGCAAATTTTAAAATTCATTCCATGTATGGGATCGTTCTTGAAGAGCATAAATGCTAGGTTTGACACCGGGAATTACAATCCTTGCAAATTCACTAAGCTTCATAGAAGCACTCACACCATAAAGGTCCATTTTGGTATCATAAATTTGTAAGAACTTGGTTATGTCACGGCCATTGAAGAATCCAAACTCTTTTGAAATTGCCTCTAGTGCTCACATCACTCCATTACTATTTACAGCAATCCTCTGGGATTCTGTCAACACTTGAAGTAAAGTGCTCAAGGTCCTTGGATCTAAGCCTAACGCCTCCATCATGTTCAAATCTTGGTCAAAATCAAAGTCCTAGGAGAACTCAACACTCAAGCCCTCACTCTAATGGTCAACTCAAGTCATCTCAAGCTCAATCTCAAAGTAAGCTCAAACTACACTCAAAGTACACTCAAAGTAAAAATCCATCCCCTTATGCGTTTCACGTCGGGTTCATGTATGTGGTCGGTTTCTTGTGCGCTTAGGGGTGCACACAGGGTGCCAAGAAAGTATCACAACTTGAAATGACAGATTCGAACAAGATGCATTTAAACAACTCAAGTAATTGCACAAACATGGACGAAGGACATTAGGAGTATGTTCATTTGAGAAGATAAAACGAATTGATCAACTCATATGTGAATAGCATGCAAATCTTTAGAATGAAAGTTTCCAACAAACATCTGACATCTCAAATAAATGTGCGTCTTTTGAAATCGTATAATTTTAACGATTTTTAAGTCTATAAGTATTCTTTTCTTTTGATCAAATTTAAGAGAGCAAATTATTCATACGTGAGAAACATATACAAGTCAATGTTAACATAACAATTCATCTGAAAAGTAATTCCGAGAAAATTTGTCCCTAAATATCAATTAAAACGGTCTCATATTTTTCAATCGACTTATATATGCTTACACTTTAAATCGTAGTTAAAAACAAGCTTTCTGAAACTCATAGATTATGGAGTTCAAACTTTTTCAGCAGCTGTTACAGAGGTTTTGATGAAAAATGTTAGAGCAACGTATGTTAACTGGCAAATGATCAAGCATTTTGCAGCGCAGTCAAAATATTAAGTAGCAGAATTTTTATATAGGACTGAGCACAAATATGCAGATAGACATGAAATTTCTAGTAATCTTTCTGCGCATTAATAGTTAAGCTATTGTGTCACATAAACAGTTGCACTATTAAGTAATCAATTTCCTTTACAAAATACATAATCGAACCATCGTCATTCCTTCTTGAACTTTTTCAGAGAAAGAAATCAAATTTCCCCGCAAAATGTTCTAAGTGGCGCTGAGCTTTTGGTGGCCAGATGATCCTGACAAGCATGAATTGCTTTGAGCACAAAAACTTAGGAGAACGTGGAGACGACGGACAAAAATTGGCTTGGTATCCTTCAGAAGAGTTTGGGATCACAGAGAAACAAACATCAGCAAATTAAGGATGGCAACCAGAATGATTTTAAGCACTGCATCGCACGGAGGATTATAATTCTATTTCCTTCGTTGGACAAAGTGGCAAATTGACAGAGAACATCTGTTCGCAATTCAAATCAGACCATGTGGTCATAGCATTTTCAAAATGGCAAACAACATGCAATAGAAAATCATTAATATAGCTCTCCCATTCAAAACCATAACTTGGATCACTTTTAAGCTAACGTCTTTCTAATCATACCATTTGCATAGTTTTTGTTTAGCACATAACCCTATACATACTGACGCAGGTTTTAAGAGCCTTCGAACCCATTACAATAATCAACTCTTATGAAATTACAAAGTGAGAACTAAACGACAGATAATCAAAATGAAAGCGATGCCTCACAAAGTTTCTAATTAGATTGAAATTTCATGCGTTGACTCTATTTTTCACAAGTAAATTCTTATCCAAACGTTTCACAACAGTAGACTCACAATACTATAAGCCATCAATATCATCATACATTCAAGCATTTCATAACAGTATCAATCATTAATCTATGCAGAAAAACAAAAATTTGAAAATGATCAGTATGATTCCTTCACATATCATAATTCAAATTCAGAAGCTTATTTGTAATTTGGGAAGTCATCTTCAGCACAAAACTCTTCAGTCATCACCTTTTTAGTAGTTATCAGAGCCGTCTCCTTCTTCAGTATCCCTGAATCTCTTTCTCTTGCGTGTTCGTGCATGTGTTGTAGTTTTCAACAATCGTCCCTTTCAGAGGATTGATAGAGGAGAACTAAATAAAAACGCTGCTGTTACCAAGCTTGGTAGCCAGAAGATTTTCTTCCCCTTCTGCGTCTTCTGATTGTCAAGTGCTCGAATAGCTCTCTCACCATCGAGAACAAATGCATATGAAATAGCAACCTTGTGACAAAGTTGTCTCCCTATCCTTCAAGAAAACTACTTCTAGGAGATCTCCAAAATCAGTGAGAGACTCTGTTCGCAGCAGTGTAGCCATCTTTCTCCCTTCTCTCATCAGTGCAACCAAAAATACTAATCATGACCACTCTCCCCTTTGTTTGTTCTGCTCTAATAAAAAATATTGACGCTCTGAACAGCAACATTCGTCTTCTCCCCTGCCGCGTGCCGATCTCTATTCCGCCTGCTGAAAGCTTTCCCCTTCTCTCTCTGTCGTCTGGAGCCCCCCCTCTCATCAGATGTCGTGGCTTTCCTTTTCTTCAGAACAGCGGCCCCCCTTTGTCCTCAGTTGCTTGGAAGCGGTTTAGCCCTCCCCAAAATGACGTGTGCCTCCCTCTTTCCAAAAAACAACACACAACAGAGCTCTTCTTTTGGAAACTTTTATCAAGAAATCTGCAAAGAAAAATCATATTTGCCTATTTTGTTCATGCAAAAAGGCAACATTCTCCTCACAATTTTACATTGGTGCCAGAAGTATTTCGTTCGAAACTCTTGTAATTAACATCAAGGAGATGTCTATTCTCATATTCTCCAATAGATCCAATGAGCTTAGCTGCAAATGAGAAGTGAAAACGCTACGACATCGTGATTAGAGTCCTCCCAAGATTTCTTTATTAAACCAGTCTAAAATCATTCCAATCCATGTCTTTATAATTTTAATTTGTTCAACAATCGATCCTTTTATAATTTTTTCAAAATATGTTCTCATCAAAGTTTTAGGTGCTCCGTGAAGTTGAGCATGCTCTTCAAAAGTATGCAAATATTAATTGATATTAGTTCTTATAAATTTTCCTTTCTCCTTAAGGATAGATTATACTATTTTAGACCCTTTCTTTTCAGTATTCATATTGTAAAGTATACCTCCTTGTCTCATTTTTCCCTTTGTACTCATCACTCACTTATATTTTGTGCTAGTATAACTAGTAGTCAATTCTTGTTGGAACGTAGATAAAGATACAAAAAAAATAGTGGAATTGTGATAGTATTAAATGCAATTATGTGATGTTAAACTTGAAATTCTTTCTATGCTTTGAAATGCAATATAGAAATGCAAGAAATTAAAAAAAATAAAAACTTAATTATGCAAATGTTTATTTTCACTTTTGCAAAAATGCAAATATGAAAATAAAGAAAAAACGTTCTGTATCTTTGAATTTCAAATATGCAAGACTTGAAAGAATTTTAAAATAATGATTAACTTTTCTTGGCTTGAGGAAGAGGCTTAAAGTGAGTGTGGATGTCTGAAAATTTTATATACACTTTGCTCCAAAGGAATCGTAAACAATAAAACTATGTGCATGACTATGTGAGTGACCGCTTGATATGCTAGATAGGATAAAAAGATGGGATAAAGACTTGTGTAAGCTTCCTTGGAAGCACACAGGTCATAAGAACAACCCTCAACATTGAGGAAGTCTTACAAACTCTTGCTCAAGCTCCCATATCAATGGAAGACAAGTTATGGCTTTGTACCTGAAAAACAATTACATGTTGAGTCATAAACCAAAAGTCAAACACACATCACTTGAGATTGCCAAGAAGTTGTCGAATATTTTCACATTGGGTTTAATATCGTGAGGCTCACTTAGTCGGGTGATCAATTCCAGTTATCGGTTCCCAAATATCGACGCATGTGGGGTGCTTCAAGAGAGATCAAGTGATGGATGGATACTCAAAGAGATGATTGGGTCAAAGACAAAAACTTAAGATATCATCAAGCGGATTTGGAAAATTAACAGGCTTCTTCACAAACTCTCCAATCATTTTAGTTGAATGAAAATTCTTTTGCATATATCACATGAATCGTCAGCGACAATGCTCATTTGTTCTAAAAGCATATCTCTTTTTCAATCAAAATCATTCGAATATATTTATTTCCTAAACATGAAAACTTTAGATCAAAGGATTTTAAAATCAATGCATCACATTTGTTCAAAAGTTAGCTTTGCAAAACATCTTTAACACCCATAACTGTAGAAATTCGAACTTTTCCATACAAATTTCAAAAGTTGACATCATAAGCTTATCATCGACCATACATATGTATCGCTAGAGTTTCTGGATGAACAACATCCAAGGAAAAGTTTCGGTATTCACTTAACACATTCTTTAAGTCTGCATCCAAGAAAAATATAGAACAAATTCAACTATGCCAAAACGATTTCGAATTGGTATCAAGAGATAACACGTTTGTAAGTTAAGCTATCAATACTAGTATGTGCAAACAGAGATTCTTCAAAAAAATTATGCATCGATGATTTGGATTACCTTGCGCTACTATTACATGAATCACCAAAAGATATGTATTGATCGTTTCCAACGAAATTCACACTCTATAGCTTAAAACATAGATATGTGTTATGCGCAGACATTTTACCATATATCATGCGATGAAGTGACAATTGTTTTATTCTCGTTAAGGCAGACTTCAAAGTGCAGTGAGCGCAAAAACATAGATGTCGGGCTGGGGTCCATCGTTACCAGAGACAAACATTAAACAAATGATCTTACAGGAAGTGAACATCTGTGTCATCGATGGCATCTGTGTTTTCTCTCCTCTCCATTTGTAAGACGTCTCATATTAAAAAGAAAAAAGTAAGGAGGTACACTAGTTCAAAGTCCCAACGAGTTTAAGATCAATTGATTTTGTACATTAGTTCCAGCTGGTTTGTGCGCCAAAGCACATAGGGTTTGTTCTTTGACGGTCCGTCAAGTCTCTGCTTTATGCCACGCTATCTACGATGTTATTAACTGACGAAACAAAAGTTCGTACGGCAAGAGGGACGACATTTCAAACGATGTAGTGAGCGACCGGAGCCTTTAGCATCGGGTTGGATGGTGATGATGCTGGTCGTTATGGCGATCACAACGGCATAGGTGGGCCATAGATAAAAGACGGCACAACTGCTCTACAGTGGAGAATCGTATTCTCTCAGTCTCTTTCTCGTGATCTTCTGCCTCCTGCTTGTCCTCTTCGTCTGCTCCTGCAAAGAACCGTTATTGTTCATCAGAAGTAACGGCACCGAAGTAGTAACTGATAGAATGGCGCGTCGAGCGGGCATGGCAAATTCTTGAACCGGGAGTTTCTGAGCATTCAGAATCTATTAAGCAGGCTAAGATGCGCACGAATGTTTCTGAGCGGTAGCCAGAGAGTGAAAGTCTGACGGAGCATCAGCGTTGAAGAAACATGTCCACTGGACGTCGCCGTTGACGGGCACTGTTCTGCGATAGAGGGTGTTGTTGCAGCCGCGACAGACAGAGAAATCCACGCGAAAGAGGGAGTTGCTGCAGCCGCGACAGACAGAGAAATCCACACTGCGATAGCCAGAGAACTTTGATCCGCGATAGACAGAGAAACCTGGAAGTCCAGGCTGTGCGATAGATAGAGAATTCACCGCGACGCGTAGTTTCCAGGGGTTCTATCGGGGCGTGTCGCGATAGGCACTTGGTGGCTCGCGATAGACAGACGGAGCTCCGCAATAGACAATGGTATGCGATAATGACTTCGTGGCTCGCGATAGACAGCAGTCTTTTCCCCAGAGAAGGCGACTCTATTTGGTTGGGATAAGACAAAACGATTCTATTTGGTTCCCGATCAGCGGCATCAGGTGGTGGAGTCTTGGAACCTCCCAACTGCATCAGGTGGTGGAGTCTTGGAACCTCCCAACTGCAAAGCGGCTATGGAACAAGGGGTTCAAACAGTGGAAACAACTCTGGAAACAAGAGACCAACCAGTGGATTAGGTTCGAAGAATTGGATCCGAGACTTAGAGTTACCTTTGAGGAATGGACCCTTCTTCAAAGCAGGTGTTTAGCATGGGACCACTCAACTACACGCCTTCTCTGCGGTCATGATCTTGCTTGCCTGGAGGGCCTCAAATGGAGCAATGGTAAGAAGCTATCTAGAACCCCCAACTTCAAAGAGGATTTAGATGTTCACCACACTCTTAACAAGAGATGGTGCCTTTCTTGGACCAAACTTCGGTGGGAACTAAAATTCATGTCTATTTGGCACCCCCTAATTGAGGTCAAAAAATCCGTTCTCATGTGACAGATCTTGCATAAAGGTATCTGGTCCAATGCAAGGGCTAACAAAATCTGTGGTGTGCCACCATGGTGCAAGCGTTGCCACCGGTGCATCGAAGACTTAGCTCACCTGTTCTTCGACTGCCCCAAGTCCCGTGCTATTTGGCATCACGTGACCCGAGTATTGAGACTCACACACCAAATCAACTGGCAACAGGTGATGTTGGGTGAGGTGGTCGGCTACTCATCGAGGCTATGGAATGCCATCAGAGGTGAGACTCTCTGGAAGATTTGGAGGGACCGATGTGCTGTCAATTTTGGCCAAACTCCTAAGGAATGGTCGATCGAGAAATCCTTGTTTCTCCTAGGTAAAAGAATCTCCCGAGATAAGAGATCACCGTTTAGACATCACTGTATTTATCTCCTCGAAAACAACAAGCTGAAACCGAAATGGGTCCCACATGAAGGTGATGATAAATTTATCCGCCTCATTTGTAATGACCTCTAGCTTGCCTTACTCCTCCCCTGCATTGTGGGATTTGGGGGGTCCCATGGGCACTAGTCCCATTCACTTGTAACTTTTTTTTTCTTTATTTTAATTAAATTCCGGGAGACTAGGCTAAGGCCGAACTTCCTTTTATTTAAAAAAAAAACAGTCTTTTCCGCGACGTCCCAGGTCGTTAAGACAGCTCGTTGGGCTTCTTGCCTGTTGAGGCCACATGGTAGTTCTGACTGCCATTCAAACGAGTGTTGTAAACCCTTGTTGTTGTGGGATAGGGGGGGTCCCATGGGTACTATGCCCTTCCTTGTAGGATTGAAATTTCAAAGTTAAAGCCCGGGGGAGTAGGCCTCGACTGAACCTCCATTAAAAAAAAAAAAGAGCGACCTCGTGGATCGTGATAAATCGTGACAAACAAATGATACCACGTGGATCATCTACTGATTTATTTTATGACCGTTGGATTTTTGTTGTGACTGTTGGTGGTTTGCCTTGTGTTCACTGAAGCCCGTAGAGTTTAGATCCTCAAAAAAAAAAAATCCGCTTCCCTTTTTGCCTTCGATAGCAATTTTAAGGTTTTTTAGAATCAATCCTTTTTCTTTGAACTGTTTCCAATGAGCCTTGTGTAGGATTGCTGAATTCCCGTTGCGAATTCCTTTTTATTTTTTGTTTTTTCAAGACCTTTCTCTCTAATGTCGATATTTATTCCCTCGCTGGTCTTGAGCAATGTGGCCCCACTAGAGCCCCAGTGCCCCCTCAAGATGGATTCTGCTTCATCGGACGTCGACCCTCCGGTGGTATCTTTGTGTAAAGAATCTGTGGTCGCAAAGCAAGAAGAACTGATGAAGACTTGTCTAATCGGTCAAGTATTTGGCCCTAGGCCCCCTCTAGAAAGTGTGAGAATTTGGCTTCGTAAGGAGTGGTTCCCGCATGGCCTAATTGTGTGCAAATGTCAATTCTTGCCAGTGAATCAGTTGCTTCTAGTGTTTGAGAATGAAGAGATGGCCTTCCAAGCCCTGCAAGCCGGCTCCTGGCAAGTGGGCCAGTCCACCCTTTGCCTATTTAAGTGGACCCCAGACTTTGTTCCGAACAGGTCAAAGCCTCTTCGGTACCCGCTTTGGGTGGAGCTTCCTAATCTTCCGTACTTTCTGTATGGATTTCTTCAAGAAATCGTTTCACCGATCGGTTGCCCAATGGCGTCAAGAGAGGATGTTAGGGGGTTAATCATAGCTCAAGTTGACACTTAGGGTCATCCCCCTCCGATGGAGGAAGCACAAGGAACTCATGTTGCTGAGACATATTCAGAAGGATTCACGGAAGTAAGATGCAGGAGGAAAGTTAGCCCTCGAAGATCAACAACAAGGAACACTACGATAATTGCTCCTTCGAATAACATGTATTGTAACCTAGAAAAGGAGATTAATGAGGTCAACTTCCCAGGGGACAACCATTATGTAGAAGACCCCACTGATAATAACCTTGGGTGCTCTACCAGCAAAGAAGACAACCAAGAAGGTTACAGCACGAGTAAAGAGGAAGGCTTCACTACTAGCAATGAAGACAAACCAGACAGTGAAAGCTCCTTCCTTGGTCCTACCCTTCCGGTTTGCATTCCAAGATTACCACAACAAAAGTCAAAGCTTAAAGGAAAACAACCATCGGGCCTACCATGGAAGAGCCCCCTCAAGAGTAGGATCCTAAGTCAAGAAGCTGGGAGGAAAAAAGAAGATCACAAGAAGAAAAAAGATCGGGTCCCTCCCCTCAAAGAGGGCAACCATCAATAATGAAATTCACATCACTAAATGTTAGGGTTTTGTCTGACCTGTCAAGAGCAGCAATTCTTGGCCAGTGGTTCAAAGACAAGTGCCTCAACCCTCACTTTATCTGCTTACAAGAGATTAAAATCGATAGAGAGGATCTCTTGAAACAGCTTAAACGCATTTCTCCAAACCACCTTTGGTTCTCCACTTCTCACCCTAGGGGGGTGGGGGGGTGCTACGATCGGTATTAGTCACTCCTTGTCTGGCAATGTGACCTCGACTTTTGAAGGTCGGAATAATCGTTGGATTGCTACCTCTATCGGGTTCCCTTTTCAGTTCATTGTGGTCTCAATTTACGCCCCTAATGGAGAAGCGAATAGAATTGATACTTGGGGTTCCCTCAACTCCCTCTCACATAATGTTCTGATTTGTGGGGACTTCAACATAGTTGAGTTTCCTGAGGACCGATGGAATAACAAGGGGAAAATTATTGACGGCCAAGAGAAAGAGATATGGGATAAAATCAAGCTCCATCTTGACCTGGTCGAGGTGAAAGACATGAAGGGGTTCTCCTGGTCAAATCTCCAATTAAGGGACTCTTTGAGGAAAGCAAGACTTGATAGATGTTACATCGACCAAAACACCATCCTCCAGTGGGGTATTCCTTCGATTTCCCAACACATGGACCTGACTATCTCAGACCACTACCTGATTACTCTATCTTTCAAACCGATTCCCATGCTCCAGAAAGCCCATTGGTTTCATGCTTGTCAGACATCGTTTTCTCTCCCCTCTATCCACCAAGAAATTTCTGCAATGTGGGCGGAAGCCTTTGCCTACTGTAATGAACCGGCTAAGTGCTGGAGAAGGGCGGTGGAAAGGACTCAAAAATTTAAGATCAGGACTCAAAAGGCGATAAGAGATATCTGGAAAAAAAGAAGAGAAACAATGTACCGGAGGCTCTCATGGCTTGAAGAAGAGGTGAACAAAGGTAACTTACAATGCCAACAAGGTCTTTTGAAAATCAGGGGAAGACTAAAATTAGAGGAGGAGGTTCAAAGGAAAAATCTTCAAATATTCGTCAAAGATTGGTCGGCGGGGAAGGCGGACAAACCATTGAAAGAGATGTGTAACATCCTCCAAAGGAAACAAGGGGAATCCATTGTTGCGAACATTTGTTTTATGTAGGGTACAAGTTTCAAATTATGTAAATACCTTTGGGAAGTCTTCAAATACTTCAAGAAGGCTCATATTATTCATAAAATGTAGCAAAAATACCACGTGAGTTCTAGAACATGGTGAGTCAAATTAGTGAGTCACAAGGGAGCTTCAGTGGTGTCCTAGTGGAAGGTCGATGTGGCTAGTTCTCAAAGTCCATCAATACTTTGCTTATTTGAGCACTTGAGTCATGTAATACCTCCATCCAAGTGTCTACCACGAATTTAGATGTATTAGGAAGGTTTTAGATTAGTTTCCCATGCTATAAAAAGAGGAGAAAAGTCGTGATCTTGTGGGATGTCCAAGAGAGTCATATGTGTATCTCTACACTGCTGTAGTTTTGTATGCAGAGATTGCAGAGCTTGTATCTCCCTCATTATATATCCAAATTACATGTTTGATAGCTCATTCAAAAGCTCTTATTGTCTACGTTCTTCGTGTAAATGTTCATAATCATTGGATTTGTGAGCTGAGAGCAGTACTCTCTGCAAGTAAGGTGTGTTCTCTGGTTTTACCCCCTACTGAAGGTCTCCATTAAACCTCAAACTTGCAGAGGTCATATCTCCTTGTGTATGTATCCACATCATGTGTTCTTTGGCTTGTTAGACTAGGTCTACTTGTATTTTGGAAAGTTTCAAAGTCATTGGAGTTGTGAGTTAAGAGCAGTAGTCCCTGCAAGTGATGTGTGTCCTCAGGTTCATCTCTGTTTCAAGGTCTCCATTAAAGCTGCATATTGCAGAGGTCATAGCTCATTGTGTATTTATCCATTTGAGGTGTTCTATATCTTGTTGGAAAGCTCTTAGAGTCTAGTTTATGTGTGTGAAAGAGTTTTGGAAAATTCAAAGTGAGTAAAGAGCAATTTGCTCTGCAAGAAAATTGGTCTGTGCATACAAGTTTGTGAAAAAGTCAACTAGGTCCTGTTGGGTTTCACCTACTTCTAGCTGTACTTTGGAGATCAACAAATTCCAACATTGGTATCAGAGCAAGTACTTGAAGGCTTGGAGAAGGTTATCATACCTTGACAAAGAATTTGAAGCTATCAAAGAAGTAGTTCATCATCAACACTACACAAAGGTAGAAGAAGATCTCAAGGAGGCATCTCAAGCAACATCCAAGCAAAGAAAGGTGCACATACCTCATTTACAAGGTAAATATTATCTTTCTTCTCATCACACATATTGGAAAGAAGGCTTAAAGGAGGAAGCTTAGCATTTGTATTATGGGAGACCAACATGCACAAATAGAGAAGCTTGATAAGACCAATTATCAAGCATGGAAGTTGAATCACAGCATACTTGCAAGGTAGAGGCTTGTATGGTTTGATTGACGGCACAGATATCAAACCCACATTACCAGAGGACCCAAATCAGCAACAATTGAGGGAGTTTAGACTTTGGAATGAGAGAGGCAAAAGGGTTATATTCATTTTATCACAAAATATTCAAGATTCAATGGTAGGACACATACAAGATCTAGACACAAGTAGAGATGTTTGGCTTGCATTGGAAAGGTTGTATGCTACAGGTACAAGAGCAAGGAATATTCAACTCAAAAATGAGTTGAATAACATAAAGAAAGATACAAGGACATCGGTCAATGATTACGTATTGAAGGTTAAAGAGATTGTAGATCAACTAGGATCAATTCAAGCTCATGTGGAGGACGACGACTTGGTTGCACATACTCTCAACGGACTCAAGGATGATGAGAGATGGAAACCATTCATTACTCCAGTTTATGTCAGAGGAGAACTACCAGATTTTGATCAACTTATTGCCCTCATGGTCACGGAGGAGATGAATCTAAATGGTTCTACTTCAAATCAAAAAGGATCTCAAGGACAAGCTCTTTATGTAGGATCATCAAGAGGTGGAAACAGAGGTAGAAGAGGTTCAAATAGAGGTCGAGGAAGAAGGAGCGATGATCAAGGGACTTCAAGTGGCTTCTTCAACACAAGAGGAAGAGGAAGATCAAGTGCTAGAGGTACGAGAGGCAACTACAACTACAATCAAAGACAAAGGAGTGAAGATAACAACAATTGCTATATATGTGGAAGGTATGGACACTATGCCAAAGATTGTTATCAAAATGAAAATAATCAAGGTGGTAATCGAAGAGGAGGCTATTCAAGAAGAGGTAAACAACAAGGAAATTGTGCAGTTGAAGGTAAAAGTGATGATTATGATTCTCTTCTTATGATGAATGTAGAAACTAAGATGAATTGCAATAACGATGTATGGTATGTAGATAGTGGCTGTTCTAATCACATGTCTCATGATGCTTCATGGTTTTCTAATATGCATAATCCTTCATGTAAAGGTCATGTTGAAACAGGAGATGATACAACACATAAGATTATGCAGGTTGGAGATGTTGTTATGCAGGATAAGAGCAAGACAAATTGCTTGAAGGATGTACTTTATGTGCCAACGATCACTAAGAATTTGATGTCGGTTGGTCAAATGGTAGAAAAAGGTCTACAAGTGAGATTTAATCATGCAGGTTGCTTCATTGAGGATCCAAAGCAAAGGAGGTTAATTGCTAGAGGTCAAAAACAAGGTAGATTATTTACATTCAAGGTAAACCCAAATCATACAAACTATTTCTCTTATGGTATGCATCGAATAGCAGAGCTTGATCTATGGCACAAAAGGATTGGACACATGAATGTACACAGGTTAAAGGAGCTATCTAAGAAGAGGATTGTTGAAGGATTACCTGATCTTACTAAGCAACATATGGTGCATCTTTGTGAAGCATGTCAAATGGGTAAGCAGAGTAGACAACCTTTCAAGCATTCAAGCTATGTAAGTGATGGTTTGCTAGATCTCATACATACAGATGTGTGGGGACCTACTAAAGAGGCATCCTTGGTTGGTAATAAGTACTATGTATCATTCATTGATGATTATAGTAGAATGACATTTGTGTATTTCATTAAACATAAGAGTGAGGTTTTTGATTGTTTCAAGAAGTTCAAATCATATGTCAAAAAGCAAACAGGAAGGTGTATTAAGAAGCTAAGATCTGATGGAGGGGGAGAGTATTTCTCTCAAGCTTTTACTGATTTTTTGTATGATGAAGGTATCAAAAGAGAAGTTACATGCAGGTATACTCCACAACAAAATGGAGTCGCAGAAAGAAGAAACAGAATCATAGCAGAAGCATCTAGAAGCATGCTTAATGATATGTGTTTGCCTAATTATTTTTGGGCTGAAGCTATTAGCACAAGTGTTTACATTATGAATAGAGTTCCGACTGCTGGAGTTCATCATTTGACACCATATGAAGTATGGCATGGAAGGAAACCAAGTGTAAGTCATTTGAAAGTATTTGGTTGTGTATGTTATGTACATGTACCTAGTGAGGTGAGATCTAAACTTGATGTGAAATCAGAAAAATGTATATTTATTGGTTACGCAGATACTCAAAGAGGATATAGATGCTATAATCCTCATACCAATAAGGTTGTTGTGTCAAGAGATGTAAACTTTGATGAATTACTTTCATGGTATGCAGATAAGAATTGTTTGCAGGTCATGGATGAAAATGAAGAAAGTGTGGTTGAAGGAGATGAATGCATAGTTCAACCATCAGGAAGTTTAAATGATGAAAGGAGTGGTTTAGATGAAGAAAGAGGATCACCTTTTAATGGAAGATTAAGGCAAGAGTCACCTCCAAGTGTTAAAAGTAAAGGTAAACTCAAACTTGTTGAAGTTAATGATGAAGGAGAGGAAATTAGAGATGTATGTGAGTATGGAGAATCATCAAAGGTTCCTAATAAGAAAGGAAGAGCATCTACATTGGAGGTAAGAAGAACTTCAAGATTGAGTAAGCAACCTCAAAGGTATACTTATAAATCTTTCATGAATACTCATTATGATTTTATGATAAAAGTTGAGGAGGAAAATGAACCCACATGTTATGATGAGGCCAAAGGAGATGAAAAGTGGGAGAAAGCAATGAGAGAAGAAATGGAAGCACTACAGGATAACAAGACTTGGAATTTAGTTCCAAGTACACCAAAACAAAAGGTAATTGGTTGCAAGTGGGTTTTTAAGATTAAAAGAAATAGTGATGGTAGTGTGTCTAGATATAAGGCTAGACTTGTAGCAAAAGGATATAATCAAACTCAAGGTGTGGACTATGAGGAAACATTTAGTCCAGTAGCAAATATGGCAACGGTGAGAACTTTGTTGGCTTTAGGTGTAAGTAAAAGGTGGAATATATATCAACTCGATATAAAAAATGCCTTTCTTAATGGTGAGTTAAATGAAGAAGTGTATATGTCACAACCAGATGGTTATGTGGATGCAAAATGTCCTAATCATGTATGCAGGTTAAAGAAGGCATTGTATGGTCTTAAGCAGGCACCAAGGGCATGGAATGCAAGGTTGGTAAAGTATCTTATGCTGGAAGGATACATAGCGAGTCATGCTGATCCTTCACTTTATGTAAAACATATAGATGGCATGTGTGTCTATGTATGCATTTATTTGGATGACTTGTTGATTACAGGGAATGATGCAAAAGCAATTGATGAGATAAAAGGTAATTTGGGAAAGGAATTTAAAATTTCAGATCTTGGTTTGCTCAGATACTTTCTTGGGATTGAAATTGTGTATAGCGATGAAGGTATGTGGTTGATACAAAGAAAGTATATATGTGATATGCTGAAAAGGTTTGGTATGCAGGAATGTAAATTTGTTTCTACTCCAATGGAATGTAATGTAAAGCTGAGTGCAAAGGAAGGTGATGAGTTGCATGATATGAATGTATATAGATCCATGGTAGGATCTTTGATTTATGCAACAAAAACAAGACTTGATATATGTTATGCAGTGGGGGTATTGTCACAGTTTATGCATGAACCTAGAGTACCTCATATGCATGCAGCGAAAAGAGTGCTTAGGTATCTGAAAGGTACCATGAACGAAGGATTATTTTATAGTCATGATGCTCATCTAACTCTTAAAGTCTTTAGTGATGCAGATTGGGCTGGAAGCAAAGATGACAGAAGATCCACAAGTGGATATGTGGTAATAGCAGGAAACAAGACATTAACATGGAGTTCAAAGAAACAACCTACAGTTGTTTTATCTTCTACAGAGGCTGAGTATAGAGGTTTAGCATTGGCTACTACTGAGGTTATGTGGTTTAAAAAGTTGTTTCATGACTTGAATGTGTAGGTTGCTGTACCACTGATATATGGGGATAACTTGAGCAGCATTCGTATGACCTCAAATCCTATTTTTCATGCTAGAACAAAGCATATAGAGGTTCACTATCATTATGTTCGAGAGAAGGCCATGAACAATGAAGTGCAGGTTTCTAGGATCAAGTTGCAGATATCTTCACCAAATCCTTGGATGGACCAAAGCTTCAAAGATTCAACTATATTCTTGGCATGAAGGAAATACCCTTTGAAACTTGAGGGGGAGAATGTTGCGAACATTTGTTTTATGTAGGGTACAAGTTTCAAATTATGTAAATACCTTTGGGAAGTCTTCAAATACTTCAAGAAGGCTCATATTATTCATAAAATGTAGCAAAAATACCACGTGAGTTCTAGAACATGGTGAGTCAAATTAGTGAGTCACAAGGGAGCTTCAGTGGTGTCCTAGTGGAAGGTCGATGTGGCTAGTTCTCAAAGTCCATCAATACTTTGCTTATTTGAGCACTTGAGTCATGTAATACCTCCATCCAAGTGTCTACCACGAATTTAGATGTATTAGGAAGGTTTTAGATTAGTTTCCCATGCTATAGAAAGAGGAGAAAAGTCGTGATCTTGTGGGATGTCCAAGAGAGTCATATGTGTATCTCTACACTGCTGTAGTTTTGTATGCAGAGATTTCAGAGCTTGTATCTCCCTCATTATATATTCAAATTACATGTTGGATAGCTCATTGGAAAGCTCTTACTGTCTACTTTCGTCCTGTAAATTTTCATAATCATTGGATTTGTGAACTGAGAGCAGTACGCTCTGCAAGTAAGGTGTGTTCTCTGGTTTTACCCCCTACTGAAGGTCTCCATTAAACCTGAAACTTGCAGAGGTCATATCTCCTTGTGTATGTATCCAAATCATGTGTTCTTTGGCTTTTTAGAAAGCTCTCTAGGTCTTCTTGTATTCTAAAAAGTTTCAAAATCATTGGAGTTGTGCGTTAAGATCAGTAGTCTCTGCAAGTGATGTGTGTCCTCAGGTTCATCTCTGTTTCAAGGTCTCCATTAAAGCTGCATATTGCAGAGGTCATAGCTCATTGTGTATTTATCCATTTGAGGTGTTCTATATCTTGTTGGAAAGCTCTTAGAGTCTAGTTTATGTGTGTGAAACAGTTTTGGAAAATTCAAAGTGAGTAAAGAGCAATTTGCTCTGCAAGAAAATTGGTATGTGCATACAAGTTCGTGAAAAAGTCAACTAGGTCCTGTTGGGTTTCACCTACTTCTAGCTGTACTTTGGAGATCAATAAATTCCAACATCCATCCCCTTATTGGTTTATAACAATGGAACCGAATGTAGCACAGAAGTTGAGAATAGATCTATCATCATTGATCACTTTACCCATCTTCTCGGGGTCTCGGCTCCTCTTTCCCCGCACAGGCATGACTCCATGGCAACCATCTCAAGGGTTGCTCGATCTAGAATCCCACAGAACATGATTTCTCTACTCGATGCTAACATTTCTGAGAAGGAAATTATCCAGGTTATTGATGCTCTTCCCAATGGGAAAAGTTCAGGTCTTGATGGCCTCACCAATGAGTTTTTCAAGTCCTTCAAACATGAGGTGGCCACCCCACTGCGTCTGGTGTGGCAACAGGCTCTCTCCTTCGGTGCCCTCCTTGAGTGTCTTAATAATGGCGTCATCAAGTTAATCCACAAAAGGGGAGATAAGAACAAAATTGAAAACTAGCGACCGATTATCATGCTCCAAACAGGATACAAGATAATTGCAAAAGTTATTGCCAAGAGAATCTCTTGTCATTTAAAGTCATGGCTTTGTGAGGACAAGAAAGGTTTTATCAAAGGTAGATCTATACTTGAAGCAATTGTCGATATTTGGGAAGGCCTTGCGTTTGCTGAGGAGTCTGCACAAGATCTGGTATGCATTAAGATCGACTTCGACAAAGCATATGACAGATTGGAATGGGACTTTATTCTTCAATCATTGAAAGACCTTGGATGCAGCCAAAAGTTCACGAAGATGGTTTCCACTCTTCTTGGAAATGCTTCAATTAGAATAAATATCAATGGTAAGCTCTCTAAGCCCATTCGTTGAAAAAGATCAATCAGCCAAGCCTACCCTCTGTCTCCATTACTCTTCGCTATCGCCTCGAATGGACTCAGTCGCCTATTAAAGCATCACATGGACGTTGACAATCTCAACGGTCTTTCCCTACCTCTAAATCACGGCCAAATGATTGCGAGACTCTTTGCCGATGACATGAATGCATTTGTGCATAACGCTATAAACAGCATTGAGGTGTTTTGGTGGTGCCTCGACACCTTTTGTGTGGCATCAGGTTCAAAAATCAACCATGCTAAAACTGCTTTTAGAGCAATCATCGGACCTACACCCCAATTGTTGTTAGATTAGGGGTGTCAAGTTATCCCTAGAGGTCAAGTCTTCCGTCTCCTCGGCATTCCGATGGGATTCGACATCTCAATACCAATGATGGAACTGGGTGCTATCCAAGCTAGATAGCAAACTAAATCATTGGAAAGGTATTCAAGTCAACTTGGCAGGGCGTGCTATGGTTGTTAACACAGTTGAGGGTGTCTACAACTATTTACTTTATCTTGTGTTGGAGACATAAGGAGAAAGACTTGGCCAAAGTGAAAAGAATCTGCAGAAGCTTCCTTTGGATTGGGGACCCCAACAGAAGGGGGACTTCCAAAATCCAATGGGAAACTTACATTAGCCCGAAATACTCAGGGGGATTGGGAATTTTGGATACCGTTGGGTTGGCTGACAAGCTAGCGGAAAAGTGGCTTATCAAGGCTTGGAGCAATAGTGAGTCCTCTTGGTCTAAATTGATCTTCAGAAACATGAAAGACCTTACCTTAGTTGGCCATCCTGGTTGGAAGGACATAGGGATTCTCACGCTTTTGTTCTCCCCCCACTCGGTGTCCCCTAAAGGCTCTAGCCTCGTGTGTTCTTTATGGAAGAGTTGGAACAAGGCCAATCAATTCATCAGAATCAGTGATGAGTGGAAGTGAGCGACTCGGATAAGACAAAATGACTCTATCTGGTTCCTGATCGGTGGCATTAGGGGGGTGGAGTCTTGGAACCTCCAAATTGCAAAGTGGTTATGGAACAAGGGGTTCAAACAGTGGAAACAACTCTGGAAACAAGAGACCATCCAATGGATTAGGTTCAAAGACTTGGACCCGAGACTTAGCGTTACCCTTGAGGAATGGACTCTTCTTCAAGGCAGGTATTTAGCATGGGACCACTCAACTACCCACCTTCTCTACGGTCAGGATCTTCCTTGTCTAGAGGGCCTCAAATGGAGCAATGGTAAGAAACTATCCAGAATCCCCAACTTCAAAGAGAACTTAGATGTTCATCACACTCTTAACAAGAGATGGTGCCTTTCTTGGACCAAACTTCGATGGGAACTAAAGTTCATGTCTATTTGGCACCCCCTAATTGAGATCAAAAAGTCCGTTATCATGTGGAAAATCTTGCATAAAGGTATCTGGTCCAATGGAAGGGCTAACAAAATATGTGGTGTGCCGCCATGGTGCAAGCATTGCCATCGATGCATCGAAGATTTAGCTCACCTGTTCTTCGATTGCCCCAAGTCCCGTGTTATCTGGCATCACGTGACCCGGGTATTGAGACTCATGAACCAAATCAATTGGCAATAGGTGATGTTGGGTGAGGCGGTCAGCTGCTCATCAAGACTGTGGAATGCTATCAGGGGTGAGACTCTTTGGAATATTTGGAGGGAGCGATGTGCTGTCAATTTTGGCCAAACTCCTAAGGAATGATCAATCAAGAAATCCTTGTTTCTTCTAGGTAAAAGAATCTCCCGAGATAAGAGATCTCCACCGTTTAGACATCATTGTATTTATCTCCTCGAAAACAACAAGTTGAAATCCAAATGGGACCCACATGAGGGTGATGATAGATTTATTTGCCTCATTTGTAATGCCCTCTAGCTTGCCATACTCCACCCCTGCATTGTGGGATTTGGGGGGTCCCATGGGCACTAGTCCCATTCACTTGTAACTATTCTTCTCTATTTTAATTGAAGTCCAGGAGTCTAGGAGAATAGGCTAAGGCCGAACTTCCTTTTATTAAAAAAAAAAGTAACCCTGACTAAAAAGAAATTCATAGTTTATCTTCTGCTCTGCAGTTGCCAACTAGTGTTCCCGAGAAATCATGTCTTTCCTAACGACATTATTACTTTCCACCGACAAAGAAAGAATAGAGTCAGAAATTTAAACTGAGAAAGACAGAGAACACACACACACACACACACACACACACACACACACATATATATATATATATATATATATATATATATATATATATATATATATATATATATATATATATATATATATATATATATATATATATATATATATATATATATGTGTGTGTGTGTGTGTGTACGCATCTATATATATATATATATATATATATATATATATATATATATATATATATATATATATATATATATATATATATATATATATATATATATATATGTGTGTGTGTGTGTGTGTGTGTGTGTGTGTGTGTGTGTGTGTGTAAGCGATTGATTCTCTTTTTTTTTTTTTAATGGAGGTTCGGCCGAGGCTTATGCCCCCGGACTTTAACTTTGAAATTGCAACTGTACACGGAAGGGCATAGTATCCATGTGACTCCCCTTATATCACAAGAACAAGGGTTTATAAGACTAGGTTGAATGGTAGTCACAACTACCATAGGGCTAGTCAAACGATAGCACATCAGCCATATGCTTCATCATTCCAGGTTATACATGTCCCTTACATATGGCCGGCAGGGATTGAACCCTCGCTCTCGCATCAAGAGGCGAGAGGCCCAACCAGCAGCCTTAACGGCCTGGGACGATTGATTCTCTTTCAAATGGTAAAAGTATGGGTCTTGATGGTCTCATAAATAAATTCTTCAAGTCCTTAAAGTAGATTTTGGTGATCCTTTACGTTTGGTTTGGTAGGAGGACACACACTTTGATGCATTGCTTGCTTCTCTCGAGTTTCAAAAAAGGTGCAATTAAATTAATTGACGATAAAGAATAAAAAATTGAGAAAATTAATTGGCGTTCAATTACGATGTTGCAAATGGGCTAGAAAATCTTCTTTAAGGTTCTCATTATTTGCATTGCTTCCCACATGTGCTCATGGATCAATCTTGAACAAATAGTTTTTATTAAGGCCGGAAGGTCCATCCTCTAGGCCATCACGGAAGGACTTTTTGTGAAGGAATCCTCAAACGGCGTTCTCTTTCTCACAATGTAATCAACACAGCCTATGATAGACTTGAGTGGGACTTCATTCTTCAATCTTTCAAAAGATCTATTTGGAGAATTTTAATTTTTCAAGACTCCATAATGTTCTTGTATAAACATATCACATATGAGCAAATGGATGGTTTATAAGGTGAAATTGGATGTTTAGCAAAAGGATTCTTAAAACGGATAGATACCATTGTGAATTTGGTGCATTAGCTATAGGATTTTGTTATTTGAAATACCATACATCAGTGTACATTACATTCTATTTTGATTTTTGGATGATGTTTAAACTTAGTCAATAGATCCCACTTAAAAGTTTTCAAGGTCCATTAGTTTCTAGTGAAATTCAGATATACATTTTAGCAACAAAGAAAATAGAAGTAAGTTTCATAAATCATGATTGTAGAACAGATAATGTGGGAGGTTATTTGTTGAAGAATGAGATTTTTTTTTTATAAAAGGAAGTTCCGCCTTATCCTATTCTCCCGGACTTTAATTAAAGAAAAGAAGAAAAATTACAATAGAATGGGACTAGTGCCCATGGGACTCCCCAAATCCCACAAAGTAGGGGATGAGTGTGGTAAGCTAGAGGGCATTACAAATGAGGCAGATAAATCTATCATCACCCTCATGTGGGACCCATTTGGGTTTCAACTTGTTGTTTTCGAGGAGATAGATACAATGATGTCTATACGGTGGAGATATCTTATCTCGGGAGATTCTTTTACCTAGAAGAAACAATGATTTCTCGATCGACCATTCCTTAGGAGTTTGGTCAAAATTGACAGCACATGGCTCCGTCCAAATCTTCCAAAGAGTCTCACCCCTGATGGCATTCCACAGCCTCGAGGAACAGCCGACCGCCTCACCCAACAGCACCTGTTGCCAATTGATTTGGTGCGTAAGTCTCAAAACCCGTGTCACATGATGCCAAACAATACGGGACTTGGGGAATCGAAGAACAGGTGAGCTAAATCTTCGATGCATCGATGGAAACGCTTGCACCACGGCGGCACACCACATAGTTTATTAGCCCTTGCATTGGACCAGATTCCCTTATGTAAGATCTGCCACATGAGAACAAACTTTTTGATCTCAATTAGGGGGTGCCAAATAGACATGAACTTGAGTTCCCATCGAAGTTTGGTCCAAGAGAGGCACCACCTTTTCTTGAGGGTGTGATGAACATCTAAGTTCTCTTTGAAGTTGGGTATTCTCGATATTCTCTTACCATTGCTCCATTTGAGGCCCTCAAGGCAAGGTAGATCCTGTTTGGAGAGAAGGCGAGAAGTTGAGCCCTCCCATGCCAAACATCTACCTTGAAGAAGAGTCCATTCCTCGAGGGTAACTCTATGTCTCGGGTCTAAGTCTTCAAACCTAATCCACTGGTTGGTTTCTTGTTTCCAGAGCTGTTTCCACTGTTTGAACCCCTTGTTCCATAACCGCTTTGCAGTTTGGAGGTACCAAGGCTCCACTCCTCTAATGCCACTGATTGGGAACCAGATCAGTGAGTGGAAGTGAAGAATGAGATTTGATGATCCGCATTAATCCAAGTTTAAAGTAGAAAGGGACAATTTAAGAGATCTACTTTGTTTCTCTTTATACCTATATATATCGTTATATTCATTCCGACTATTCACTATATATATATATATATATATATATATATATATATATATATATATATATATATATATATATATATATATATATATATATATATTCAAAACATTATTTCTATATATATATATATATATATATATATATATTTATATATATATATATATATATATATATATATATTCATTCAAAACATTATTTTTATAATTTTCTATGGATTGGAAAGAGATTGAAAGATAAAATTAAATTTCTTTAAAATATTAGTTTAGATGGACCTAAGACTTCATTATCATAGCACTTCTACTATCGCAGGATTGAAGTGTAAATCGATCTTGACTTTCAAAATCTCAGTGTGTCGATAAAATTTAAGGGCTACCTATATATGTTTCTAACTGATTCTAAAAAATCATATATTATATCAAAAACATACACAAAAGGTGAGGTTTTAAATTTCTAACGGTCATTAAAAAATCTGAAGTACAGTGCATGTTTTATATCGTTGCCTCTGTGTGTGTGCGTGTGTGTGGTTTTTTTTATTGAATCCACTAAAAAGTTTTCTTGAACACTGTACATTATGCAAGATTGCAAGGATCAATCTCAGTTGATAATTCTTGGAAATTATATATATATATATATATATATATATATATATATATATATATATATATATATATATATATATATATATATATATATATATATATATATATATATGTGTGTGTGTGTGTGTGTGTGTGTATGTGCCTGTCTACGTGTTCGAAGTGGTACAATTATGAGAGAATGTAAGAGCGCGCGTGCGCATATATAATTTTATTACCTGATCTACATAATTAAAAAACGAACTGATTCTTATCATGTTAGTGTCCTTTTATGATTGAGAATCTTTCTCTCTCTCAAAGGGAATTCGGTGCATGTAGGAAATACTGAAGTAAAGGCAGCAAAGTCATAAAGAACGTCGTATCTAGATTTGCAATCAATCTTAGTTCAAGAAGCGTTTTTCTTTTTCTGTCAAAGCTTCATAGCTAACATGTTGAAAGAGTTGGAGAGAGAGAGAGAGAGGCTCTTTTTGCGAGTTTACAATCTATTCACAGAAGTGAATCTATCTTATTGCCACCATTCTATGTTAGACATAACATTGCACTGCGTATGGCCACCATACCATCTTAGCCACAACTTTGCACTGCATATGATAAGTACTAGGTAGATTAATAGACAGAAAAGTGTATCAAGAGCTAGAGAGAGAGACCAAGAGACAGAAATATGAAGAGTATCTTTATGGATTAATGTAAGGTATATATAGATGTCTCGATATTTTTATATAGTTATATATCTTAGATATATCATGATACTTATCTTGTATTGCGTATAGTGTAAGCAAAAAGACGAAAAAAATAAAATACTAGCGATGGATAAAAACCTTAATTTTTATTTTAGAGTATTTGCATATCTACAGCTTTACTAAGTATTAAAACTAAATTTAAATTTATGATTTAATTCTTTACGTTATGTTATGATAACAATCACGAAATAATGAGAGAATTCAGCATGTGGAAGTAAGATAAGTTATCAACACATCCATGTAACACAACAATCTTTATCCACTGATAATCTTGTAAACTAATTATGAACACCGCAATTCAAAGACGGCATTAGGTCTTATAAATTTTCTCTATAGCAAACTTTTTCATGAATCATAAGCTTCATACTTGTTAATATCTATAGTTATAGCTTACTCTAGAAAAAAAAAAGTGAAACGTAAATACCGAATAAAAACCATATATATATATATATATATATATATATATATATATATTGTAATTTTTTTGTTTCTTTTTCTCACTTGAATCTCTCTCATTCGCAGCAAGCAATAGAATGCGTCGCGAACATTGAAGAATTTGTAAGAGAACATGTATATAGAAATACTCATTAAATAAAAGAAAAAGAATTATCTGAATACAAAATGCTTTTGACGATTCTACGTTTCAAGGGGGAGCCTCCATCCATATTATTTGATTACGTTTATACAATATGGCAAGTAAATTATTTACACAAACAAACGATCTAGTCCTTTGAATTATCATCTGATCTTTAATTGATTGAGTTACTTTTACATAAGGTTGATTTTATCCGGATTTCGAGTACAACAGTAAATCAATTTTTATGAACATGAAACCTATCTTTCTGTCCATTGGAATTGAGTGATGTAGTCTATATCTCTGTGTTTCAAGAGGCTTGGAGTTCTTTCTGTACTCTTCCGTAACAGCACAACCTGCATTATTTCTTAAGGTCTCCAATGGGAAATTTCTGAAAACAGATATACGTTTTCTTGGTTTACAAATACGTGTTTCAATATCCTCTCCTACAATGAGTGATGGAGAGGTTTCAGAATCTTTGTGATGCAAGTGCATTGAAGAAACACAGATAGGACAAGTAATTCTTTACGTAAAGAAATCAAATGTGTTTCCTTTGTTTGCAAACTCCGAGGGTCACGTACAGATGTTTCCTGTTATTATTTATTAATTATATATTGTACGAATAACAGACAAAAAGGAAAGGTCTTAGATCTCTAACGGTCGTTAGAAAACTATACTAGAGTGGATGCTATATTCTCCTGCGTGTGTGTGTGCATATCTTTTTATTAAATTCATTAATAATTTTCTTGAGCACTGTGTTTCTTATGCTACGTTCCACTGATGAAGAGTAGGTGATAACCTTAAGAACTAGAACAATTCCCAAGGGTTCCATCGAAGCGAAATTTATCATTTACTTTTTCTCTCACAACTTTTTAGCTAACGTGTTGAGAGAGAGAGAGAGAGAGAGAGAGAGAGAGAGAGAGAGAGGAAAGCTCTCCTTTGCGAATTTAGAAACTCTCCTTCGCGAATTTAGAAACTCTCCTTTTGGAATTTAGAAACACAACCCATGAGGGATGTGCTAGGTATCCTACTTTGAACGCATCTGATGCACTCTATACACAATAGTGAATCTATCTTGTCGCCATCATTCCAGGGTCCTGATCTGCCTCTCTACTCCATCAAGATTAGGAATCAAATAACATGCAACTTATTCATAATTTTATTTGCGCACACTCTTCTTGAAGGAGCTTTGCATCCCTCTCTATATAGTCTATCATACAAGAGATGTTTATATGTGCTAGAAATACCAATATAGTATGTTTTGTAGCTGCTAAGCAATACATGAGATTCCTTTGAGTGATCACAAAGTCTTAGCTAGCCATTTCAAAGAAGCAGTGATTCTAAGTGACTATGGTAGCATAGACATTAGCCTCGGGAGTGGTCTATTAGCTTGAAACTTCAGTAAAGAGTGGAAATACTTCATCACTTGTATAAGAACACACATTTTGAACTTGAGAAAATTTACAATACATAGGAGGAAACCTTGGATTGAAGAAGAGGAGTTAATACAAACTAGGAGAAACAAGTTGAAGATGGGAGAGAAAATCAAGTCTAGAATACAAGAAGGTGCATATTGCTTCAAATTCTATTGAGAGGTAATATCAAGAGCCTTTGATAAACACATTCCACTAATTCGGACCTTCATAAGCACTCAAAAGTTCAAGATGGCTGATTACAATACACAAATAGAGAAGATGGAGAAGGTTCATTACCAACCTCTGAATTTTAGGGTAGGTAATGTCTTGATGAGAAAAGGGCTTTTGGAAATTGTGGGTGCTAGAGAAGATAAGCCCTACATAGATTATATTACTCCAAAAGTGAAACAAATAATAGAAGCTAGAGAATGGTGAGAAAGACATAGAAAGGTGATATTCATCCTCTCCCAATATATGAGCAGTTCCATGATTAGACACATGCAAGATTTGGACACCTCTAGAAAGGTGTGGGCATTCTTGGAGAGGCCATAGTCAACCTCGAGTGAGGCGAGACATTCAAATCAAGAATGATTTGAATGACCACAATAAGAAATCAAGACAAATTATTAATGATTACTATTTCAAATTGAAGGAGCTATAAGATGCACTTGGCTCCGTTGGGTGTGCAGTACATGATCTAGTGGCACATGCACTTAGTTAAGATGAAAATTGGAAAGCATTTACACCCTTGGTGTATGTTACGGGCTCTCTTCCTCATTTCTAGCAACTTATCATTCTTACTACTATTGAGGAACTTCACCATGGAGGAAGCAAAGGTAAATGCAGCCACTAAAAAGTGTCCTATGTAGGAAAGAACTCAAGAGGAAGATATGAACAAGATAGAGCTAAAGGAGGAGGTAGACACAATCAAAACTAAGGCAACCAAGAAAACAACTAGAGTGATGATCAAGATCAATGGACAAGAAAGGGAGGAAGAGGCAAAGATATAGGAGGCACATTTAGAGGAGGAAGCAACTACAATTCAAATGAATGTTGCAATTGTGGGGAGGCAAGGTACTATGCCATGGATTGATATCAAAAGCAAGAAGAAGCAACTATAAAGATAAAGCTAATTATCAAAACTTATCCACATTAAATGATCATGAACCTTTTTTAGCTATGAGGCATCAACTCTACTACCTCACTATCTGCAATGAGGTTGCCTGATTTAGTGAGTCTTCTCTTAAGCCAACTAACATGAAATATAGGATGGATCTCACTATTGTCTAGAAGTTGGAGCTGGTAAGCCATCTTTCCTATTCTCGTACGTATTGGGAATGGTCCACAATACATACAAGATAGTTTTGGACAAGGTCCTATCTTCATGGTTTCAAACTTAGATGGAACACTAAGATAGAGTTGCTCTCCTACCTCAAAGTTGATGTCTCTCCTATGCCATTCTCTATACATACACTCACTTTTATTGATTTCTCTCTACTTACTAGCTCACATTTTTATTTTCTCTATACATACACTTATAAACATATACATACATGCATACATTTTTTATTCTTTTTTATGTGAAGAAAATTGTATTAATAATATGATGAAAGACATTCTAATCATTTACCAAAAATTAAATATTTATTTATCATTAAATAGCAAATGCACCACTTAGGTAATGTACTATCTCTTTCTTTCTCCCTATCCTCTCTTCCTCTCGCTCACTCTTTCCATATTGTTTCTCTTTTGCTTAAAATGTATCTTTCTATCTCTCTCTTGCACTCCTTGTTTTCCCCTTTTCTCTATATTCCTCTCTTTTGCTTAGTGTCTAAAGAGTACCAAGTACTCAATCTTTTCATGTCAAAATTAGGAGTATACACAGAGGCAATGGTGAGCTGAAGAGGGCGCTTAAAAGAAGTGATAATGCATCAATGATTCTAGTCCATCATTGTATCCACCAAGAGGAAGTAACAAGCAATTCTGAAGCCAATAGCCACACCACTATTCCCATGGAGGTGTTGTGTGGTGATCGAGACATAAGACACTGAAATATAGTTTAGTCTCTTTTTTAGTTCAATCATGTTAAGATTGATCTCTTAAAGACGTAACGTTTAGGTTGACATTTTTATATCAATGTCATTGATCAAACATGATCACTCTTGAGGGCTCAAACCACCCAAAAATGTTGTATGAAACAACAATCATTTACGAAAGGAAATATCTTTGTTGTTCCGGGGTTTGTTGTTGTCCCTCTTTTTCTTGCTTTTATCTTCCTCTCTTCTTCTAGAGGTTGAGGGTTCTTGGAACATTAGAGGACCTTAAGGGGGCTCTTGCAAGGGAACCTAATGGGGAGTTTTTCCTTTTTGAGACACGACCCCCACCAAAGATTCCATACCTTGACCTACAAATGTGAAATCAATAATACAACTATCATTGTCAAAATTATCTTATTTGCTTGAGGTGAGAACATCCTCTTTGCTAGACATGGATCCTTCTTTGTTACCTTGCTTGCTTGTGGAAGGATTCTCTGAGGTTTCTTCTTCCTTCAATTGTTGATTCCATTCACCACGGTAGTCTAAGATATTGAACTCTTTCTCTAAATTATAGAAAATGTTGTTAGATGCAAGTAATGGGTGAGCCGATCGACTTGTTAGTATATGATCAATGTCTACCCCTCATGATTGTATGCACATTTTGTAAGGCCCCCATTATGAGAAGAAGCCAAGCATGCATTACCCAATTGATGGGAATCCCAACTTGCATGTTGGATGGTCATATTGGACCATGTAAGGTATTGTAAGGAAAGGGAGTTACCAGGGTCCCCAATTGTGGGGTCCGCGATGGTAAAGGGAATATTCCATGGAATATTCCCTGTCACAGTCAGAAATCATTTATATTTGTTAGGTCCGTTCAACCGGCCTAAGCCGTGTATGGAAATTACATGAGTGGTGGCTGCCCATGCTCTACCGCCCATGTATAGCCGTCCATGGAAGGCCACCCATGATCCTATATATACATGACTTCTGCACTACCTAAGACATCGAATTGAGCCAGTATATCTCTACCTTGTATATCCCTATCTATAGTTTTCTAGATCACCATTTAAGCTCTACCTTGAGAGCGCATGGGTGGACAACGCCATCATCTTTGTACTTGCTGTTAGTAGAAAATTGTTGAGATTCTCCTATATCTCTTATCTTCTCTGCTACTGCTCCTGTGTTATATTGCATAACTATTGTCTTACACGACCCACCATCGCCTTCAAGACTTCTTCTCCTTTTATTTCTTATCTCCATGAGGGCCTCTAGATCATGACCCTGGCAAGGAGTTCCTTTTACTTTATCTAGCTCTAAGGAAATTTCTAGTTATGGGGAATCATCATTTGGGGTCATATTGACTTTGGCAACTGATACCTCAATATTCCCCTTAAGTAAGCATTTTCTCTACTCTTTTATGACCACAAAGCTTTCCATGTGAGGGGAAATTATTTGATCCTCTAGGCTTCTTCCCCACATTCGAAGAAATCATTAGGTAAACTTCTGTAAAATAAATCATGTTTGAGAGGAAGTCCCTCACCGATGTCAATGTTGATTTTGGTTAGAAGATCCACCTTAAGGTCTAGTTCAACACAGATCTATGGGTGCCATCTAGCATTGAAAGAGTGCATCAAGCCTTCATAGATGAATCCCCCAATATCTTCCTTGGAGGCCAACATGGCACCAATATGCGCATTGATCTTCCTAAAAAATTTGTAAAAAATAAGGGAAGGTTAGGGAGTTCAATGCACAATGAAAAGGGTGGAAATTTGGACTTATTTGGCCCAAATTCTAGGAAACACTTGAGGAGGCATAACATAGTGTGCCAAACGTGCCAAGAGCAAACCTATAGTGCTTGGAGGGCCATTTTCGCATTCTCAAAAACCAATATGCACATGGTTGGTCGATAGGAATTGATCTTAGAAACCACCAAACCACTAGGAAACCAGTCCTTTCAAAACCATTATCAAAGGGAGTCAAGAGGTGTTCCTGGACCAAATAATTATCCAATGAGCCAAACCTTGTTGATCTCTTCTTCCTTAGAAAGAATGGACTCCCTAGGAAGGGAGATGATTGGAGGATTAAACTGAAAAAGACCAAGAGAAGCACCGTTGGCCTTAACTTCCAAAGCTAGACCCTGATTGCTGACCTCCATTTTTTTACATCTTTTATGAAAAAAATTCACTCATAAGCCAATTTTTTACTAATGCGGACACCTACAATGGATTCGTTTTTATGTATGGTACATATAAAGTTTCTCAATGCTCATAAAGTGAATGCGCTACCATATGCAATAATAAGAATACTATTCCCACTCCTATGATACGATAAAAGGAGTTGTTAGCACATGTGATAGTATTCCATGTAGGAGCCTATTGAAGTGAAGTGAAGAAATTGTGTATTGAGGTAAAATGTTTGGGTGCACCACGTTGTGGGATATGGGGAGTATCATGGACACTATGCCCCTTCAATTGTATAGTTTTTCTTTCAAGTAATTCATGCAAGGGAGAGTAGGCCTCACCCCTACTTCCTCTTACTGAGAAAAAAAATAATAGAACAAGTTTTAAGAATAGAGACATGTACAATTACTTTTCTGGCATGTAACAACTAACTTTATTTCACCCCATTTCCTTTTATTAATTTATAATGTTTTCCCAAAATAAAACTAATCCAGCATCTTTCTTCTTTGCCTCTTTCGTGACTAGTTTAGAAAAAGTATTAAATAAATTATTATTTTTCTTATTGTACTTTAACAACTATTTTTTCTTTCTATTTTCTTGTCATCTTTATCGTCCTTCTTTGATTGTGCAATATTAGTAAATTTTGTGTTACTTCTAGATGAACTCCATTTACCTTTTCCCTTTTGACTAGCTCAGAAAGCTTGATCTCCAACTTGCATGACCTCCTTTATTTGGATTGCTCTTCATGCAACAAAAAAAATAAAGACTAGCTCCTTAAACATTAAGGTGTTTGGATTTCCTTTCATAATCAACCAAACAATACAAGGAAAAACTTCATAAGAATATAGAAGACCATTAAATAATAGCTTTCATATTTCATCTACAACAATGAAGTGCTCTTTCAAATGCTTGATGTTTGTAAAAAAAGTGACTAGTGAATGTTGTCCATATGCTCACTCTCCATTTGTTCTTGAAGGTAAGTAACAAAAACCTCATTTCTTACCTAGTAAAGTGTATCAAGGGTATGTCAAGCATCTTTGGATATCCACATGAGGGAACGGGTGGGACAATGGAATGCTTCTTTGGATACATCTTATGTATATCCATGTGGTCATTGATATAGGAGTTAAATTTTTACATGAAGCCTTTGACATTGGTAAAGATCTTCATGGTGAGGTTTTCTTAATTGAGAGACACTCAAATCTGGGGGTCTCTTCAATGAAGTAGATGGAAGACTTACCCAACCTCGTTATAAGAGATGTAATCGAGTTGTTTATAGGTGCTCGATAAACCTAGTTGTCTTTGTTTTGTTAACTAATTATATTTGATGGAGCTAGTGGTTCACTATGCAAGTTTACATGCCAATATGTATAGTTTTAAGAGATTTTGACATTGTTCATATGCTTATTTTGCAAAGGACACTGTGGTGAAATTTCTCCAATTTTTTTTCTTTTATTAACTATACATTGTTTGATTTACTCCTTGATATACTTATTGGTTTAAGCATATTTATGCTCACATAATCCTTTTGGTTGGTCGTAACTCTTCATTAATCCACTTTTTTTAGTAGACTTTGTTGAAATTTCTTGAGAATCTAACACTTAGTCATCATCTTTTTAGCCATAGTGGTGTTTGGACTCTTCAGATCCATTATCCTTCTAGTCAGTTCTCTATTGTCATGGCATGAGAGATCTCAAGGACACCTAGTGGATTAGGGTCTAGTGCTAGTGTTCTCAAGAGGAGCTATAACTTGCAAGTCAAAGAACATTTTGAGATCCAAAAATTTGATGGCACAAACTTTGCTCAATGGAAGAATGTGATCAAAGATGTGGTGATTTAGCGGAGGCAATGGAAGCCAGTAAATGGAATCTCAAAGAAGCCTCCTAACATGGATGAAGATGATTGTGATAAGTTGGATGAAATGGCTAGGTCTACCATTCAATTGCACCTACTAGATAGTGTTTACTTTATAGTATTGGATTATGAAAGTTCAAAGAAGCTTTGGAAGAAATTATGCAATACATATGAAAAAGAAACGGCATCAAATAAAGTGTACTTGATGAGAAACTTATATAAACTTTTCATGGACATAGATATTGTTGCTTCTCATCTAAATGCGTTTGATGTTATATTCTATCATTTGCAAGCTCAAGAAATGGAGAAGCATAATGAAATGAAAGTAGTCTTGTTGTTATGCACCTTCCCATCATTATGGGATACTTTTTTCATAGCTATGAGAAATAGTGCACCTAGTTGTAAATTGGTCTATGATTACATATGTGGAGCACTCTTGAGTGAGAAATTAATAGGAAATCTATGGCTGGCACTCAGAGTGGAGATGCATATAATGTTCTTGATTCATACTAAGGAAAGAATCAACAATGTGGTAGGAGCAAGAACAAGGAAAAGAATTGTAAACAGAATAATAGTATACGTAAATCAAGGAAGAGGGATATCGAATGACATTATCTTCATAAGAAAAGACACATGAGGATAGAGTGCTATGCAGTAAAGACTACTAAAGGTAAAGGAAATAATATTGATGGGCTTGTTAAACAACTACCTGCAACATTTGCTTCAATTGTGAAGATTGAAGAAATTCATGCTATTTTTGATGATGCTCATGTGTTGACCCATAAGACTATTGTTCCCATTAAGGCTCTTGTGGTTGATTCTCTTTCCCACACATGGTTCCTAGATTTTGATGCTTCTTTCCATGTCACACCACATACAGAATGGTTCTCTAATTATGTCTCAATGTCTCTTGGTACAGTGAGACTTGGTGACTCTTACAAGTGTGACATTGTAGGGATCAGAGGTGTGGTTGTGTAGATCATTGATGGTTCGAAATTCACTAAGCATAATGTATGCCATGTATCATAATCATCACATGATTTGATGTGAGTTTATCAACTTGATGGCCTTGGTTATGTTGATATATTTAAGTAGTGATGTGTGTGAACACACTAGGAACATCAAGACACTTTTTCCATCGTTAGGAGGTTTTTTCCCCTGACTTCTATATATGCCTATAACCCCAATGGATCACTTATCTTTGTACATTCTCTTCATAATACATTTCGAATTGAGTGTTGTGCTCCAATCTTCTTCTTCTTCTTCCTTATGTTGTCCACATGCTTTCGCAGACCTCAAACACCCCTCTGGTTAGAGGGGTGCTTCATCTAGGGCATCATCAACACCCCTCCGCTTAGAGTCTCATAATCACATGAAAATTGGTGAGCATACTCCAACTGATTAAGAGTTCAAAACAGCTTTCCTCTATGATGTCAAAATCTTGATCTGAGCTCATTTCAGCCTCCGAATGCACTATCATAGTGCTTGTGTAGGAAATTTCATCTTTTTTGTGCCAAAGATATATACAAGTGTACATTCGCTGGTGTAAGCATCTTGAAGTCTGCTATAGGTTTAGTAGAACTTGACAAGGTAGTTTTGTTCAATGTTTTGAGAAAGACTCATTTTTTGGCATCAAGGTATTTTAGTTAGTGGCCATGGCTGAAAGCAGTGATGTATTCCATATGTTGGCCGCTGAGGATATGTTTTATGGTACCAATTACCCATTATGGGCTTCTATGATGCTTCATGTATTGAATGAAAAAGGACATTGGAAAATTGTGCAGGGTGTTGAAAAACATCTTATTACACCTACAAATACAGTTACGAAAGTTGATGCAGACGGCATTGAAGATGGTGGTATTTTTCAAGTTTGTGTTCGTGCTACAGTTCCTCCTACTATAGAGAAACTTTGTTGGGATAGCATAGATGCTGAGGCATATGCATTGATAGCCTTTTCTATCAAATGTGCCATTATTCCTCACATTCGCTCTTGCAAAATAGAAAAGGATGTTTGGGATACACTTACCACTTTATAGGAGGCAAGGAATGAGGCTCGTGTTGCTTAGCTTTCAAAACAATTGGAGAGTGAGACCATGAATGAACGAGATTCCCTCGATAGGTTTTTCACAAAGATCAAAGATTTGAAGGAGCAATTGATTTTTGTTGATGAAGTCTTTCCTGACAGTTCACTTGTATATATTGTTATAAATGGTCTTTCATATTCATATCAAAGTTTTGCTTCTACTCTTCGATTGATGATGAAGGGCAATCCAAATGCCTTAACATTTGATGAGTTAGTCTCTATTCTGTTGCAAGAAGATCAATCTAGGTAGAAGAGGTCCACTATGCATGTTGTAGATCAAGCTTTCCTATCTGGTCAAAAGGGCAAAGGTAAATGGAGCTCATCTACTAGTTAGCCAAGATCTACTAATTCTGGACAATCAAAGAACGACGACAGAGATGAGAAGAAAAGAGAAAATAAAAAATTGTTTTGCAATACTATGAAGGAAATGATCATGTCATAAAGAGTTGTCCAAAACTGGATGCAACCTTTGAGAATATCATGATATCATCAAGGTATATGGCTACAAAAGCATCTAAATAATCTCAAAATATACATTCATCATAAGTTGGAAGACTACTAGAGCATCTATGAGACTAAATAGCATAACTACATTCTCAAATTGCACATACTTGTAAGAAATTTTGTTTTCCATCCATCTCTATGGTACTAAGTTCCCTGTGAACAACACTTTTGGTTCTATAAGGACTATGGGATAGTTCCAAGAAGAAATAACTACTAAGCACTTAATGATTTCTATTGCTCCAACGTTTGAACCAGCAGATCACTAATTAAGTAGATGAATCATAACAGGCAGCAAAAACTAGATATTTGAAATAACCATTTAAATGAGTAAAACGTTCTTCTCGTAAGAAAGATTCCTTTCCCAAAAAGAAAAAACACTTTTAGGTTCCTCATGTCAGAAAAAACCAAAATGAGACAAATGTAATATTACTTTAAATAATTTCCATGAACGAAACATGACAACAACATGATATCATAGTGTTATAATTCTAATATCATAGTGTTATAATTCTTTGCATCCATATTAATACGAATCTCCGTTTTCTTTATTAGATTATTGCTAGAATATTTAGTAATTACTTTTTTATATCATTCGAAACATAAAAAAATAAATTATAAATTACCAAATTGTAGCTTGATATTCCTGAGATTCCATTAAACATGTAATGTACTATCTTGACCAAATAAAACCATGTAGAACTTGAGTATTGAGTTTGCACGTGAAGACTACAAATGGAGGTAATCAACATGCTTTATCCTAAAACTGATAGTCCGACCTAAATATTGAAACAAATGGTACTCTGAAAGTTGATTTTGAGTTAACCGTTTAATTATAATCAAAGTCTATACTTTCCTTCTACTAATCCAACCTGAATCTAAAGCTATAAAATTTTTAGAATCCATAACAAAAACAAATCATCCTTTTGGGAACAAGATAGTGTTTGCATGAAGGATTCGAATCGTCTTTCTATACTGATTTTTAACACAATCACTTACATATTCACATCATAAGTAAACTTATCATCATTAGTCTCATTTTTACTCGTAGAGAATAGTAGAGTGCAAAACAATAATAGCTCACTCTATCGCTCCAAATCATTTGTACCTAAAAAATACCTCTCTCTCTCTCTCTCTCTCTCTCTCTATATATATATATATATATATATATATATATATATATATATATATATATATATATATATATATATATATATATATATATATATATATATATATATATATATATATATATATGTGTGTGTGTGTGTGTGTATGTGTGTGTAGCATACTTCACCATCAATAACACCATATTTCGCATACTAATATCTTAAGAAACAATAGAAAATCATATGCAACAATGCTAGGCAAGAATATGCGAACACGACAGACCATCATACTTAAATCCCTAGTAGGGCCATATTATAATACAAAGTATCAGCTACATAGAGTCCATCCAATTTAGTATAAAATATCATTTGTACATGTCATTTATCTTCACAAAGAACATTCTCAAAATTGGAAAATACGAGATTTGGACGGACTTGTGGCGCGCAACCTAGTCGATCATAAAACATTGCGGAAAGGATTCCATGATATTTCCATAGGAAGTTTTTTATCATGAGCGTCAGGAATGCTGGTTAGCCATCAAACATGGTCATAAATTGGTCATTACAATTTTACATATCTATTTGCAATGTACTTGGATAGGTGTAAATGGAGTAAAATAACACCATATTTCATAGCTTTGATTTGTGGTTTAAAAGCATGTGTAATGCAACCTAAATTGCTAATCACTATATAGGGGTTCAGACGGTGGTATGGGTATTTTCTATAGCTCAAAGGGACCCAAACCAGAAATTGTTCAAAATCATGAAAAAACAAAGATTAAAACACAAAAATGGCAAAACATATCCCAACTTCATATTCTGCAAAACTAAAACATAGATTATTTAGGAATCGAAATGGTAAATCTTGAAAAAAGAAGGAAACTTAGGATTTCGTTTAGGGCATGTCTTAATCAAGGCATGATCCACATGTACTCATAAAAGTTAGCATTCATGGCCATCCTGTATTGAATTCAATTGATTGCAAATCCATTCATCCATATGTATACCCTACTCCAAAGACCTTCCAAGATTTAAGACCATTCTTAGTGTATCAAATCATATAGATACCATAACCATATGGCGTATCAGAACTCATTCCCCATAACAAATCCAAACCACATTGATCATAGCTTAATCATTCTAAGTGTATTAAATACACATACACCATGTCCATATGGTTAATTAAGAGAAAAAATATCTACAGCTTACCAAGCTAAAGACATAAAGGGTTAATAAGGGCTGCAGTTTTATTGAATTCACCTTTCATCAATAAAATTGTCTTGATCCAAAGCAAGGCAGTCTATGAACAATGGGTAAATAAACCAATGCAATATTTAATGCAGGCATAATCACCTAGTAGGGAAAGCAAAACCATCATGTGTAATGATATCCAAACCAATCACAAAGCTCAACCAGGTTTACCTTTAAGGGTATCTTCCCAAGAATAAACTCGGCATTGACATTAGGAAAAAAGGTGAACCCTGCATGGGCCTTGTAAGGATCCCTAATTTTCGGGGATTAAGCCTAATTTTGCTGTTGTTTAAGGGGACAAAGTGCATTTAATAGGGCACTTTTTAGTAGGTTGGAGTAGGCTTTTTTTAAGGCTTAGTAGGCTCCTCTCTCTCTTCTATTAGAGAGAGAGAAAGAGAATCTACTTTCCACATCATCAAACTCGAGCATGTATGGGAATAAAAAAATGATTTTTTTTTCAAAGTCTCAATTTTAGTGTTTATTTACTTGAAAGAGCTCATTTTTTTAATATATATGTCAAAAGTGACTTTTTTTTAGTTTAGTTTTTAATTTTCCTTTTGAAAAAGTAATATTTTTAAAATCCCTCCAAAAGTAGAGTGCCACATCATCAAACCTGTAACTACTCTTCACCCAAAAAATGACTTTTTCAAAATTTCATCATTTTTGGCTATTCTCAGTTGAAAAACACACCGTGACCCATCCACATCCAAGAAAACAAAATTTTCCTGAGAAAATCATGCTCTAGCATCTCTTCCAAACAAATTTCTGGTCTCTTTCTGAGTATTGTCTAATTGTTGGAAAAGATGGTGTTGACACCTATTACAAACCTCACATTAGGACGTCCTCATGCCCTAGCATCAACAAGTATCCATGTTCATGTTCATAGAGAGTTTGCTCCGAATACACAATGCAACAATGATGTGAGCTCTCAAAATGAGCATTGTGAAGCTGGAGAAAAGAATATTGATCTTTGGACTCATGGTTCATTATACCCTCCTGATCTAATGTCTTCTTACCATCCAACATTCCATAACCTCTCAACTTTACTTTAGTTCATCGGTGCTGATAAAGCTGGGCTCTTAGGTTATTGTCAACGATTATCTAGACATTCAACTGTCTATTACTAAGTATTGGATTCAACAATATCAACTAAATCATACAAGGTTGGTCACTTTAGAAAGCACAATCATATCTTTACAAGAAAAGCTTGCAGAACTTGAAAAGCTTATGGAAGAAAAGGAGAGAACAATTGAGAAATTAAAAAACACTATCCAACACTTGAGAGAGACTCCACTTGGGATGCGACGTAGGAGATGATCATTAACATCCTTTGACTCTCTTTCAATTGGTGGTGGAGCACGCAAACGACGAGTTCTTGTGATAAGGTTTAGCTTGTATTTGTTTCTCTTTTTGGAAGACTTATATATATATATATATATATATATATATATATATATATATATATATATATATATATATATATATATATATATATATATATATATATATATATATATATATATATATATATTCTTGTTATGTAGGTCATTCGTTGAAGATGATAGTGCTTCATCAACAACAGAGGATCAATTCAAGTTATTAAATTCTTGTTTGACCAACAAGCAGGTGGTTAGTATTTTGGAGTCACGAATAGGAAACCTTATCAAGAAGCAAGTGATGAAAGATTTCACAAAAAATTTACAAGATATTATCACTCCTAGAGACGTGCAGATGGTATGTGATGAAGCAGGAATTAGTACTAAAGGATACAGTGCATTGTACAACCTTTTGAAGCATTCATTACAAAGAGAAGGTATTTAGCAGAATATGTTTCCATCTCTTTAAAAGGTATTGCTTAAGAAGTCAATGTCCAATGAAGATATAGCTAGTATTCTTGGAAACTACTTATATATAAAGGATATTATGCCTATGTCTATTTATCATTTATCTACATCCAAAAAAGAGCTAAAAAGCGCAGCTGGAAATGGATTTCTTTACACAAAGTACAACAACGTATTCGTGGATTTGGAGAGGCTTCAACAGGCAATGGTTCAATTTTACAAATCTACTATACCATGTATGTCCACTATTGTTACCTTGATATACATTGTATTTTGATGTTATAAAAATTTTGGTAATTTATGCAGATTGTAATACCAAATTAAAGTTTATATTGAAGTTAGATGAATGAGAGATCAAAAAGGGACGATGACTGGAGAGATTGAGTTTGACACTCATGAATGAAGCTATGACAAATGCCATATCTGATGAAAGTACTAACTCTAGCTCTAAGTCTACATATAGTGTTCAATTCGAGAAAGAAATATGGTGATTAGGTGCTATTGAAGTACCTAAAGAATCCAATGATGTTCTTTCATGGATTTTTAGTAGGACCCCATGGATCACTAAAGAAATAGTTTCTCAAATTCATGGTGCAAAGCTCCACATAAAAAACTTTGGTGATTTTGAGATAGATTGGCACTTGGGTGGGGATTTAAAAACTATCAACTGCATGTTCGATTGCAAGCAAGGTGCATCTGCTCGTTATCCATGTCCATTTTGTACCCAAGGCTAATAAAGTAGCAAAGGGACAACAAAAAGTACTATCTAGCTTAGATGAATACAAAGATGCACCTACTTCCAGGGAATGGGATAGACCTTTGTTAAGTTGTCCAATGTTAGACATACCTAACCGTGACACATTAGATGAAGATTGGAATCCCATTATTCCATTTCCATTAGTTAATGTTCACTTTTGCAGATTGCATGCTTTCATGAGAATATTTGATAGATTATTGAAGATCCACATAGAATATGCATTTTCCATAAAGCCAATTGATAAACCTATACAAGCCATCAAAAAATTGGAAGAGTTTCTTAATTTGATTGGTTTTCATGGTGGTAATGTAACTCTAGTTGTCAAAACAACCTAGTGAATCGCAAAATAGTTTGCAACAAGTGTCAAGGACAGGGAAGAAGGAAAGAAAATTTTTCAGAAGAGGTGTGAGCTCTAAGAAAAATGAATGCAGGGAGCTATGGAAAGACTTGTGCATGATCACCATGATAATGATTCTCAAATTGACCTTGGTAATAGGCGAAAGAAGGTTTGGTCATGCTTAGATAAGTTGGTAGGCTTAATGAGTCTTAATAGCTCCAACAAAAATGACCGTAAGTTGTTTCAAGATACATTAATGGAGTTTGCAAAGTGTTTCATCCTATCTTGGGGAGAGAGCAATATTACACATTACATTGTAAGTTTTCTTATTTTTTAAATTTTCTTGTTGATAAGATTGTGTTATATGTACTTATATCATTTCAACATATTTTATTTGCACATGGAGCATTTTTTATGCATCGATATGGTTCGTTGGAGATTTTTAGTACACAAGGAATGGAGAAGTCACATTACAAGGCTAGAGGTGTTTACTTCAAGAACACACGACATGGTGGTGGTGAAATGCAATCAAACTATATGGAAGAGATGTTTAATTGGTTTTATCGTACTGCATTTTCAAGGACATATGCAATGGAATGAGCCAAGGAGTCGAAAGTTGCAAAACTTGCAAGAATTAATCAACACAACTTAGCTAGTGAAAAATGGAAGTCATCATTGGGACCTTTACGTCATGCTGAATGGTGGGCTACAAGAACACGACAGGGTTCATCGTGGAAGTGAAGTCATTTAATACATTCGTTGCATTTTCTGAATAATTCATAAGGTTTTCTACACACTAATCTCTTGTTTGCAATTTTTTAAGGTACTTTTTAAATTTTTAACTATTTTTTGTCCATTCAGATGTGAACAGAACCTTTTTAAGTGAAACATCTTTACAAAAAAGAGTTATGACAAAGAAATTTCAGTTCCATCCATGCTCCAATCTGCAAGAACCTTGATTTTGTCTTCCAATCTCTTTCCAATCTGTGGACAATTCATAAAAGAGTAAAACATTTTCAAATCATGAACAATAGTGATAGAATAAGATATATATTTGTCTATATGTATATATGGAATACAACTCTTACCTTATTCCCTCGTATTCGAAATTTGAAATCATGAAGATCATCATATCCCATGATAAGTAAGTGCTATCTCAAGTTGGACAAGTTCCAATGTTGATTAACTAAAACCACCTCCATATCATTGTTTGGTAACTTCACATTAATTTCAAATGAAGCTAAAGATCCCTCCGAGCTTTGCAAAGGTATCCACTCTCCTAGTTTACACATCCAATGATCATAATAAAATCTAATGTACAAAGAGGTGCGATGTTTTAAATAGCGAAACCCTATACCTATGTCAAAAATTCTACAACGATATCTATCCCCTTTTGACAATCCTTCTACATAACCCCAGTTTTCCCCTAACAATCCTTCTACTACTTCATATGTAATATCTTTACATAGGAACATTGTAGGAGTTTCTACAAAAGGCCTTGAAATATGAAAACAAAGCAATGGATTGGTAGAGTCGAATGAAGACCTATTGGTCTAGACACTCGCGTGGATTTCAAAGAGTTATGTATGTCAATCACCATCTTACGCTTGAAAGATGATATGGACCAAAAATCAGGTTTTGGCCACTCTAAACTAAGAAGAGAATCAACTTTGATAATCTCCAACCTTCCATATTCACCATCTGTGGAAGGAACAATGTACTTGTGAATGTAAAAGAAGATCCTTTCACGAATAAGTTTAGCAGGAGGTACATCTGGAAACACTAATGCCCCAATGTCTGCATGTAATGCATTGAAAGTTCCTGTAAGACTATGAAGTGGTTGCTCTTCCACTAAACTAGAAGGAAATATGACTATAGCAATGAAAAACATATGAGATGAGTAATTAAGACATTTGACACCATGAAGCATTGAAAAAATAGAAATACTCACAATGGATTGGATATCTAATTCTATTGGAGTTTTCTAACTTCATGGTTGAAACTGTGAAGACATGCTGTACAATAGCAACCATCCCACCATGTGTTTGCTGCTTGAAGCCTAAGAGCTTACCTTTCTAATGAAGATCCAAATTTCCACACCCATGCACCTTTGCAAAACTCTTGTGATAGCCAACTTCCTTCCATTGTTTTGATGTTGTGGCACGTCATTGTGTGAACTTCGTCTTCTAGTCTCCTATGAGCTCTGGAGCTTTCCATGGGAGTAAGAGTTGTTGTCATTGCTGCAGAAGTTGGGAGAATGGTAGGAGGAGAAACAACACTTCTGTTGTATGGTATGGAGGGAATAGAGGTGAAAAATATGACTTTTTGCGTTTTGGGTATGAAAATGGGAGTTTGAAGAGGGAAAGTAGAGTTTTTTTAGTTATTTTGAAAAAAGTCACTTTTTTAGCTCAAAAACATGCATGGATTTTGAATTTGAAGCCAAAAATAGCACTTTTGACACTGAAAAGTGATATGGAGGTCATTTAATGGTATTATGATGAGTTTTACAACTTTTTAAAAATTTTGAATTTTTGGGCCCAGCCTGATTACGAGATTTCTTCTCTCTCTAGAAGACAACCTTGAACATAGAGGAATCTTGTCCCTTCTTCCCCCTTCAGCCTATTATTTTATAGGGTATAGACTGTGGCCATCACCCTCTTCTGATTGGTCCATCACTAATCACTCCTTAAGCTAAAAGGCCCATCCAGGGTTCACCTTTTTTAATTCTATTAGGCATGATTTATTCATCCATATGTACCCTTCTTCAAATTTTATATCACTATACCTCCTAGAATCAGATATCTTTTACAATTTTTGATCATTTAAGGTATGAAAATGTTCATATGGTTTATTAGAACTAAGTTCCTACTATTTAGGTTTATAGAATTTTACTTAAATTATTGTTATATAATTTAACAATACTTGCTTCTCGACTGTTGTTTTAAAAGATGAACATCTTATGGTGTCAAAAAGAAGAGGATGTCTTATAGCCGCAAAGTCTTGCACCTAAGCTATCTACGGATTTCTCAACAGATCACTCTCTATGAGGTTTATCAAAGTTAGCAGCACATCTTTACTTCCATACTTAATATAGAGCTTCACTCGTGGTAGCATTCGACAAAGAAGAGGAGTCGATTGGTTCACCAAGTACCTCTTGATTCAAGTGTACTTCGCACCGCATATCCAGAACCTCGATAAGGGTCTATCCTACCAAATTAATCTTAGGGCAAGAAAAGAGGAGGTGATCGAGGTCATACCTAGCATGAATACATTGCTTGCATTAGGGGAGAATTTCCCATATAAAAAACACCCTTTTGCTCTATATAAGAGGGTGCCATGGGTCCTCCAACCTAAACTCCCATCTAATTGAAGACCAATCCTAACACCACTATGTTCAATGAACTATGACAATCTAAATTCTCTTGATAGTTACAAGCTCATCAACTCTGTTTCTATTGAACCATCAAAGCCCTTTGAAAAATCATTCTTTGTCTTAAAAGGCACCAATCATCAAAGTTAAATCTTGAAACTAGGTCAATGTCCTTAAAGCAAATCCAATATCTTCTATCTTGGTTCTAGAGGTGCTTCCACATGTGGAACCCTTTGTTCCATAACTTCCTAGATCTATGTTAGTCCGTGGAGGAAAGTTCCATAATTCTGTGGATTTAGAAAAAAGTATACTCATTATGTTTGAAGTTGGTGGTCCACGTACAATGTTTATTGATCCTATAGTATGGTTGCATCTTGATCCATCCCGTCGATGGGGAGCTGATCAAATCAAAGCCTTTGCAATCACCAAGAAAGTACTGAACAAATGCATAAGTCAAGACCTTTCCAATGAAGAAGCCTAGTAAGAGTAACACAATCTTTGTTTCTAAATATCCACTGGCCCATGAGGCATGGGCATTGCTCCAAGCTTTAATCATAACTTTTTCCACCATCTTGATGGCCATAGCTTCAATATACAAAATCCCCAACCTGCTAGATTCTTTGTGTCTAGCATAAGTTTCCCATTTTATATCAGGAATTCCCCTCCTATTGGGATCCCCCATCTAGAAGAAATTTCGATAGATTCTTTCCAATCTCACTAATTCTTTGTCTTTTGATCTCTAACAAACAATAAAATAGATAAATAAAGAGATAAGAAATGTACTTATTGTTGAAGATAAATGTACAAGCTCATTTTCATATGAGCTATGCTTGGATAAATTAACCAAATATAAAGATAAAGGAAAAGAAGAGAAAAGAAAAAAGTCTAGTCAAAATTCATGATGAGTAAAAGATACAACATCTGCCTTGTAGTCAGTGGACTTAATGATACTACAATTATCATTGTGCAAAAACATGTTCTTGTGGTCAATGAAGAGTCTCATAATCAAGAGTTCTCCACTATGTGGAAGAGAGAGACCAAAAATTTGTCCTTTAAGGACACAATGGTTAACCATGCAACTGAGTCATTGATAGACATAGATGAAAGCAATGAAGATAGTAGTATTGTTGTCCAATGGATTGTATTAGGGCAAAGGAGTGAGAGAGTTGGCCATTGATGTTAATATGAGAGATGGAATTTCCCATCAATGTAGATATAATTTTTATAAATCTAGGTACACAAATAATATCCTTTAGGGATTGAAGACTGAAATCCCACTCAAGTGTGTCATATGCTTTATTAAAAATAAACCTTGAGTAAAAGCACATTTTTATAAGAATCCTCCACATAATCAATTCCTTCCCGCACATCAATGATAGCCTCGAGAATGGACCTACCCTTAATAAAATCTTGTTTATCCTTATTGATCCAGGATTGGAGGTGCAAAGCAATGTGGTCCACAAGGAAAGCCACAAAAACATTTAATCCTATTTGAAGCATCATATAAATAGTTTACCAGTTCTTGATCTTGTTTCTATTATCCTTTTTGTGAATGAGCTTTGCCACACCTATGTTGAGGTAGCCTATGAACATGGAAAATTGCAAAGCGTCCTTCCAAACTAGGCAAAGATGGATCACTAGAATGTGATTGAATGCCTTCAAGAACTTATTAATGAGGTTCTGAAGATTGGCTCTTCCTTTAGAAAGAGAATCAAACACTTCTAAGATTTCCATACGAGTGATAAGAGAATCCAAGAAACACATAATAGATTTCAAAATCTTTGAAGTTCTAATACTTAAAATGAAGTCCATACAATCCGGCCTATGAAAAGAGAGAGGGGTAGACACCCAATGGAGCTGGCTAAAGTGATTGACAATCATCAAACAATTTTCTTTGTTTGTTGTGCATTCTATACCATTATTGTCAATCATTTGAGGAATGATCTCCTTCTTATGCTTCATCTTAAGGATTCTACACATTTCTTTAGTAACTTTTTAACTCTACTAGCCCACCACTCTTTAAAGTAGAGTTATAGAATCTTCCTCTTCATTTCTTCTTCATACTTCAAAATCCATCTAATCTTCAAAAGATCAACATGAAGGTGAGAATGGCCTTTTTGAGTTCAATCTCCAACTATAACAGAGTCAAATAAAGATCTTCCCTTCTCACACGAGGAATGTTTTGTATTTCCTTAGGGGTCTTGAGTAAAATATTACAAGTCTAGTTCACAACCAAGATCCAACACTTGGTCAGTGAGGCATGCGTGTTGAAGGCCATATTCCAAGTGACATTGGTACTACGTTGAAACAAAGGGATGGAGAAAATTATAGGGTTAAGATGTAACCACTGGTCTTTTCTATACTTTTAGTAGGGATTAAAGGTAAGAACAACTAGATTTTGGTCAAACACAAAAATGTCCATACATTGGGAGAGAAAGGGGTTACCTAATCTATTAATGGTATTTTGTATTATCTATCCTCCACCAAGCCCACCTTTGCATGTCCTCTCTTGATTAGAGGTTTGACCAAAAAAGACTATGTTCATCCTTGATCTTCATGAGATCATGGTGAATCTTTTCTTGGTCCCCAAAAGTCTTTCTCTAAACCATCAACTTGCTCCCATATATGAGACAAAACTCCCAACATGTTCAAATCACCACAAGGATGATCTCTCATGGCAGGGAATCTCGTGATTGCAAGTAGCCATTCTCTCTGATTCATGACTTGACACATAAATAGAAGCAATGTTGAAATGATGAGGGTTGTTAAAGGTAGCATCGATCCATCAATGGTTCATATCCACCAACCTTTCGATTAAAGAATGAATGTCATAGAAGCTTGATGTCAATCTTTGCACCACCACTCCCTCTAGGGTGGGAGGTGGTGAACCAACTATGAAGTGAAGAGATTTTTGAAGTATTTCAAAAAGGCCCTCACCAATGATTTTGAGCTATTGAAAACAAATGAAGTATGGGTTGATGTCTTTATCTCAAAGCATTGACCAATTGAAGTTACCCTTGAGGGATCTCAAAGCCTCAAAACGTTCAAAGATTATCTGAATCAAAGTATCTTCGAAAACGTTTGACTAGTAAGTGAAAATGCTGATGATAACGGTGTATAATATGGAAATTTAGTTCAATTAATTTATGTTTGAAAGTTAAGCAGGACAAAAGATCATGCGTATAAATTTTTAGAGTGCAATATGTGAGGAAAGTAGAATGTCGCTCGTTGAATATGTCATTCATGCATTAGGAAAATATTTATGTTTTAGAATCTAATTAAATTTTTAAGCGAGTTGTTTTTCTATAAGATTGTAATACATTTTAATGTTCGAAAGTGTTTACGAGGGTCGTGTATGTATATCATGGCTATGGATATATTATATTAAATCGGTACAAAGTTCTTTCAACACAGGTTCTCACCTACAAATAGAAAACCTACAAAGATTGAAGATGATGCTGAAATCAAGGTTTTTCTTGTGAAAAAAAAAAACAGTATTGAACCCATCATCCTAGAATGTGATAGACCATTAGCAAAGTAAACCATTCTGGATATATGATGCATTGTTAGTAGGTCTAGTTTATGATCTGAGAATTATCGTAATGTTGACATGTTTCTTTTCCAAAAGGAATCAATCCCAATATATAGACCGTGATAGACTGATAATTAGACTAGTATGAAGTAGATTAATAGTGCAGTTCCATTAATTTAAGATATCAAACAGGTTTAATAATAGATTAGTACTGTAGTATCATCATCCTATTAAACTACACTATTAATAGTGTGGTATCATCATATTACACTATTAAATTGGAGTAATAATGTAGATGATCATTATTTTAAGTCATTAAACAAGTTCAAAAACAGAGAATGGTCACCCATCGAATCTTAGGTCTCCTACTCCTGAATCCTTTAGTCATGCGTTGAATCTTAGGTTTCCTATTGGTGCTAGAGCATCATAGCTATTACACTTTCGAGCCCTCCTACCCTCGCTCTGTGGTATAAGGGGGTCCAAAGGGCACTAAGCCCATTCACTCCATAATTTTTTTAATTAATTCAAGCGAGAGAGATTAGGCTTCACTCAAGATTCCTATAAAAAAAAGGGAAATGATCTCTAGAAAAGTCCCTAGTTTGGCTTGGTAGAAGAATAAAAAGTTGTAGAAGTTCGTCCCGCTTTAAACACCACATAGAGTGTTCTTTCAACTAATTCATGCAATAGAGAATACGCTCGACCAAGCCTGTTCTCTCTTTCTTTCTGTGTGTATATATATATATATATATATACAAGCCTGTTCTCTCTTTCTTTCTATATATATATATATATATATATATATATATATATATATATATATATATATATATATATATATATATATATATATGGTTAATAGACTTTCAAAATTAGTCAAACCGGATAGTAATATAGCACAGTTAGTTGAAGCGATTCCCCATTGATTCCTAGATAAACCCAAAATCTAATTCATATTTTTGCAAAGGCAATAGCAAACGTAATCCTCAAGACTAAGTGTTCCCCATGTTTGAATGATTCCAAAGTTCTTCAAGTTCATGTGTATACAGAACGAAAACACACACACGCACATACACACACACACACACACATATATATATATATATATATATATATATATATATATATATATATATATATATATATATATGTGTGTGTGTACACACGAACACAGAGATTTAAAACAACAAAGAGATGCATCTGCTCTGCTTATCGCTTTGGTTTGTCCGTTATAGAGCTTAATAAAAGTTCTATACTTTGTATACTTCCAAGAAGATATGAATTAGTATTCCTCTTTCGGGTCTCCTTTCCAGTTCACTGTGGTCTCAATATATGCCCCTAATGGAGAAACAGACAGAATGGATACTTGGGCTTCTTCAACATGGTTGAATCTCCTGAGGACCGATGGAATAACAAAGGAAAAATTATTGACGGTCAGGAGAAAGAGATTTGGGATAAAATCAAGCTCCATCTCGACCTGGTCGAAGTGAAAGACAACCAGGGTTTCTCCTGGTCTAATCTCCAATCGGGGGAATCCTTGAGGAAAGCAAGGCTTGATAGATGCTACATCGACCAGAACACCATCCTTCAGTGGGGTATTCCTTCGATTTCTCAACACATGGACCTCACTATCTCAGACCACTATCCGATTACTCTGTCCTTCAAACCAATTCCCATGCTCCAGAAAGCTCCTTGGTTTCAGGCTTGTCAGACATCATTTTCCCTCCCTTCTGTCCACCAGGAAATTTCTGAGGTGTGGACGGAAGCCTTTGCTTACTGTAATGAACCGGCTAAGTGTTGGAGAAACGCGGTAGAAAGGACTCGTAAAATTCTAATCAGGACCCAAAAGGCTATAAGAGGAATTCGAAAAAAAAGAAGAGAAACGGTGTACCGGAGGCTGTCACGGCTTGAAGAAGAGGTGAACAAAGGTAAGCTACATTGCCAACAGGGTCTGTTGAAAATCAGGGGTAGGCTAAGATTAGAGGAGGAGGTCCAAAGGAAAAATCTCCAAATTTTCTTCAAAGAGTGGTGGGCAGGGAAGGCGGACAAACCAACGAAAGAGATGTGTAACATCCTCAAAAGGAAACAAGCTAGGGAATCCATCCCCCTTATGGTCGATAACAATGGAACTGAATGTTGCACGGAAATGGAGAATAGAACTATCATCGTCGAACATTTTACTAACCTTCTCGGAGTCTCGACTCCTCTTTCCCCCCACAGGCGCGACTCCATGGCAACCATCTCTAGGGCTGCTCAAACCAGAATCCCACAGAACTTGATTGCTCTTCTGGATGCTAACATCTCCGAGAATGAAATTATCGAGGTTATTGACGCCCTTCCCAATGGGAAAAGTCCGGGTCCAGATGGCCTTACCAATGAGTTCTTTAAGTCCTTCAAACTTCAGGTGGCCACCCCCCTGCGCCTCGTGTGGCAAGAGGCTCTCTCCTTCGGTGCCCTCCCTGAGTGCCTGAATAATGGCGTCATCAAGTTAATCCACAAACGGGGAGATAAGAACAAAATTGAAAACTGGCGTCCGATTACCATGCTCCAAACTGGATACAAGATAATTGCAAAAGTTATCGCCAACAGAATCTCCTGTCATTTAAAGTCATGGCTGTGCGAGGACCAGAAAGGTTTTATCAAAGGTAGATCTATACTTGAAGCAATTATTGATATTTGGGAAGGCCTTGCCTTTGCTGAGGAGTCTGCTCAAGATCTAGTTTTCATTAAGATCGACTTCGACAAAGCGTATGACAGATTGGAATGGGACTTTATTCTTCAATCATTGAAAGACCTTGGTTGCAGCCAAAAGTTCACGAAGATGGTTTCCACGCTTCTTGGAAATGCTTCAACTAGAATAAACATCAACGGTAAGCTCTCTGAGCCCATTCGTTTAAAAAGATCAATTAGGCAAGGCTGCCCTCTGGCTCCTTTACTATTCGCTATCGCCTCAAATGGGCTCAGCTGCCTATTTAAGCATCACATGGACGTCGGCCATCTCAAGGGTCTCTCCTTACCTCGAAATCAAGGCCAAATGGTTGTGAGACTTTTTGCCGATGACATGAATGCCTTTGTGCATAACGATATAAATAGCATTGAGGTGTTTTGGTGGTGCCTCCACACATTTTGTATGGCCTCAGGCTCAAAAATCAACCATGCTAAAACTGCTTTTAGAGCGATCAGCGGACCTACTCCCCAATTGTTGGTCGATCGGGGGTGTCAAGTTATCCCTAGCGGTCAAGTCTTCCGTCTCCTCGGCATTCCGATGGGTTTCGATATCTCAATGGACCAACGATGGAACTGGGTGCTATCCAAGTTGGATAGCAAGCTGAATCAATGGAAAGGTATGCAAGTCAACCTGGCAGGACGTGCTATGGTTATTAACACCTTTATGTTGTCTACAATTATTTACTTTATCTCGTGTTGGAGACCTAAGGAGAAAGAATTGGCCAAAGTAGAAAGAATCTGCAGGAACTTCCTTTGGACTGGGGACCCCAACAGAAGGGGGGTGCCCAAAATCAAATGGGAAACTTGCATTAGCCCTAAAGAATCAGGGGGCTTGGGTATCTTGGATATTGCTGGATTAGCTGACAAGCTGGCGGCGAAATGGCTTATAAAGGCCTGGAGCAATAGGGAGTCCTCTTGGGCTAAATTGATCTTCAGAAACACGGAAGACTTTACCTTTGTCGGCCTCCCTGGTTGGAAGGACATAGGGATTCTCACGCTTTTGTTCTCCCCCCTCCCAGTCTGCCCTAAAGGTTCTAGCCTTGTGTGTTCCTTATGGAAGAATTGGAACAAGACCAAACAGTTCATCAGAATCAGCGATGATTGGAAGTGGGCAGCTGGCATAAGACAAAATGACTCTATTTGGTTCCCGATCAGTGGCATTCGGGGAGTGGAATCTTGGAACCTCCAAACTGCAAGGCGGTTATGGAACAAGGGGTTCAAACAGTGGAAACAGGTCTGGAAACAAGAGACCTACCAGTGGATTAGGTTCGAAGATTTGGATCCGAGACTTAGCATTACCTTTGAGGAATGGACTCTTCTTCAAAGCAGGTGTTTAGCCTAGGACCGCTCATCTACCCGGCTTCTCTGCGGTCGGGACCCTCCCTGCTCGGAGGGCCTCAAATGGAGCAATGGTAAGAAGCTTTCCAGAATCCCGAACTTCAAAGGGGATTTGGATGTTCACCACACCCTTAACAAGAGATGGTGCCTTGCTTGGACCAAACTTCGGTGGGAGCTAAAATTCATGTCTCTCTGGCACCCCCTAATTGAGGTCAAAAAGTCCGTTCTCATGTGGCAGGTCTTGCATAAGGGAATCTGGACCAATGCAAGGGCTAACAAAATCTGTGGTGTGCCGCCATGGTGCAAGCGTTGTCATCGATGCATCGAAGATTTAGCCCACCTGTTCTTTGACTGCCCCAAGTCCCGTGTTGTCTGGCATCACGTGTCCCGGGTTTTGAGACTAACGAGTCAAATCAACTGGCAACAAGTGATGTTGGGTGAGGCGATCGGATGCTCATCGAGGCTATGGAATGCCATCAGAGGCGAGGCTCTCTGGAAGATTTGGAGAGAGCGCTGTGCTGTCAATTTCGACCAAACTCCTAAGGAATGGTCGATCGAGAAATCCTTGTTTCTCCTTGGTAAAAGAATCTCCCGTGTCAAGAGATCACCACCGTTTAGACATCACTGTATTTATCTCCTGGAAAACAACAAGTTGAAACCCAAATGGGTCCCACATGAGGGTGATGGTAATGTGATCCACCTCATTTGTAATGCCTTGTAGATTGCCAGACTCCTCCCCTGCGTTGTGGGATTCGGGGGGTCCCATGGGCACTAGTCCCATTCACTTGTAACTTTTTCTCTTTAATATAATTAAAGTCCGGGAGATTAGGCTAAGGCCGAACTTCCTTTTTAAAAAAAAAAAAAAAAGAAGAAGATATGAATTATTTGCGTAGACAACAATCGGTTGTGGCAAACCTTCACTTCTGGATATTCGAAAAAAACCGCTCGTCCTATTTCTTTATCTTCAATGCTCGTAAAGTACGGAGCTTCTTAGTCCTATCGCTCATTCGTCGGTGGTTTTAATTTATTTTTTGATGCTGGAAAAGGGATTAACAACCTCACGACGTTAAAAGGAGAGATATCAAAACGTCAACGCCAACTTTCATTTCCCATGTCACCTCAAAAGACCTCGAGAATATGATAGTCAGCGAATACGTGAGGTTCTACTATCAATGCCGAGACAGGGAAAACTACAACCTCACGAAATTCCATCTTGAGTGGGAAGGAGAAGACTTCACATCATCCAACGCATTGAATAATATACCAACTCGAAGGGGGAGAGAGATAGAGAGAGAGAGAGCATGTAGTAATAAACATGTTATACAGTAATCAGGATACCAACTCATAGGAAGAGAGAGAGAAGGGAGAGAGCATGAAATATGTCCAAGCCGGCATAGCCTAGTGGTTGATGCTTTGAGTCTCAAGGAGGAAGTACTGAGCTCAAATCCTGGATGGACATATCCATGAGTTCCTGAAGATGGGTGTCCATGAAGTTCCCCAAGATGGGTGCCTTTACCTTAGGAGATCGGGTGTGTGTGTCTTTCCAATTCATTGTACTCTCAAAAACAAACATGAAATATAGTAATCAGGATCTACTTACAAATAAATTATTGTGTATAATTAGCATAAAAGAAGTTGTCTTATTATAACACATGCTCTATCGTGAAATATGGACAAATGCCAGGGCTGAAAAGTTATATTAGATTTCTGCATGGTGTAAAAGATGCTGTAGGGCAAGAGAGGACATTGGCCACATTTTTATAGCTTTTGCGAAGAATGTTATCATGTGAAAACAAGTAAGTAGAGCCTTCCTATTTGATCCTATGATAAACTAAAAGCAAGCTCTTCTAGGCGATTAGAATGAAAGCCCTTTGCAAAACTTGGACGGAAAAATGGACCAAAAAAATATATCCCATAGTTTTTATCGGCAAAAAGATAAAAAATTGTAATACTACCCCCTCCCCCTTTTAGCACCATAGAGTGTTTTTTTTCAGATCATCCTCTACTTTTTGGGAATGATAAAAGCATCCTCTACTTTGTAATAGCCTTTACTTCTCTTGAACTTTTCTCTTCTTTATCATTTAAAGCTTTCTTTTGCACAAAAAAAAAAGCCACATAACTTTTGATAATGCCCAACATTGCATGGTCGTACACCTGTTACATTTATCATATGTTAGAGATGAACTAGAAAAGTGGATATAAATTTCCTCTAGAAGGCACATAATCAAGAAAAGCACGAAGTTTGTTCATGATCGCAAGGAGAAAGCCAAGCACCATTAGGGTGGATCAGAAAACATTGTTGTGCGTTTCCAATTTGTTTCTATGTGTTGCTTGTAAATGAACATATAAGACATGTGCATCCAAAGCATTACTAGCAAATTTCCATCTCGATTTATTTTGGGAAGTTCTTATGTCCCTTTAGACAATATTATACAGAAAATTGAAGTCCTTCTCTATGCTTAAACTATGAATCTATCCACGATAATGAAAGCTATGGCAATAAATTTTTGATATAAGAACAATTAGAAAAGTACTTAGCTCGATCATAAGATATATCCTTCCTTTGATCCTTCAGAAGATCCATCCTTCTTTGCATCTCCAAATGAAAAATGCCATGCCCTTCATGACCTGTTGTATTTTCCATACCCCTTTATATCTTCATCCATGTCATCATTTGTCCTTCCATTACACTCCTTCAAAAGAGCTCTTTTTCTTGATTCTTCAATAGCTCTCTTTCTCTCTCTCCATCTCTCTCTCTCTCTCTTTGTATCTCACTCTCTCTCTATCTGTCTCTATCTCACGCCCTCTCTATTTAGAGCACAAGATCTCATTCCCTTTAAACACGCAAAGTTGGATGAAGTATATTTTTCAAATAAGAAGCTACATCTTGGATGATATGAAAAAAATAGGATCGTGAAACATAAGTTTTGTGATCTATATCTTAAGTGTGAGAACAAATCAAACTCAAATTTTTAGGTCAATGATTTTGTCTTTCTTTCGATACTTCTAACAAAAAAGAAATCAAGACTATAATTTCTTTACATGCATCGTTTTGAAATGCATTCCATGAGAGTGTGATGCAAAGACCGTTTTTTGTACTCATAAATGCAAATGATTATTCACTTTATCTCCATTTCATGCAAGAAAATTAAGTTTCTTTATCCACAAAATGTTAAAATAAAGGGAATCTGCTCTGTTTGATGGTGCATTTCAATTTCATTCGTTTAAATAATGCACCATAAAACATGCATCTTTTGCTTGTGCATATATGACCACATATTTGCAAAAACGTGTCTCTTTTCTACGCAAATATACAGCAAAACCATGAGGTTTAATATGGACACAAGTGCTAGCAAATAGACTTCTAATGTTTCTTGTAAAAATCATGCACAAAAGAAGGCTAATCATTTCCTATTTTCGAAGTGTCTTCATGCCCAAAAACTATTCCATGTGCATTCTCTAAACCACATGCTCATTGCCTATTGTCCCCTTCCATGTATTAAGAAACAAAAACTTTGAAAAAATAAATGGACCATTTATTTGGATTCAAGCGTGGAAAACCGTACAAGTACTAAAAAGGCATAAAATGAAACATCCTTACAGTTGTATCCAAAAGGACAATCAATCAATCTGATGGAGATGGTTTGTTATCTTCAGCGATCACACATACAGTAAACAATCCGAGAATAAACGGAAGTCTAATGGATTTCTTCGTCTTTAGTTTCAGGTAAGAAACTAATGGTATAAGTATTTTTTCATGTCTTAGGCTTGACCCTTTGAACATTTTGGCTTTATGCTATTTTCTTTGTATCTTTTTATGAAGGAGGCCTCATGTTATCTAACTTCAAGGTTGTATTGATAATTTCTCAAACTTTAGTAAGTTTTCTTTTGAGCCAAATCTTACAAAAGTAATATCATCAACACTATTCACTATAATAGAATGGAAAAAGATCAACCAAGTCTTGAAGACGATTACGTATTGTATGTAGTTAAGGTATATCTTGAATTAAATTACATTTATAGTGAATAAATTTATTCTAATGAGGAGAACAATAGAAACGAAGGAGTACCTTAAAATTAGTTTTTCTGAGAGGACATTGAAGTGTCAAAGGGCATCATCGTGCCTTCGGAAAAGCTCAATCTTGCATAGATATTGTGAGATGTTTATACGCTTTCAGATTGTATGTTGTCACTTACGTCTGAGTCCATGTGCGTCCATATGAGACACAACAATTTTATAATAGAGACATAGTCCATATGAGACAATATTTAAATAATAGTACGTTTATAACCCTTAAAAAAGTGACATTGTATAGGAGGTCCTTACCTCTTGAAAACTATAGAAAAACTATGAAAAAAATAAATATTTCATGATAGACTTTCATGACAGGTTACATGTGGGTGTTTTTGATACCGATAGAGATGCCGAACACACATGTGTTCATACCTATACAACTGTTTAATAGAAAAGGGTGGAAGAAATTCAAGAATCAGACATGCCTATTTCAATGTAAACAATATGTCACTGATTGTAAACAGCATACCATGACAGACTTGTGAAACATGACAGCAAAAGATTCAACTCTAAAAAGTATTATTCATACCGAAGTATTATTCAGTCAATTCTAACTATTATGCAACGACCACTATTTTCGGTATTAGATGAATTAAATCAGGAAAAAGTAATTTTTTTATAAATAAATTAGCGATTTCTTTATACAGTAAACACTCCTGTTTACTCTATAACCTTTTGTGGTGCTTTATTTTGACAAGAAGAATAGAAATGCTCAATACTTCTTGTATCTAAGACATTTATTCAGATCCATCTAGAAATCATGTCAAGTTATCTCACGTGTGGATAGTTCATAGGATAAAAGTTCTTTATTTGCGAACCAATAAAATGTGAAATGAATTTCTCACAGTTTATGTGTGTTATTATGGGATATTGAATGCATAGATAATTCTGTTTCGAGAGTTATATTGTACTACATCCGACCATGTTGCTTCATAACATGGAATTTTTTTTAAAGGAAGTTCGGCATTAGCCTACTCTCCCGGACTTGAATTAAATAAAGAAAAGTACAAGAGAAGGGGACTAGTGCCCACGGGACCCCCCAAATCCCACAAAGTAGGGGAAGCTTTTACAGAGCTTAGATGGCATTACAAAGAAGGTTAGTCACCCTCTCATCACCCTCATGAGGGGCCCACTTGGGTTTAACTCGTTATTGATCAAAAGGAGAACTTGATAATGCCTGAAGGGGGGGGGGGATTTCTTATAGTTAACAATCCTTTTGCCAAGGAGGAACAATGATTTCTCAATTGACCACTCTTTGGGGGAGTCACCGAAGTTGAAAGCACATCTTTCCCGCCAGATTTTCCATAGGACCTCCCCTCTGATGGCGTTCCAGAGAGTCGCGGAGCAGCCGATCGCTTCTCCCAACAGGGCTTGCTGCCAACTGAGATGTTTCTGAAGTCTAATTTTCTTTCCAACCGTCTGCCAGAGTCTATTGGAGTTGGGGCAGGTAAAGAAGATGTGCGAAACATCTTTGATAGACCGGTAGTAGCGTTTGCACCAGGGAGGAATCCCACAAAATTCGCTAGCCTTAAGGTTGGTCGAGATTCCATGATGAAGAATTTGCCATAAGAGGACAAACTTTTTGATTTCTATGAGGGGGTGGTAGATAGCCATGAACTTCATGTCCCACCGAAGCCACGTCCATGACAGGCACCACTTCTTGTTGAGGTTAACCTGATAGTCAATCGTTTCTTTGATGTTCGGGATTTTTTATAGGCTATTCCCATTGTGCCATTTGAGACCAAGCGAGCTCGATGTGTCGTGTCCCATGAGAAGGTGAACTCTATGTCGGTCCCAGGCGAGACATCTGCTTTGCAAAGTGTTCCATTCTTCATACGAAATGTTGACGCAAGGGTCAATATCCTCGAAGTTGATCTAGTGGTTGGTGTCTTGTTTCCAGAGATGTTTCCATTTTTTGAAGCCTTTGTTCCATAACTTCTTGGAATTTTGAATGTTCCAAGAATCCACACTCCGGATGCCATGGATCGAAAACTAGATAGAGTCGTTTTGTCTGATGCCGGCTGCCCACGTCCAATCTTCACTAATTCTTGTGTAGCTTTTGACTTTATTCCAACTCTTCCATAGGGAGGACACGAGATTAAAGCCTTTTGAGAAGACAGGGATCGGGGAAAACAGCAAGGTCAAGCTGTCAAGATTCTTCCAATTTGGGAAACCCATGAGAGCTAGCTCGTTCTTGTTTCTGAAGATCAACTTGGCCCACGAGGCCTCTCCGTTGCACCAAGCCTTAATCATCCACGTGGTCACCAATTTGTTAGCCATGCACCCAATGTCCAAGATACCAACTCCCCCACTATCTCTATGGCTGGTGCAGAGGGACCATTTGATTTTAGGCACCCCCCTCCTATTGTGGTCGCCCGTCCAAAGGAAGTTTCTGCAAATACTGTCCAGTTTGGACAGATCTTGCTCTTTCGGTCTCCAACAAGAAAGGAAATAAATGGTAGAAGAAAGGAGGAACGTGTTGATAACCATAGCACGACCAGCAAGATTGATTTGCATACCTCTCTAATAGTTAAGCTTGTGTTTGAGTTTGGCCAGCATCCAGTCTCACCGCTGTTCCATAGAGACGCCAAAACCCAAGGGGATCTCAAGAAGCCGAAAAATTTGGCCCTGTGGAATGATTTGACAGCCATGATCAATGAGAAGGCCGGGTTGTGGCCCCAGTATAGCTAGAAAGTAGCCAGACACCTCTAGAACGTCTCCAGGCTAGAGCTATCATTGTGAACAAACGCGTTCATATCATCGGCAAAAAGTCTCATGGTGATCTGACTGTGGTCATGAGGCAAACAGAGGCCTTTGATATTACCAGCTTCCACCTGATGCACCACAAGCCTGCTAAGCCCTTCCGTGGCAATGGCAAAGAGGAGGGGAGCCAATGGGCACCCTTGTCTGATAGATCTTCTAAGTTTGATCACCTTCGAAAGTTTGCCATTAATGTTAATTTGGGCCGATGCGTTTCCGAGAAGGGTTGCGATCATCTTGGTGAATTTCTGACTACATCCAAGATCTTGGAGCGACTGCAGAATATAGTCCCATTCCACCCTGTCGTAGGCTTTATCAAAGTCGATCTTGAGGAAGACCACGTTTTGTTTAGACTCCTTTGCAAATTCAAGACCTTCCCAGATATCTATAATGGTTTCCAAAATTGACCTGCCTTTGATGAAACCTTTTTGGTCCTCGCTTAACCACGCTCTCAAGTGGCAAGAGATTCTGTTGGCAATGACTTTGGCAATGATCTTGTATCGTGTTTGGAGCATCGTAATAGGATGCCAGTTCTCTATTCTGTTCTTTTCCCCTTTTTTGTGTATTAACTTTATAATACCATTGTTGAGAGAAGAAGGAAGCGCACCAAACTTGAGCGCCTCTTGCCAAACCAGATGAAGAGGGGTGGCAACCACCAACTTGAAGGATTAAAAGAACTCATTAGTGAGCCCATCGGGTCCTGAGCTTTTACCACGAGGGAGGGCATCAATGACCTCAATGATTTCCGCTTAAGAGATAGGGGCATGTAGCAGGGAGGGAAGGTTGAGTGGTATCCTGTGGGGGGAAACCCTAGATATGGCTGCCATACAGTCCCTTCTATGGTGGGAGAGGGGGTTCGAGGTCCCCAGGAGTCTCGTGAAGTGCCCTTCAATGATCTCAAAATTATCTTCTTCCGTATTGCATACATTGCCATTTAATTCTAGCAATAAAGGGATCGATTCTCTGTTATGTTTCCTTTTAAGGATACGACACATCTCTTTGGTGGGTTTGTCAGCTTTGCCAGCCCACCACTCCTTGAACAAAATTTGCAAATTTTTCCTTTGTATTTCTTCCTCGTATCTCAACAGTGCTCTGCTTTTTTGAAGGCCTTTCTAGGCTTGAGCTTTTTCTTTGTTCACTTCCTCCTCGAGCCTCTATATTCTGTGATATAGAGCTTCTCTACGAGCCCGTCGCACAGTCTCGAGCATCTTCTTGGATCTTATCATGATCTGTCGTGACTTATCAACTGCACTTCTCCAGCACTTGGTTGGGGACAAGCCGGAGGCGAATGCCTCCTTGCACACATGAGCAATTTCTTGATGGACGGAGGGGAGAGAGAAGGAGGGCGCACTGGCATGGAACCAAGGAGCCTTATGGATCTTGGTGGAAGGTTGGAAAGTGATAACGATCGGGTAGTGATCAGAGATGGTGAGGTCGGTGCGTTGCGAAAGGGAAGGGTGGCCCCACTGATGAGTAAAACTCTGAGAAATGTAGCATCTATCAAGTCTAGCTTTCCTCAGGTCCTCGCCCGCTTGGAGATTTGACCAAGAAAAGCCATTCGAGTCTTTGAATTGGACCAAATCCAAGTGTAGTTTGGTTTTGTCCCACGTTTCTTTCTCCCGACTATCGATGACCCTGCCCTTGCCCATCCATCTGTCCATAGGGTCATCCACCATGTTGAAGTCACCACAAATAAGCACATTGTGGGGGTCATAATTGCTAGTCTCTTGTAGGCCATGGGTTCAAGTTCCGTGGGTTGCATTCGAAAGATACTCTAATCTGCATGTTATGGTGAGAGGAAAAACCAATTTCTTTTAGGGATTAGTAAGCCTTTGAGTGCCCTCATCCAAAGTAGACTCCTTTTCTAATCATAGATATGATCCTACCTTGTCTCTACCCTCCAGTAGCCTTTGGGCTCTATACATTCTTAATAAGTGATAAACATTCAACCCCTCCTTGTGTGGGATTTAATGAGTCCATGGGTTCTATTCTGTTCATTGTTGTATGCATTTCCAACTAATTCAAGCTATCAATGAAGGAGAGTAGATTGCAAGCTTGAGCTTCCTTAACAAAAAAAACGGATCATCTCTCCTTATTTTTTTTCTTACCACATGAAGGAAAAGGAAAATGTAATAAAGTAAGTCTATGATCTAAGGACCCGATCAATTTAGACGGATCTGAAATCGAACACCGTTTGGTCACTCATGTGTATGACCAAAGATCTCTAGTCTAGACTTACTAGAAGGTCATTTACTCTTGTAACCAAGTAATCGACTTAGCCTAGTGGTTAAGTCTCACAAGTGTGAAGGAGGAGGTCTTGGGTTCAATCCCCATGGGGTACATGGGGAGAGTGTTTTGGGATTTAGTATTTTGTATTATTGAGATAGCACATGTCTTGGATGAAAAATGTGTACTCTTATGATACTTAAGCTCTGGTTTGCTAGGACACTTGGTGCACATGCACTTACATGGTTGACACATTGATGCTTAGTATCCACCTACCCAAGAAGGCAAACCCCTAGAGAGAGCTATATATAGAGGCATTTGGTTGGGAGGAGAATCATCTCATAGCATGTGGTGGTGGTCGTAATTCTTGCTATCTTGCATTGGTAAATTCAATCCTTTGACTTGAAGAAATGCACAAGAATTGCATTCCCAATAAGGAGTCATAAATATTGAATTTAGGGATAAACTTTGTCTTAAGTGAAGCATTACTTGAGTAAAAAACTCATCAATTGAACCTGAGTGGGTTGACACACTGATGTTGGTTACCACTCTAGTATCTTGTGGTTGGATGATGTTTTAGATTTGTTCTGAATATTTTTGAGAATCTAGTTTATTTCTCTTAAAGATAGAAAAAATTCTTCAATACCCTGTTGAAATAGATCTTTGAGAAGTTGAAGTCTTGAGTCATCTAGACTTTTACTCATAGCAAGTTTATGTATCTTCAAAGTTTGAATTGGTTGAATAGAGTTTTAGTTCTTTCTTTCTGCTTTCCAAATCTTTTGGATTTGACTTAGATATGGTATCTGATTCTTCTCACAAAATTCAAGGGTTAGCCGGTTATAACAAGCTAACTAAATTAAACATCCTAGATAGACTTGAGTCATCTAGACTTTGACCCATAACAAGTTTGTGTATCTTCAAAGTTTGAATTGGTTGAACAGAGTTTTAGTTCTTTCTTTCTTCTTTCCAAATCTTTTCGATTTGGATCAAATACGGTATCTGATTCTTCTAACAAAAGTCAAGGCTTAGCCGGTTATAACAAGCTAACTAAATTAAACATCCTAGATAGATATTTTGAACAAGAACCTTTTCAATCTTCAAAAGATGCTTAGTCCAAGATTGACTTATTTATTTAAGTTTGCTTCAAGTTATTTAGCATAACTCCAAATGAATTTCTAGCATCAAGTATACTCTAGAATAGAGAAGTTAGAAATTAATCATCAGATAGGCAAATTCCCCAGGACTTTTAGCTCAAGTCTTTGAGAAAAGTGTCCTAAGTTGGATAAAATTGTATTTTGAATTTGAGTTGGTCAAGTTATAGTATAGTTGACTCAAAGTAAATGGTAAACTTTCTCCTCTAGTCAGGTGAATAATCAAGTAAATGTTGGATAGGAGTAAATCATTGTACAAACATCCAAGTTAGATGTTTAGGAAAACCAAACCTCAAGTTCTCCAAATCAAATTCAAGTGAATCAAGAGCTCTCAAAGTCTTGATTGGGATAACTATCCCACTTTAGTTACTAACTCCATACACCAGTCATGCTTAGAAATGGACTAGTAATTTGAATCCATCCACCTCACATATTTCTACCCTGATCGCACCTAGTTAAAAACTATGAATTGGCAAGGGAAGTTTTTAGATTGAGCCTTATTATTCATTCACTAAATTGTATTTGAATAGTTTATCAAAGTGCAAAGCAAGATAGTGTTTTGAATCATTTGGTCTAGGATGCCACCATAGAGATGAGATATGCTCTTCTAGTAGTAGAACATGACCATGTTCTTCCGGTTTTAGACATGAGGCTCGAGGGTTTCCTATGGTACTTATATAGCTCTATTTTCAAGGACAAAAATATTTTCCATGGGGAAAAGAATGTAATAAAGTAATTCTATGATCTAAGGATCTGGTTAATTCAGACGGATCAGAAATGGAACACTACTTGGTCACTCGTGTGCATGACCAAAGATCTCTAGCCTAGATTTACTAGAAGGTCATTTACTCTTGTAACCAAGTAATCCTCTTAGCCTAATTGTTAAGTCTCATGGGTGAGAAGGAGGAGGTCTTGGGTTCAATCCCATAGGATACATGGGGAGAGTGTTTTGCGCAAAGAGCTCTAGAACCTTCTAGAAGCATCCACTTGAGTTAACTCTGGTTAGCTAAGACACTTGGTGCACATGCAGTTACATGGCCGACACATGGATGGTTAGTATCCACCTGTCCAACAAGGTAGTCCCCTGGACAGAGCTATATATAGAGGCATTTGGTTGGAAGGAGAGTCATCTCTCTACCATGTGGTGGTCATAATTCTTGCTCTCTTACAAAATACATCTTACATTCTTGATTCTGGCTATGCCTAGAAATGAATGTTTTCAAATTAACAAATTAGCAATAAATCAATCATATTGCCAGTTCGACCCTTCTATTTAGATTTGCTACTATTAGTGCTTAAGTTTCAAATTCATCACTTGAGTTTGATGTGTCGATGAAATCGAATCATCATGACATCATATTTTGCAACATTGTAGGTGAGTAATGAATCAAGTGTGAGCATAGATGTAATTTCCTTTGATATTTAAGAAGAAATTTAATAGATCATGAATTGTACATCTATCATCAATAAATTTCATGACAAAGATGATCTTGGCTAATGTAGAAGCTGATAAGATATTTTTCTTGATCTCTGGCATAAATAAAGCATCTAAGAATGTAAACAAACTACCATCAGTAGTAGTCGAAATGATCTTACCAACTCCCATGACAAGATAAGAGGAGCTGTTGGTGCATGTGATAGTATTCCTTCACTACAACATACCAAGGGTATACCGACAGTCCGCATACCGACGGTCCACGTCGGCATCGGTATGACCCTCGAAATATTTTGGAAAACCGCTTAGCCTCGGAACAACTTTGTTGGTATGAGCATCGGTATGAACGTCTATAACTTACTGGAAATTACCGACGCTCGATTTTAACCGGGCCCGAGAGCAAACATTTGACATCTCGGCGTTTTGAACTTAGATCTTTCCACTGTCGACTTTGCGCATGCGAACACCATATCTCTGTTTTTCTCATTCTCTCTCTCTCTCTCTCTCTCTCTCTCCTTCCCTCTCTCTCTCTCCCCCTCCCTCTCTCTCTCTCTCTAAGCACACCTCTATCTTTCTAGATCTGAAGTTTTGGTAAGTATATGGCACATAATGTAGCACTCTTTTTTCGTTATTTATGGTTTTGCTTTTCTAATACCTTCTCTCTTTAATTTTGCAAGAGATTTTGGGATCAACTCTTTAAAAATACAATGAAGGAAAACTTCAAGTGGACTTTGACGACCATGTTTCAAACAATTACATCGATGTAAGTAATTGTTTTGTTTTCAATTGACATAGAGAGAGAGAGAGATAGATATACATACACACTCACATATGTATAAACACACACATGCATATCCATACACACATACACACATGCATATGCATAAACATGCATATGCATACACACATACATGCATATGCATACACATGCACATGCATACACACATGCATATGCATACACATATAGACAATGCATATGCATACACACATGCATATGCATACACACATACACGATGCATATGCAAAAACACAATGCATACACACAATGCATACACACAATGCATATGCATACACACATACACAATGCATACACACATACATGCATATGCATACACACATGCATGCATATGCATACACACATGCATATGCATACACACATACACAATGCATACACACATACACAATGCATACGCACATACATGCATATGCATACACACATGCATGCATGTGCATAGACATAATGCATATGCATACACACATGCATTTGCATACACACATGCATATGCATACACACATGCATATGCATACACACATACATGCATATGCATACACACATGCATGGGCATACACACATGCATATGCATACACACATAAACATTGCATACACACATACACAATGCATATGCATACACATATACATGCATATGCATACACACATCCATGCATATGCATACACACAATGCATATGCACACACAATGCATATGCATAGACACATGCATAATGCATTTGGATACACACATGCACATGCATATGCATACACACATTCACATGCATACAAACATGCACATGCATACACACATGCCTATATATACACACATACACAATGCATATGCATACACACATGTATATGCATACACACATGCATATGCATACACACATACACAATGCATATTGATACATACATACACACATGCATATGCATACACAATGCATATACATACACACATACACAATGCATATGCATACACACATACACAATGCATATGCATACACACAATGCATATGCATACACACAATGCATATGCATACACACATGCATACGCATACACACATACACAATGCATACACACATACATGCATATGCATACACACATGCATGCATATGCATACACATAATGCATATGCATACACACAATGCATATGCATACACACAATGCATATGCTTACACACAAATAATATGCATGCACATATACACAATGCATACACACATACACAATGCATACACACATACACAATGCATACACACATACACAATGCATACACACATACATGCATATGCATACACACATGCATGCATATGCATACACATAATGCTCATGCATACACACATGCATATGCATACACACATACATGCATATGCATACACACATACATGCATATGCATACACACATACATGCATATGCATACACACATACATGCATATGCATACACACATACACAATGCATATGCATACACACATGCATGCATATGCATACACACAATGCATATGCACACACAATGCATATGCATACACACATGCATATGCATACACACATACACAATGCATACACACATACACAATGCATATGCATACACACATGCATATGCATACACACATACATGCATATGCATACACACATGCATGCATATGCATACACAAAATGCATATGCATACACACATGCACATTCATACACACATGCATATGCATACACACATACACAATGCATATGCATACACACAATGCATATGCATACACACATACACAATGCATACACACGTACACAATGCATACACACATACACAATGCATATGCATACACACATGCACATGAATACACACATGCATATTCATACACACATACACAATGCATATGCATACACACAATTCATATGGATACACACATGCATATGCATACACACATACGCAATGCATGCACACGTACACAATGCATATGCATACACACAATGCATATGCACACACAATGCATATGCATACACACATACACAATGCATATGCATACAAACATGCATATGCATACAAACATGCATATGCTAACACACATGCATATGCATACACACATACACAATGCATATGCATACACACATACACAATGCATACACACATACACAATGCATATGCATACACACATGCATATGCAGACACAATGCATATGCAGACACACATATACAATGCATATGCATACACACATACACAATGCATATGCATACACACATACACAATGCATACACACATACACACATTCATATGCATACACACATGCATATGCATACACACATGCATATGCATACACACATACACAATGCATATGCATACACACAATGCATATGCATACACACATACACAATGCATACACACATACACAATGCATATGCATACACAAATGCATATGCACACACAATGCATATGCATACACACATACACAATGCATATGCATACACACATACACAATGCATACACACATACACAATGCATATGCATACACACATGCATATGCATACACACATGCATATGCATACACACATGCATATGCATACACACATACATGCATATGCATACACACATGCAGGCATATGCATACACACAATGCACATGCATACACACATACACAATGCATATGTATACACACATGCACATGCATACACACATGCATATGCATACACACATACGCAATGCATATGCATACACACATGCATATGCATACACACATACACAATGCATATGCATACACACATACACACATGCATATGCATACAAACATACACAATGCATATGCATACACATATACACAATGCATATGCATAAACACATACACAATGCATATGCATACACACAATGCATATGCGTACACACATGCATATGCATACACACATACACAATGCATACACACATACACAATGCATATGCATACACACATGCATATGCACACACAATGCATATGCACACACAATGCATATGCATACACACATACACAATGCAATGCATATGCATACACACAATGCAATGCAGATGGGATCTCCATGTACACCTTGGGGAGCGCATGACCATGACGACTCCAAAATATCTCACATACGTAATGGAGCTCCAGTCATGGATGCAGCCGGGAAGTCAATGCGTGAGCGCATTCGAAAACTTTGCTCCATAGAGTTTGGACATTCTGTAATGCTAATGGAGCGAACAGGATAGGGATTCCAAAAACTCTATCACACAATTGATATATGAAGAGTACGGGCCAACACATGGGAATCCTATTGTGAGTTCGGAATGGATTCAACATATGACACGCGAGGTGATGTCTCATTGACGGTTGGAAGCTACGATGCTTTTAGAGCAGGCTTACCGAAGCCTGTGTGGTTAGATGTTGAAGAGTGGGAATCGATTCAGGTTGAGCAACAACATACTCCTGATCGATATCATCAATAGAGAGATGCGGCAACCACACATTTGGATACGGTTGGAATGTCGCATTTAGGTAGCGGCGGGTACGACAGTATGCACTACCAATTTGTAAGTATCATGTTAGTTATTGAATTTTTTTGTGTTAAGCACATCATGTATGTTCATCTAACATTTTGCATATTTATTATAGGAGTTCGCAGTGGGTCGTCCTTCGACGCGAACCGAAGAATCTTACGGATATCGTCATGGATTGGCTGCATTGTTGCAAGACTTAGAGGGATGCGATGCAATCATTTCATGGGAGAGTATTCTATGATTAGGTAAACTTATAGCTTGGTTTCATATTTTTAGTTGTTGTTTATAAATGTCATGTCAATTTGTTTCATTTTACACATTCTTTGTTGCAAGATTGGAGGTGTGAATGTTTTGATCCCTGTACGTATATGTATGGTAGTGCTTTTGCCACAATTTTTATTACACTCCTATGTGGCAATGTTGTACTATAATTTTGTATTCGATTCCTATATGGAAGTGCTTTGTCACATTGCCACAATTTTGTATTACACTCATATGTGGCAATGATGTACCATAATTTTGTATTCGATTCCTATATGGAAGTGCTTTGTCACACTCTTGTACATCCTTCATTTATGGAATATACAACCTTTTGTACATGATTCATGGTTCATTTTTGCTCATATAAAATCATGTTTTGGTTGCCATTAGATTACATAAAACATGTACTCAGTTTAGAGTTGGGCAGAGTGTATTGTCTTCTGCTAAGAAACATCATGTTGTAGCAAAAGACAACACACTCTGCCCAGAAACATTTGTGCAGATATGGTCGTCGATATGGGCGTCGGTACGCCCAATAGAGTCATCGGTATGGGCATCGGTACACCCAGTACAGGCATCGATATAAGCGTCGGTATGAGCGTCAGTATTACCGACGATTATACCAACGCTTATACTGATGCTTATACCGACGCTTATACCAACGACTATACCGGCGTGATGTTTCGGATGCCTATACTTACCGTGACACCGATGTTGCGGAAAAATTATGCCCGTTCATTTTCCTCGGTAGCAGCCTCGATATACCCTCGATATGTTGTAGTGCTTGTAGGGGTTGGCTCAAGTGAAGTGAAGAAACTTCGCTACTGGGTAATATGTTTGGTTGCCCCACTATCAAAGTACCAAACTTTTGAGTCTACTACAGACATACATTGTTCATTTGAAGATGGGTCATAACTCCAAACACTTGTAAATGCCCATTCTTCATTCTGCACAAGATTAACATACTCTGTTTTGGGTGTAGAGGCCTTTGCAACAACCATTATATCCTCTTTCTTCTTTTCCTCTTTTGTAGCCAGTTTTGGATAAATTTTTATGAAATGATCATTTCCTTTACATTATTTTCAAAACAATTTCTACTTTTTTGTTTTCTTCTCATATCTCTCATCCTTCTTTGATTGTGCAAAGATAGAAGATTTCTGCTTACTAATAGATGAGCTCAATTTTCCTTTGCCCTTTTGACTAGTGTGGAAAGCTTGATGTGCAAGATGCATAATGGACCTATTCTACTTAGACTAAGTTTTCTACAACAAAATAGAGACTAACTTCTCAAATGTTAATGCATTTGGATTTCCTTTCATCATCAATCCAAGAGTAGAAGCAAAACTTTGATATGAATTTGAAAGACCATTCAAAACATTTTGCACAAGTGAACTAATACTTCATAAGTAGAAATTAATTTCTCCTTCAAATCTTTGATTTTTGCTGGAAAATTATCCATGGAATCCCATTCATTCATCTGCTCACTCTCCAATTATTGTCGGAGGTGATCAACATGAGCCTCATTCCTTGCCTAGTATAAAGTGGGAAGTGTATCCCAAGCATCATTTGTTGTTTTGCAAGAGCAAATGTGAGGAATAATGGAGTTGACAAACAAGGCTATCAATGCATGTGCCTCAGCATCTCTATCATCCCAACAAATTTTCTCAGTAGTATGTACAATAGGAACTGCAACACAAACAAGAACATGAAGAATATCTGCATCGTCAATGCCATCTGCATCACCTTGAGTAACTATATTTGCACGTGTAATGCAACACCTTGCACAATATTCCATAGTGCTTTTACAACCAATACATGACACATCATATAAGTCCATAATGGGTAATTGGTACCATCCAACTTTTCCTCAATATCCAACATACGGAATACATCACTACTTTTAGCTACGGCCACTGATTAAAATACACTGATGCAAAATTTTTAATATATCTCAAAAAGTCTAATAGAAATATCCTATTAAGTTCTACTAAACCTATAGTAGACTTTGACGTGCTCGTATTTGCAAACTGAAACCTGTATATATCTTTGTCTTAAAAGGACAAAATTGCATGCAAAGACACTATGATAGTGCGTTTGAAGGCCGAAACTAGCTAAGATCATGATTTAGACACCACAAAGCAAAGCAATTGAACTCCTAATCATGTAGAGTATGCTCACAAAATTTCGTGCAATTTTGAGACTATGTCTGGAGGTGTGTTGAGGATGCCCTAGATGAAGCAATAACCTGCTTTGATACCGATTGTTGGAGTTTGAGGTCTGTGGACGCACATGAACAACACAAGGAAGAAGAAGAAGAAGATTGGTGCACAACACATAATACTCAATGTATTACCAAGGGAAGGCACAAAGATAAGTGACATGTTAGGGTTAGAGGCACTACAACAGATCGGCCGTATATCGAGGTTTTTACTGAGGTAAATGAAACGGGGCTATTTTTACCATGATGTCGGTGTATCTGTCAGTATGCACGTCCGAACTATGGTGTCGGTATGGGCGTCCGTATAAGCATCGGTATTGGCATTGATATGGGCGTCGGTATTACTGGCACTTATATCGACGCCCATACCGACGCCTATGCTGGGTCCACCGTCATGTATACCGGCACATGTTGGGTGTACTGACGCTTATTTTGATGACACTACTGGGAGTACCATGGCTTATACCGACGACCATATCTGCAAAAAAGTTTTTGGGCAGAGTGTGTTGTCTTTTCCTACAACAACATTACCATGATGTTTATTAACAAAAGACAATACACTCTGCCCAAAAAAAACCGAGTACATCTGATGTGTACTCTAATTTCAACCAAAATATGATTTTGTAAAATAGAATATTATCGGACACAAAAGAGATAATCAGAATGAACCATGAACCATGTATAAAAAAAGTGATATATTTCATAAATGAAGCATGTAAAAGAGTGTGGCAAACCACTGTCATATATGACGCTTTTACAAAATTTGGGAAAGCAATGCATTGCCATATAAAAATCAAATACAAAATTTTGATGTACCACTGCCATACACATGCAAAGAACGTTCCATATCAACAGTCTTGCAACAAAGAACATTAATGAAATGAGATAAATTCACATGAAATTACAAACAACAAGTAAAAACCAAGTTTATAAATTAATTACCTCATCCCAAACGCTCCCATGAAACGACCGCACCGCGTCCCTCCAAGTCCTCCAATAGTGCAGTTAATCTGTGTTGATATCCGTAAGACTCTTTCGTTCGTGTTGGAGGACGACCCATTGCGAGCTCCTGCAACAAATATACAAACATTAGAGGAACGTACATGAGAAACTTAACACAAATAAATTCAATAAATGAAATGGTACTTACAAACTCATGATGCATTGTTTCATATCCCCCGCTGCCCAAATATGAGTCTATGGCATCTCGCTGATGGCGATATCGGTCAGGAGTCTGCTGCTGCTCGTTGCGAATCGAATCCCACTCCTCAGCATCTAACCATACATGCTTTGGTAAGCCTGCTCTAAAAGCATCACGACCCTCTAATCATCGATGGGACATACCCTCACGTCACCGGTGTGCAGAATCCACTCTGAACTGACAAGAGACTATCCATCAGCTGGTCATAACTCCTGATAAATCATTTGTGTGATATAATTCTTCCGATCTTTATCCTGCTCACTCCATTTCAGCATGATGGAGTGTCCAAACTGTATGGAGCAAAGCTGTTGTATACGTGCATGCATTGCTTTGCTAGCCACATCCATCACCGAAGCTCCATCTCGGATACTATACACCTTGGAGTCATCATGGTCATGAGCACCCCAAGGTGTACGTGGTGTTCCATGTGGTGTACTGCGTGGCGTACCTACATCTGAGGTACTCATCTTAGGAGTAGAAGCGGGCGAGACAACGTCTGTTGCACTGCCTCCACAACAGCCGCTCCTCCAGACTACCTATAGATCCCTCCTAGAACCTCCTCCTCTAGAGCGTGACCTCGATCTATGAGACGGGCCAGAAAATCTATCGCACTGAGGTGTTGAACGCACATGTCTACTACTACACCGAGTAGGACATGGCTGAAAAGATGATCGTGGTGGAGTCACAAAGCTATGAGACATACCTCCTGCGGGAGTAGCACCACGTGCAGGAGTGACACTGACGGGAGTGATACGGGTGGGAGTGAGGCCAGGAGGAGTGCTACCACGAGCAATCCAATACTGTGATGCAAAGGCCATATACACGAGAGGTACCTGAGAGATAAAGTCTAAAAACTCCTCCTCTGTCATGGATGGAGGAGTGACTGGAGGACTGTCTCCCATTGTGCTCTATAACGAAAGAACTCAAATAATTAGTATGTGAAAATGAAGCTAATATAGCGAATAAACAGAAAGAAAAACAAAAATTAGTACGTACAAGTGTTTTATTAAAAAATCCTCTAATCTAGCATCCTCTTGAGGATCTGATGTACCGAGAATATCTCTCTATATTGATGGCCTCTAAATCGCTTGCTATGCTGGTTTCTCTTGATCCATCTATTCTTCGTCTTCTCGAACAATGACCTCTTCTCAATGACCTCTTTTCTCAAACAATGATCCCCTCCTCGTATCGAATGAATCTCTGCGTCCACTACAGATGGACTATCTTGTACATCTTTATTCTCACAAATTTGTCTACTACCTGGGGCGACTTGTAAAACAAAGAGCCACTCTGGTTCTTTTGAATTTGGTATAAAAATAACTTTCACAATGTTCGGGAAGTACAAATGTATCCTTTCACCGTCCATAATTTTGTGGAGTCGACTTGAAGCAAACCGCTTTTACCCCACCTCACTGTTGCATTTCTTCTAGAGGTGACTACTTTGAACCATTTCACATCAAAAACAAAATAATCAAACTTCCTAAAAGATAGTTTCAAGATATCTTGAATCACACCACAATAATCTAGTTGGCCTTCTTGGGCATTATCATCTCTTGCACTCGCTCTACTTTTTTGCAAAAAGTTCACCATCACCCCACTATCAAAAGTAGACCTATTTTTATCAATTCATGCGATCCGAAAGTGTCGTCCATGAGACCATAGTGAACCGTATTTAGTATACTCCCAATCACACCCCTTTGCGAGTTCTTCTTCTTCTTTAGAGATATCCTCACCCGTTGCCTTTGCTTGAGAAACCGCTATATCTAGCCATCTGCTCGTTGGAAAAGGTGGAAGAGGTCGAAGACTTTTTGGAAGAGGCAAAAATCGAGTGGAACGATTCTTTCGAAACTGAGCTCTTTCCTTTGCGTTGGTTTCCTTGGCAAGCTCATACCTTTCTAACCACTTCTGCATAGGCTTAGAGTTAACTATGCAAAACTTGGTTGCCTTCTCTTTGAAAGGTGCATCCAATTTCCTTTGCAATCCTTTACCTTGTGGTTCATCGCCTATGAGATGAACATATTCATCATCGCTCCATAAGCGAGGCATTTCGGGATCCGACATAGGTAGAAACTCAGTTATGAATACAAGAGACTCTTGTACAAGCCATCCCTCTGCCATGCTACCCTCTGGACATGCTCTCTATCGAACAAACCCTTTTAATTTCTTCATAAAGCGCTTTAAGAAGAACATCCATCGACTATGGACAGTTCCTGCTATTGCAACTTCATCTACCACATGACCTAGTAAATGAAGTTGAATAGTGAGTCCATCAGGTAAATATCTATGGTGTCCTTCATAGACAATTGTACGTAGTGCTTTGGAATAGCGTGCTTCGAATCGTGGTCCGCATAAGGGACAAGCATGGTAACCTGAAATCGATAAACCTGAACATTCACCATAACCAGGCCATTCATGCATCATCCACATAAGCATGCCTTGCACTTGCACGTCTCGTTTTCTTATAGGTTCACGCACAGTAATCCCATCCCATAAAATGCACAGTTCTTCCACAAGTGGTGCAAGATATACATCCATGTTCTTTACCTTATGCTTACCTGGTACAATAAGAGCTAATAATCAATGACCTTTCTTTGTGGCCAGCCATGGTGGGATGTTATAATTCACTAAACATAAAGGCCATGTGCTCCATGAAGAACTGCATAAACCAAATGGATTCACTCCATCCATAGCTAGCCCTAGACGTATGGACCGAGGCCCACTAGCAAACTCTGGCCACTTAGTATCTATGTGCTTCCAAACATCAGAGTCAGCAGGCACTTGCATTACACCATCTGTAGACCTGCTCTTTGTATGCGATGACATTAACTCAACTATAGATTTGCATCTAAACATGTTCTTAATTTGTGGAATGATAGGAAAGTGGCGAAGATACTTTGCGCGGATTGCTTCGCCTACAAGGTCTTCTCTAAATCTATTTGCTCCACACTTTGGACATATGTGGAGATGCTCATATTCATTCTGAAAGAGAATGCAATCATTCGGACAAGCATGAATTTTAGTATAATCCATTCCAATGGACTCAAAACGTTTTTTTGCATCTCCACGTGTTGGAGGCATGTCATTGCCCTCTAGCAAAAATTGATCTTTAAGAAGCCTGCAATAAGCAATTAAAACGATATTAGTAAATAAAGTTATTGTGATACAACAATGAAAGCCAATTTGTTCTCCACTTACCTGAACAATTCAGTGACACTACTATATGACCATCCATAAATGGATTGCAGATTGAGCATCGCGAGTGACGAACGTAGTACATATCTCTTTTCTCCATTATAAAGAGGTAAACAATCTAGTCTTCGCATGTTTTCATATTCTTCATCAACTTTTGATCGTGGAAATTCTGTTGTGTCCATGAAACTCTCGACATCTTCTCCACCATCATGATCTTGGTCCATCTTATAAAATGCTTCGAGCATCTCTTCCATATGTTCATTCTGTGTAATATTATTAGTAATTGCTTGTACGTCTAAGTCCTTCTTTGTTCTCTTTTGTCCACGAGAGGTTACCGGTGCAATGTCGTTTGGGTCCATCTGCTCACCTGGGGGACCATGTGAATGGTAGCATAGGTTTTCTAGTCAACTCCTATCAAAGAATCCATACTCTCTAACATGTGCAGTACAAATCCATCGTTTTCGATAAATTTGATACTTGCACTAAGTGCAACGACATGCCTTTCTCTCCCCCAGATCCAAACAAGCCATCTGCTACAATATGGACATTTTAGATCATTTCTTTTTTTTATTAAACCTAAAAATCTTACTCCAAAAGACTTAAACCTGAAATACTAGAACATAAATACTTAAACACCTAAAAAAACTAAAACCCTAATCTTAAAACCCTATTCTATATATATTTAATTATATATATTTAATTAATTTATTTAAAACACTAGTACTTTTTATATTTATTTATCTATATAATTATCCTATTATATATATTATATATATATATATATATATATATATATATATATATATATATATATATATATATATATATATATATATATATATATATATATATATATATATATATATATATATATATATATATATATAAATTCAGATTTTTTCTTAAATAATCCTATTTGTATATATTTAAATATATATATTTAATTAAATTATTTAAAACACTAATATGTTTTAAATTTATTTATCTATATAATTATCCTATTTTGTATATATATTTATTTATTAATTCAGATTTTTTCCTTAAATCCTAAAACCCTAAAAACCTAATCCTAATCCTAAAAACGTAAAACTTTAATCCTAAAACTCTCATTCTAATCCTAAAAACCTAAAACGCTATTTTATATATATATTAATTTATATATTCATATTTTTTCTTGTTTAATCCTATCTTTATATATTTAATTATATATATTTTATTAAATTATTTAAAACACTAATACCTTTTATATTTATTTATCTATATAATTATCCTATTTTATATATATATTTTTATTTATTTATTGAGATTCTCTCCTTAAACCCTAAAACCCTAATCCTAAACCTAAAAACCTAAAACCCTATTTTATATATATATTCACATTTTTTCTTAATTAATAATATTTTTATATATTTAATTATATATATTTAATTAAAATATTTAAAACACTAGTACTTTTTATATTTATTTATCTATATAATTATCCTCTTATATATATATATATATTTATTTATATATTTAGATTTTTTCCTTAAACCCTAAAACCCTAAAACCCTAATCCTAATCCTAAAAACCTAAAACCTAATCCTAATCCTAAAAACCTAAAACGCTATTTCATATATATATTTATTTATATATTCAGATTTTTTCTTAATTTAATCTATTTTTATATATTTAATTAAATTATTTAAAACACTAGTACTTTTTATATATCTATTATATGTGTATGTGTATGTGTGTATATATGTTATGTAGGTGTTAAAACCCTTAGACCCTAATCAGAAAGACTTAGACTTAAACCTAAAATACTAAAACCTAAATACTTAAACACCTATAAAAATCTAAACCCCTAATCCTAAAATCCTAATCCTATTTTATATATATGTTTATTTATATATTCAGATTTTTTTCTTATTTTTTCTATATTTTTTCTTAATATAAATATAATTGAGTTATATGTATGCCTAAACCCAAAACCCTAATCTTAAATATCTAGACCTAATTATGTATATTTCTGTACGCAAGTGTATATACATGTATATATGTATTATATGTGTATGTCTATGTATGTGTGAATAGCGTAAAAATACCTAATCCTGTTTTTATATATTTGATGTAAAAAACTAGCTTATGTGTGTGTGTATATGTATGTGTGTATATTTAATTAAAACACTAGCTTATGTGTGTGTGTATATGTATGTGTGTATATGTGTGTGTATGTGTATGTATGCATATGTGTATATATGTGTGTATGCATGTTGTGTATGTGTGTGTATGTATGCATGCATGTGTGTATATGTGTATGTATGTGTGTGTACATGCATGTGTGTATATGTGTGTGTATGTAAGCATGCATGTGTGTATATGTGTGTGTATGTAAGCATGCATGTGTGTACATGTATGTGTGTATGTATGCATGTGTAAATGTGTAGATGTGTGTGTGTGTATGTGTGTGTGTATGTATGCTCTATTTTGCTATGTGTATGTATGCATGTGTGTATATGTGTATGTGTGTGTATGTATGCATGCATGTGTGTATATGTGTATGTGTGTGTGTATGTATGCATGCATGTGTGTATATGTGTGTATGTATGTGTGTGCATGTATGTGTGTATGTGTGTATGTGTATGTATGCATATGTGTATATATGTGTGTGTATGTATGTGTGCATGCATGTGTGTGTATGTATGCATGTATGTATATTTGTATGTGTGTGTATGCATGCATGTGTGTATATGTGTGTATGTAAGCATGCATGTGTGTATATGTGTGTGTATGTAAGCATGCATGTGTGTACATGTATGTGTGTATGTATGCATGTGTAAATGTGTAGATGTGTGTGTGTGTGTATGTATGCTCTATTTTCCTATGTGTATGTATGCATGTGTGTATATGTGTATGTGTGTGTATGTATGCATGTGTAAATGTGTAGATGTGTGTGTGTGTATGTGTGTGTGTATGTATGCTCTATTTTCCTATGTGTATGTATGCATGTGTGTATATGTGTATGTGTGTGTATGTATGCATGTGTAAATGTGTAGATGTGTGTGTATGCTCTATTTTCCTTTCTTTTCATCATTCTTTATCTCTCACTCTCTCTCTCTCTCTCTCTCTTTCTCGCTCTCTCTTTCTCTCTCTCTCTTTCCCTCTCTCTCTCTCTCATCTCTCTCTCTCTCTCATCTCTCTCTCTTTCTCTCTCTCTCTTTCTCTGTCTATCAATAGACAATAAAACAATCACTTACAAGTATGTCCCTCTTTTGGATCTTTGTCGTCAAAGCATAATGTATGCCGTCTATCATCAAATTCCAAACAATCGACGCCAAAGAACTTCTGCAAAATCAAAGAGAAATTATAAGACCTAAAGCATAGAGAAAGACAAAGGCTAACAGTACATGCACTACTTACCAAGATCTCAAATCTAAACTGAGGGAGAGTGTGTGTGTGTGTAGAGAGAGAGAGAGATCTGTGTGTGTGTGTGTGTGCACAAGATAATGTAGTTTGCAGTTCGCTTCACGTGCGCAAGTTCAACGGAAGACAAACAGTACTCAAACACGCACAAAAAAAAAGTGAAGTTTTGCTCTCGGGCTCCGGTATGTTTAAAAGTCGGCCTCAGTATGGGAGCTGTCGGAGAGATTTACTCTCCTCACTTGAAGAACCAATCAGATTGAAAGAGATCATATGTAAGAATTTAGAAAGTTCTTTGAACGGCTAATTTCCATAAATTTTCACAGAATAGAGTCGTTTAATTAGAAACTTCTAATAAAGATGTTTAGAAAAATGTGCTCCAATGGAGTTACTCAGACTTACTAGAACTTCACAGCAGACAAGAGTATCTTCTTGGGGATTTTCGATGGGCATGGATTGAATGGATTTATCATATTTAGTTTGGTTCCAAGAGAAGAGAAATTTATAAGTATTCCATAAAAAATGAATGAGTACCTTAAAAGTGGTAAATTAAACGAAATACATGTCAAGTGGTTCAAACAAAAGAGAAAGAGTTTGGCTTGCGCTAACATCAGTCGTGTCAGAAAACTTCACTTTTGACATCCAATTCGCAAGAGGAGTTCGGCAAGGAAAGGAGGCGCATGCATTGAGGATTCTGCCACAGAATGCCGACTTGACTTCACGGAGAGTTTTTTCGGGCAGGTTAGCGAGATCTCCGGGACGGTTGATGATACTACGTGCCTTCTTTCTGTAGACTACATTTCATCGATCTTCTGATCGGCACAGACAGGTGGATCCTGATGAGTACTCATGATGGTCTTTTTTTCAATCGAGGGGGCCACTTGTAGAGGACGCTTCACCTAATTTCTCACTCTCTAATCTGATGCATCGTTTACGATCCTAATCTGCGCTCGGTGGTGATCTATGAACTGCGCTACCTTTGGTTGGAGGGGATTACAACCGAAAGGAATTGTTTTGCCTTGGGAGAACCGTACGACAACGGATGCGTTCATCAACAAGAAGAGGATGCGCAGACAATTAAAGGGCTCGCTCATCAGGAAGTAGGCTGAAGAAGCAATAATCAGAGGGGGGTGGCAATGAGGATCGAAAAGAGAGGATCAAAGAGCACAAGCTACTGCGAGGAGGAGAGGAACTGATAGAAAAGGAAAACACCGAGGGGAACTGTTCTGGCCAAGCACACATTACTGCGGAGATCTTATGGGATTTGAAGTATTAGCGCTAGTACGACCACACTACAGTCTTTCATGCTGCGCTCAAGAAAATTCTCAACGTTGACGAAGGGGAAACGAAGACGATGCTCTGACCTCCACTCTGGAGAAGAATCTTCTGTGCACTTTATATATTGACATATTCATTTATATATTGACATATTCAAGGATAGAAAACCACAAGAAGGGTAGCGCTAACATTCCATCGTATTTCTAGTTTCGTTTGTGATCTGTTCGTGCTAACTATTGTCATAATCAATCAAGTTTTAAGGTAGATCTGATGTATGCTGAAGGGGGAATCGGGCTTTCAATTGCTGATTTGGAGAGAGAGCAATGCAGAAATCTGAAGGAGGGAGGCTATATACAGAGGTGAGAAGGGAACGGGCGAAGCAGTTAAGAAGGGAAGACATTGGATATGCTGCACAAACTCTGTTCGGAGGCCAAATTGTATGTCTGAGGGGCTACGGGTTCAATTACTGCCAAAGGGGATAGCTGCGTGATTCCAGCAATGTCTATGTATATGTGATCTTTACCATATCCAACTCCCAAGCAGTGATGTTTCCCTTTTCCTTGATCCGATAATGATTATACCTTTGATTCTGTCAACACTATGAAAATTGCACGTAGTCTTTTGTGATTTATCCACCCAAGCTTTGCGCTAGGCTTCTGAATGAGCATCCGATGTTGTACATCTGTTGGAGGGGAAAACGGTGCAGGAGGTCACTCTATGTCTGACAATTCTACGGAGATCGTGCAATACATGTTTCTTAGCTTTTGTGCAATAGGAGTGTCTGGACACTCTTCATCTGACGTTGCCATAAGTTCTCCATTTCTGTTCATTGGCTCCTAGTGTGGACAACTACTCGTTGCCTCATGAATGATGCATCAGCATACAGATGAAGAAATCCTGATCTGACTTCGACGACATGGACAGAGAAAAGGTAAGGTTCGCAGATTGTAACTATGCTCTGATGGTAAATCAACATCTTCTCAACATTTCATAGAACTTTCCACTCAATTGCTTACGGCTAAGTGATCTTCTCTATCCGCTTGATTCTGACATTTGAAAATACATGTCTTATGCTAATGGTGTTAATAATTATGCTTTCCTCTTATGGTTGTGACTCTATTCTTCTCTGGGTGCTCTGCCGCTAACTTTGGTTTATGCATGAAGTCGATGTCGCAAACTAGAAACGTGTTGCTATGATCAAGTTCTGAGTAATTTTGTGATGATAAGAATCCAAAGGACGGATGCCAACCATAATTCTGATGAGCGATGAACGCTATCTGTTGTGTGACCCGCTAATCAACAAGTTATGCCTCAATATGTTCCACCTCAACCAGTCATTCAGCCAGTACCACAGCAGACTCCTCAGGTTGTTGTACAACCACCTTTTCAAAGAACTAATGAGACAAGAGGGACTGGCGTGAAGCACTGTGTTTGGTGCAATAGTCTGGAACACACATCATTTTCTTATGAAGAGTTAAAAAGTGCTAAGGCGAATCAATTAGTCGTAGAAATAGATAGAATACTGTGTTACTTTAGGTCACGTCTTCCTTTGTCTGTCAATTGGGGCAAAGGCGGAATGAAAAAGCTTTACGAAAATTTAACAGTCTCAGATGCAACTGCCAGTACTTTGGCTGCAAGACTAGAGCCGATCGAGGATAGGCCTTCTCCAATGCCTAGCCAAAATCCATATTCAATAGAGGGACTGGTACGAGCTAGAGACGAGATAATGTACAAGACCGCATGGAAATCTCTTGTAGAACAATCCTCTGTCTTTTCTCACATTGCTAATGTTGAGGAAAAACGGAGATGAGAAGATCAACAGGATGATGTAGAAGAAGGTGATAGAAGGGTAACTAGGCGACAAACAAGAGAAGATGAAAAGAAAACTGACAAGAAAGTTCAATTTGATGAATCGAATTTATCTCAAGAAGAGAAGAGGAAAATGATAAAGGAAGGCAAAAAGCCGACCGATGAAAATGTTCAATTGCAAGAAGAACAAAAGAAATTGGAAACCTCTAAACCTGAAAATAAAGAAGATCAAAAGCAAAATGTAGAGAAAGGGAAGAAAAAGGGAAGAAGAGCTCCATGTGCTATTATGATTTCTGAGCTCGAAAAGAAAAATGATGCTAGGGAGATTTTAAATGACATTCTTCTAAAAAGTCAAGTAACGATGTCACTTGAGCAAGTGTTTTCCATAGCGAAACCGGAGTTCAAGGACAGTTTTATTCGACTTATTAGAAGAAGACGCTTTCCCTTGCCACAAGACGAGGACATGCAAGACGTGGCAGAAGAAACCTTAGCTATGAATGATACAGTTACAGTGAGTGAAAGTGACTATGAGGATGATGAAGAATTTTCAATGGGTAGTGTAAATAGAAATTTTCTAGGACCCATACAACCTGATGATGAAATGCTAAAGAGTGAGAGTAAATTTAATTCTACCTTCTAGGCAAGAGGCACACCAGAAGTAAAGATTAGAATTGGAGATGAGAAAGATTCTTGTTTAGCTTTGGCTCTCATTGACTCCGGGTCAGAGATAAACGTGATTTCAAAAAAGTTTTTTGACAAATTTAGATGGCCAATCGATAAAGAGCACGGTTGGCGGATGAGAACAGCTGACAATGGCTCTAGCATTTTGTTGGGTGCATGCGCAAATGTGCCTATAATGATAGGTGGTGTTCGAGAAGAGTTTCACTTCTTCATTCAAGATAATTGCTCATATGAAGTGATTCTTGGACAGCCATTTATAGCTGAAATGAGAATGGAAACAAAAGCAATGAACGACGGATCAATGTATGCAAGAATTTGATCCAAATCAGGGATGGATTCTTTGCAAGTTATGACGGTTTGCCCAAACCATACTAGAAATAGAAAGAGCTTAAGAAGAAATCCCATTGACTCGATCAGTCATGTTTGTGATGATCCACTGGCTGTAAGAGAATATGGAGCGTATTATGATCAAAATTTCTGCTAAACTCCGCTATTGAGCCAGACAATAGTGGACGTTATTTTGATGTCTCGCCTATCAATGAACATAAATTTGAAAATTACTTAATTTGTACTCCTACAACTAGTTTGCATTATATTACTTATGAAAACCTTCCAAAAACATTTAGAAAACAAACTGAAAAATATTTCAGACAAACTGGATTAATTTCAAGTGACGAGAAAATTGAGAGTATAATTGAATTATCAAAAAATTCTACTTTATTAGAAGAGCTAGAAAGTGTTTCTCATGAAAATTTTGAATCAAATCTAGTAATTCTCAACTCTATTCAAGAGTATGAGATTATTAGTGAATTTATCCTAGAACATGAAGTTAGCATAGAAACTAAATACAAAACTGTAGAAAAGCAAATAAAGCCTGTAGCTCAACCCTTACCCAAAGATATTCATGACATACTTCGTCAAGTATCAAATGATCCTATTCTTAGAGATCGATCTAAGATAGGTCACATATTTACTGATGAGAGTAAGAAGTTAATTAAATTCGGTGATGAATTTCTTTCTCAAATTGAAAAAGAGCAGTTTACCAAGATGATTGTTCGTCATGGCAAAGCTTTTTCTTTATTCCCACATGAGATAGGATGAGCAGACCCAAAGTTAGTAGCTCCAATGATTATTTTCACAGTACCACATATTCCTTGGAATCTTCGTCTAGTTCCAGTCCCAAAGGCTCATTTACCTGAGCTAATGAGATTGTTAAAGGAGAAGATTGCCATGAGAATCTTGGAACCATCCTCAGCACCATATTCTAATAGCTGGTTTACAGTACCGAAAAAGAGCGGGAAGCTACGCTTTATTCAGGATTTGCAGCCTGTGAATAAAGTCACTATTAGGAATGTAGGAACGGGACCCATTGTAGATGAGTTTGCCGAGGCATTTGCCGGTCATTCCATCTATTCAATGGGAGACCTGTATTCAGGGTACAATCAGTTTCAATTAGCAATTGAGAGTCGAGATGTGACCACGATGAGGACTCCTTTGGGTTAAGTATGTATGTGTACTTTACCACAAGGAGCAACGAATTCTGTGGCACATATGATGAATGCTATGAATTTGGTCCTACATGAATTTATCCCAAAAGTGATGATGCCTTTTATTGATGACATTCCAATAAAAGGGTGTGTGGAAAAAGAAAAGGATGAAAGTTTAGATTCATCTGGTTGTAGAAAGTTTGTTTCCAGCCATATTTCAGATTGTGAAAAGATATTTGAAAGATTTGAAGAGGTTGGACTAACTTTCTCCTTAGGGAAATCAACTTTTGGTGTTAATGAAGTGCTAATAGTTGGACATTTATGTGTCCATTATGGTCGTAGACCCTATCCAGCAAAAGTTGATGCCATTAGTAGGATTTCTGAGAAATGTCGCAATGTAAATGAAGTAAGGAGATTCCTAGGTGCATGTGTTTTCTATGTCATCTGGATCCCTCACTTTGCTCATGTAGCGAATCCGCTTTATGATTTATTGAGAAAAAGAAAGAAATTCTTTTGGACTGATGAGCATTCCAGAACTATGAAGCGTCTAAAGCAATTGCTTATCAAGGCTCCTGTTTTGAAATGTATTGACTATACAGGAAATAAGCCTGTAATCCTAACCGTTGACACTAGTCCTATTGGTATAGGCTGGGTCATTGGGCAGGATGATGAGAAGGATCAAAGGTACGCAGTTCGCTTTGGAGCAAAGATTCTTCATGATACTCAAAAGAATTACCCGCAAATTAAGAGAGAATTGTGGGGATTAGTTACAGCTTTAAAAACAGACAAAGAGTACTTTATAGGAGCTAATGTAATAGTAGAGACCGATTGTCTTCCATTAATAGGTTTAATAGCTAATTGTTCGTCTCTGGATATAACTATGCTACGATGGATAGCCTATATTAAATTCATTAATCCTGCTTTTGTTCATATAGCCGAAAACATAACACCGTTGCTGATATGCTTTCAAGAGCAAAATTCGACAATGATAGTGAAGCATTAAATAATCATATTAATTTAATAAATTATGAAACATCTACCTATATGTATGAAAGATTTAGAGAGTGCGATTATGAAGGAGAGTGGCGAGATATAGGAAACTATCTGAGTTCATTTCAGCCTTCCCCAAGCTGGTCTTCAAATCGATTCCGGAACATCAGGAAGAAGTCTTTCAACTTCTTCTTGAAAGATGGATATCTTTGGAGATATGCTAGAGGAAAGGTTCGAAACCCTCAAAGAGTACTAGGTTTGAAGGTTTTTCAAGTGCAAGTTATGCAAAAGATGCACGACAGCCTTTGGGCTGGTCATAAAGGCTTTATAGCTACATATGAAAAGATTAGGGAAAGCTACTGGTGGCCGAGGATGTATGTAACTGTTAAAGAATTTGTGAGCACTTGTAGTACGTGCCAGTTACACTCCTCTGTCAAGCATAGAGATCCACTTCACCCTGCCTATCCACCTTGTATTCATTACAAGTGGGTAGTTGACCTTGTGACCATGCCTAAAAGCAATGATGGCATGAGATATATTGTTCTTGCACGAGAGGATTTGACAAACCACGTCGAAGGTAGAGTGCTTCGTTCCAATACTACTTAAAATGTATGTGTATTCCTTTTAGAAGAAGTATTATCCAGATTTGGATATATAGAAAAAGTAGTAGCGGATAGAGGTGAGTTAGATGCGAGAGAGGCGAGAGAATTCTTTGTACAACATGGGATTCGATTGTCTCTTACCACTGCCTATAACCCAGAAGCGAACGGTAAAATTGAACGAGGGCATCCTTCCATAGTGAAGGCTATTTCGAAAGCTTGCCATGGAGATATTGGTCAATCGCCAAAATATCTCCCATTTGCTCTTTGGGCTGATCGCATGACATACACGAGAACAACTGGTTTTATGCCGGCTGAACTCATGTATTGTTAGAAACCATTACTTCCCATTCATACTCAGATACTTAATTGGATGAATTTAGGTTGGAAAGATAACGTTTCAATGAGGATTTATTAGCATTTAGAATTAAGCAATTAAAACAAGGAAATGAAAATCTTAAAGAAGCAATAAAAAAATTAAAAACATGTAGGTTGAAAAATAAATTATATTTTGATTAAAGATAAAGTAGTTAACAAAACTTTGCACACGATAGATTACGATCATCTTCTTTCTAGAATTTTACCTTTAATTACCATAGTGTTGCCAGAACTAGAGGACAAGACAGACTTATTCCCACTAATTTAGTAAGAAAACCTAACCCAAATCAAATTGATAACGAATAAGTTGATTTTATTAAAGATAAAATTACAAACGAGAACTTAGTTATGTCTTATCAATTAAAAGCTATAGAACATTATAGAAACGCTCGTCCTTATGGTCCCTAGTCTAAATAATTAGTTCTTATTTTGCACTCCCATATATTAGAAACATATAGGTTTTTATCACACCTAAACTGAAAAAGCAACCAAAGGCCCTAGGCATACTTAGAAGCACCCTACGTGCAGTCACACGGTTAGGTTAGCGTGATTCTTGTAGATGAATGCCAGCCTCCCTTCACATCCCTCTACGACAGCTTTTGGTGAACCCGACGTGAACAACGGCATTGCTACTCAGGTACATCTGACGGGAAACAAATTCGAGGTATTTATACTTGAAATTTCCTTGCTTGCACATAGTTAAAAGAACATGACATCTAATGAAGAGAATCTTCTGCATGAAATGGAAGCACGATTAATTTCATCTATAGAGTTAAAGCTTAATTCCAAGTTTGAGTCCTTAAACTCGTTTCTTTCAATCTTAACTATAGTAGTATCTGATTTTAATGCAACTCTTAAATCCATTGATAGTCAATTTGATCACCAGTTTAGGAACTTAGAAGGAATTCTTCATTATGAACTTTCAAATTTAAATGAACATATGGAAACATTAGCAAATCATGTAAAAGAAATTTCTTCATTCAAAACTATTGATCATGAAGTTGCAAGTTTAAAAGAGAACATTGAAAGGTTAAACAATCAAATACACGAAAGTGCTACATGTGAATGCAAAGAAAGATATCAAGTACGAGTTCAAAGTATATCTATGTCTTCTATTGACCAAAACCCTTTACCCAATCATAGAAGAGCTGATCCTAGGGCTTTACAGCAAAGACCAAAGAGAACTGTAAGATGCTTTTGGTATGACCAACTAGGTCATACTTATAGGAGTTGTATGGCCTATGAGAAAGCATGTAGGCAACAATTGGTACTAGAAAGTAAACAGAAAATATGTGATTATCATACTAAAAATCCTTTACACTTGAACCTAGGTAGAGGTGGAATGATAAAATATTTTGAGCAAAAACAAGTCCGATCAAGATCAAACAAACAAGTGAAAAAACACTGGAGAGTAAAACATAATAAGAACACAAAATCTATTAATCAAGACATTAGGCATCGATTGGTTAAAGATATGATAAATATCCAAACAGAAATAAATAATCCACAAGATGAAGAGATGATGCAAGATAGTCAGTCAAATGATAATCAAAATGATAAACAAGAGTATGAAAGAGCAACTTATGAGAAACGAGAAAAAACAGAAGATTTTGATAATATATTAATTGAGCCAAAATCCTTACTGAATGATCGAACACTTGAAGATGAGAAAATTGAAAAGATGAAAGAACAAGTGAACCTTGAAACTAGCAATCAATTTAATACTAAAGGGAAAATTGAGAAAACTAAACAACTAAGTAATGCAAATGAGAATGCAAACAATGAGAAAAGTCTTAATAAAAAAGAGCAAGAAGTTTTTGAAAACATTATCAATCAAATTACTCAAAATATGAATAAATCAACTAAAACCATTAAAAGAAAAAATGAGTTATGTATGCAAGAAATTTTTGATGTTTTGTATTAAAACACACACGAACGGGAGTTTTGTCAGTGTTCTTTCTCAAAATTAAAAACACACACGAACCGGGGTTGTATCTCTCCCTCATCAAAAGATACAAGCACGGGAGTTGTATCTCTCCCTCATCAAAAGATACGAGCACGGGAGTTGTATCTCTCCCTCATCAATTGATACGAGCATGGGAGTTGTATCTCTCCCTCATCAAAAGATACGAGCACGGGAGTTGTATCTCTCCCTCATCAAAAGATGCGAGCACGGGAGTTTTATCTCTCCCTCATCAAAAGATACGAGCACGGGAGTTGTATCTCTCCCTCATCAAAAGATACGAGCACGAGGAGTTTTATCTCTCCCTAAACAAAAGATAATTACGAGCACGAGCACGAGGAGTTTTATCTCTCCCTAAACAAAAGATAATTACGAGCACGAGCACGGGAGTTGTATCTCTCCCTCATCAAAAGATATGAGCACCGGAGTTGTATCTCTCCCTCATCAAAAGATACGAGCACGGGAGTTTTATCTCTCCCTCATCAAAAGATACGAGCACGGGAGTTGTATCTCTCCCTCATCAAAAGATACGAGTACGAGGAGTTTTATCTCTCCCTAAACAAAAGATAATTACGAGCACGAGCACGAGGAATTTTATGTCTCCCTAAACAAAAGATAATTACGAGCACGAGCACAAGGAGTTTTATCTCTCCCTAAACAAAAGATAATTATGAGCACGAGCACGAGGAGTTTTATCTCTCCCTAAACAAAAGATAATTACGAGCACGAGCATGAGGAGTTTTATCTCTCCCTAAACAAAAGATAATTACGAGCACGAGCACGGGAGTTTTATCTCTCCCTCATCAAAAGGTAATTCTGAACGGGAGTTTATCATCTCTCTCATAAAAAGGTAAGTATTAATTGAAGGAAAAAGGTTGAATTAATTAGTTTTTATAGACATGATTAATTTAATGATTATTTTATACTAATGATCTTTATGAGGATTTTGATAACAGGTACTAATCAAAGCTTTGGATAGAAGAGCAAGAGTTTTTGAATCGTCTATACATACTATAAAGTCCTTTCATGAATTATATGTGTATATATGTATATTTTGATTTGATATTTCTTATCACGTGTTTAGTGTTTGAATGCAGGAAAACATTGAAGGAAGGCAATAGAAATGGGAAGTGAAGTAAAGATTAGAAAGCCTTGTCTTTTTTCTTAGTTCTTCTGTTAACCCAAATCCTTTATTGCACCATTTTGAGATGCATTGTACACCAAGTATGCCTATACAAATGAGTAGAAAGCACGTCTTTTAAAACCAATAGAAGCATGTCCATTTGCACCAATCTAGATTGTAACATGCATGATGAAATCTGTGAGAAAATTCTAATTATAGGAGATAGAAAACTTCTTCATCAAAAGATCTTATCCCTTATGCACCATAATTTTGAAAATGCACTTAAAGTATGCATGTGGTAGGGGTCACACTACATGACCATACATCTAGGCACGATCTGATCTATACCCATGCACATATGAGAGACTGTAAGGATGAATGTATAATCACATTGCTATGTATGTGAATGAGTGTACAAGCCTCACCATCCAAAACCTTTTACCTTGCTCATTGCACCATATTTTTTTTCTATGCATTTTAAAGTATGCATTTATAGGGCTAATTACACAGCCCTGCATAAGGCACTTTGATTTTAAAACCCATGCACATATATTATGCTATAAAATTGACATCTATCATTAAGCACAAAACAGGTCTTGGTTTGGCGCATCCGGAGGAAGCACAGGTATGGTGGGGGTGGATGTCGGAGAGATTTACTCTCCTCACTTGAAGAACCAATCAGATTGAAAGAGATCATATGTAAGAATTTAGAAAGTTCTTTGCACGGCTAATTTCCATAAATTTTCACAGAATAGAGTCGTTTAATTAGAAACTTCTAATAAAGATGTTTAGAAAAATGTGCTCCAATGGAGCTACTCAGACTTACTAGAACTTCACAGCAGACAAGAGTATCTTCTTGGGGATTTTCGATGGGCATGGATTGAATGGATTTATCATATTTAGTTTGGTTCCGAGAGAAGAGAAATTTATAACTATTCCATAAAAAATGAATGAGTACCTTAAAAGTGCTAAATTAAACGAAATACATGTCAAGTGGTTCAAACAGAAGAGAAAGAGTTTGGCTTGCGCTAACATCAGTCGTGTCAGAAAACTTCACTTTTGACATCCAATTCGGAAGAGGAGTTCGGCAAGGAAAGGAGGCGCATGCATTGAGGATTCTGCCACAGAAGGCCGACTTGACTTCACGGAGAGTTTTTTCCGGCAGGTTAGCGAGATCTCCGGGACGGTTGATGATACTGCATGCCTTCTTTCTGTAGACTACATTTCATCGATCTTCTGATCGGCATAGACGGGTGGATCCTGATGAGTACTCATGATGGTTTTTTTCTCAATCGAGGGGGCCACTTGTAGAGGACGCTTCACCTAATTTCTCACTCTCTAATCTGATGCGTCCTTTACGATCCTAATCTGCGCTCCGTGGTGATCCATGAACTGCACTACCTTTGGCTGGAGGAGATTACAACGGAAAGGAATTGTTTTTCCTTGGGAGAACCGTACGACAACGGATGCGTTCATCAACAAGAAGAGGACGCGCAGACAATTAAAGGGCTCGCTCATCAGGAAGCAGGCAGAAGAATCAATAATCAGAGGGGGGTGGCAATGAGGATCGAAAAAGAGAGGATCAAAGAGCATACGCTACTGCGAGGAGGAGAGGAACTGATAGAAAAGGAAAACGCCGAGGGGAACTGTTCTGGCCAAGCACACATTACTGCGGAGATCTGATGGGATTCGAAGTATTAGCGCTGGTACGACCACACTACAGTCTTTCATGCTGCGCTCAAGACAATTCTCAACGTTGACGAAGGGGAAACGAAGACGATGCTGTGACCTCCGCTCTGGAGAAGAATCTTCTGTGCACTTTATATATTGACATATTCATTTATATATTGACATATTCAAGGATAGAAAACAACAAGAAGGGCAGCGCTGAAATTCCATCGTATTTCTAGTTTCATTCGTGCTCTGTTCGTGCTAACTATTGTCATAATCAATCAAGTCTTAAGGTAGATCTGATGTATGCTGAAGGGGGAATCAGGCTTTCAACTGCTGATTTGGAGAGAGAGCAACGCAGAAATCTGAAGGAGGGAGGCTATATACAGAGGTCAGAAGGGAACGGGCGAAGCAGTTAAGAAGGGAAGAGATTGGATATGCTGCGCAAACTCTGTTCGGAGGGCAAATTGTATGTTTGAGGGGCTACGGGTTCAATTACTGCCAAAGGGGATAGCTGCGTGATTCCAGCAATGTCTATGTATATGTGATCTTTACCATATCCAACTCCCAAGCAGTGATGTTTCCCTTTTCCTTGATCCGATAATGATTATACCTCTGATTCTGTCAACACTATGAAAATTGCACGTAGTCTTTTGTGATTTATCCACCCAAGCTTTGCGCTAAGCTTTTGAATGAGCATCCGATGCTGTACATCTCTTGGAGGGGAAAACGACGCAGGAGGTCACTCTATGTTTGACAATTCTACGGAGATCGTGCAATACATGTTTCTTAGCTTTTGTGCAATAGGAGTGTCTGGACACTCTTCATCTGACGTTGCCATAAGTTCTCCATTTCTGTTCATTGGCTCCTGGTGTGGACAACTACTCTTTGCCTCGTGAATGATGCATCAGCATACAGATGAAGAAATCCTGATCTGACTTCAATGACATGGACAGAGAAAAGGTAAGGTTCGCAGATTGTAACTATGCTCTGATGGTAAATCAACATCTTCTCAACGTTTCATAGAACTTTCCACTCAACTGCTTACGGCTCAGTGATCTTCTCTATCCGCTTGATTCTGACATTTGAAAATACCTGTCTTATGCTGATGGCGTTAATAATTATGCTTTCCTCTTATGGTTGTGACTCTATTCTTCTTTGGGTGCTCTGCCGCTAACTTTGGTTTATGCATGAAGTCGATGTCGCAAACTAGAAACATGTTGCTATGATCAAGTTCTGAGTAATTTTGTGATGATAAGAATCCAAAGGATGGATGCCAACCATAATTTTGATGAGCGACGAACGCTATCTGTTGTGCGACTATTAACTTCAATCATACAAAAATCAAATTATGATTATTTTTTCTATATCTCATGATCTCTTATGTGTACGGTCTCAATTCAGATATGCATGGATATAGATTCCATCAATAGCTTCGCTGTTACATCTTCCAGCAAAGCCGTGTAACTCTAGCTTTATTTTTTTTTCCTGAATTGCTTAACAATGCATGATTGATTAAAACAAAAAACGTTTGTTATTACAAATAGAGAATGTGCGCTTGATTGATAAAATATGTTTTGCCTGAAGCATTCGCATGTCAGTTAATTTATGAGGTCTATTTTGATGTTTAAATATCATGAGCTTATTGTCTTTAGTGACTATTAGTGTTCAGGTTGCGGGCCCCCTCGTGGTGCAAACGGTACTGCCTACATGGTAGTGAGGACTTAGGACACCTTTTCTTCTCCCACCCATAGTTAAACTCCGTCTCACAGACCCTTGAAAAAATCGTGCTCCTACAAGGATAAATGAATTGGAAATAAGCTTTAATGGGAGAAGCAATCGGGTGTTCCTCATCATTGTGAAATGTGATTAGACGCGAGACCCTCTAGAAGATATGGAAAGAGAGTTTTTTGTCCAATTTTGCAAACCCTCTTAAAGAATGGTCGATAGAAAAATCCATATTCCCTTTAGGAAAAGGAATTTCCATTTTGAAGAAATCCCCACCCTTTTAACATCATAGAGTATTTTTCTTCAAGAACAACAAAATCAATAGCAAATGGGCCACACATGAAGGGGATGAGAGGATGATCAACCTTCTATGTAAACAACAGCGATGTAACTCTTGCTTTGTGGGATTGGGGGGGGGGGGGCATGGGTAGTAAGCCCGTTGTCTTGTACATTTGTTTTTTCTATTAATTAAAGTGTGCGAGAGTAGGCTATTGCTGAGCTTCATTTATGAACAAAAAAAAAAATAAAAATGTTTAGGGGCTCCAACCTCCAATTCCTTTGTTTCTAAGTCTCAATTGTAAACTTGTCAAGCAATTAAAATAACCACCAAGAATGTGCCCATGGAGCATAGAGTAGTGCATATTTATAGATATTAGCCACTTCGACAAAGTACAAAAAGCAACGCAGTTTCGTGAGTTTGAGCCCCTTTGGGCTGTTGGATATGTCTGGGCCATTGGCCAGCTTATCTCTCTGTTGTAATGCCATCATATTGCTCAAACCAAATGCCTTTTCGTAGTCCTTTCTTATTGGCACTTTCACTCCTTCTTTGATCATAGATTCAATTCTACCTTGTCTCTACCCTTCGGTGACCTTTGGGATCTAAACATTCTTAATAAGTGATAGACATTCAACCCCTCCTTGTGTGGAGTCTAATGGGTTCTACGTTCTTCATTGTTATATGCATTTCCAACTAGTTGAAGCTATCAATCAAGGAGAGCTGATTGCAAGATCGAGCTTCCTTGAGAGACAAAAAGGACCGTCTCTCCTTGTCTTTTCTTTTGACCAAATGAAAGAAAAGAAAAACATCTTATTTTGTGAATCTCGCAATGCCCAGAAATGAATGTTCTCACATTAACAAAGCAATAAATCAGTCATATTTCCAGTTTCATTATGTTTTCTGTTCGGCACTTCTCTTTAGCTTTGCGACTGATAGCGCTTAACTTTCAAATTCATCACTGGAGTCTGATGTGTCGAAGAAACCGAAGAAGCCTTGTAGGTGAGTAATGAATCAAGTGTTCTCATAGATGTAATTTCCTTTGATATTTTAGAAGAAAATTGCTATAAATTTTACTACTTACTTGAAAGGAATGTTTCCCGAGGAAAATGTCGCATTATCAACTACACTGTAACTGTGTGTGCGAACTCCACCATAGCTTCCCTTTCCTTCGACTAATCTTAACATCTCTCTCACATTTTCTTTTGTAATGTGACTCTTAGAGAAAATAAGGGCACAGCAGTTCTTCCCATGCAATCTGAAAAGGAGATTTAAATAGTGACCTCTAGAGTGGAGAAACTAGTCATAAACATTGGTCCTATGCAATTTTATCCTCTTTGGATCTGGTATGGTGAGGAGTGCTATCACTTCATGCTATTGGAATACCATATCGGCTCAATTTTCTAAAGAATGAAAGTTTAATATCATCCTTCTCATTCTCAAAAATAGACGCATTTTCGATTGGGGAATTGGATTGGGATAACACTTAGAGGGAGAAAAAGTATTGAAACTTTTTGTAGCAAACTAATCAATTCTAGAAAATTTTTATTATAGTTTCCATGTTCTTTATGTTTAACTAACATGCATATGGAGAAGAAATAAAGGGAGTAAAGAAAACATTGATGTTACTTAGAAGATGAGGTTGTGAGAAAAATAGCATCATCAAGTAAACATAGATAGAAAGTGAAAACGTCCTCTAGCTTCAAATTCCTTTGCTAGAGTTTGAAATATGACTGTTACATTGCTCCAACACCTAACATTATAAAGAAAACTAACAGGCGCTCAACGAAATGTTCACCTAATCGGTTTCTATCATAACTACAGGTGACCGTAAACATAGAAGAGAAAACATGTTGCAAACGGTTTGGTGAAAATAAAAACTTTTCGGTTTTCTTGATACGGATTATATGATGAAGAAGGGGAGGCTCAAACCATCTCACTCGCAAGGTAGTGAGCCAAAATGAGATGCCAAAAGCATGGCATGATAGCACTCCATTGGATCAATGTTCATGACTAGAGTTGGTAACATTTTAAAGTTCCATTGTAAAGATTGATTCCCTTGTTAATGAACAACATTAATGTTTTAGGCACTTGCAGAATTAGAAAAGTAAGCAGTATCAAATACTATGAAAAGCAAGGACACGAGATATCTATTGGTGTACACGAGTCGGTCAGCCCTTGGACTCAAATGTTGAATCTACGTTGCTTTTGTACTTCCTCGGAGTGTGTTATGCCTGTAAATATGCAGAACTCTGTGTTGCATGGGCTCATTCTTGCTGGTTATAATGTTTGTTAGAGAATTGAAGAAGGCACAAAGAAAACTGATAACCTTCTCATCCATTTCATTGGGTATCCTTTGCTATTCAGATTGTTGTTTTCTACAACGAACAGGCTATGGTGTTTGAAAGGTGGATATATTTTACAATTCCTTGAGAGACCACTCTCCTAGAGACTTGTCGAACTTGATCGCGCATCTCCCGTTCGGAATTTTCCAGAGAGTTTCTCTTTTAATGGTATTCTAAAGTGCTGCGTAGTAGCCAGTACCGCCTCAAGCCAATGTCTACTTCCAACTGATTTAATGAAACAAGAAAGAGAAATTACTGACATGGTTCCAACTGATTTGAGGAGACGATAGAAAGAATGTACAGAGATGCTCGCATATCACTACCTCTTGCGGCAGAACAACAAATGTGAACTAAATCTTCGTTGTCCGTAAGACATCTTTTACACGACGGAGAGGCTCCGCAAATTTTACTACGTTTGATTGACTCTGTAAAAAGGTCTTTGGCATGAGCAGCACTTTCGTGTTCTCTATAATTGGGGTGCTTACAAATTTTCTTGTTGTCCCATGTGATCATTTGATTCTTCAAAAACATGAAGGTGTTCTTCAGCTGTTGGTTATTGCGTGACGTTTCCAACAAAGCAGACTACAGGTCTACAGCGGGCCTTTCTAGCTTCTTCGCGGTTGCACGCACATCATGACCTCTCGAGATTGATGGAGATCGCTGCAGTCATTCCTTAATTTTCGTACTACCGTATAGTGCCGACATTTCAATCAGCAAAAAGTTGATCAACGCAATGTTAACTCCGGCTCCTCTATGGCGTCACGTTTGATGTCTGTTTTTCTAGTTCTGCGGCGCTGATTTCTGACTTATCAGGTCAAAGATTGTATCTGTTTTGAAGTCTTGGCGGCGGGTTCTTAATGAATAGCAAGGCTAAGCTGATATGGGTGATGTGATCCGTTTTGACGGCGCTCATCGAATTGGTCAGCCTCGTACGACACTATAATTTCCACCATCCCCGCACCGCCTGTTCAATCATTTGGCAGTGCAGAGGGAAGGCGATTCGAGGTAACTTGTGGGTCGGAGGCCAATGTCATTTCTCTTTCAGCATCTTCACACGATTTTGTCAAGGACTTACTCTTCACGGTGAACAGTAACTGTTGTACAGTAGAAGACACTTCAGTGTCCTTTTCTCCATACAGGACACTTGACTGCCCTTTTGTCCATGACTTAAAAATCAGTTACAGAGTTTAAGCTCCTTTTGCCCATTGTGACGTACGCGTTATGCATTATTTTGGAATAAAAGCCTTTTGAAACTACTTGTACAACGTAGTACACCATAGAGGAGAAGCACATAAAAAAGAGTGGACATGAGATTACAACAATATTTCTTATTATAATAATAAGATTTTGAACTTTCCATGTTATGAAGCACCATAGGCATAGCTACTACCGTGGAAAGGGTGTTGTACTACATGAATTTCGATATGTCTACCCATTCAATACAGTATGATAACATACATATACCGTGACAAAGTCGCTTCACATATAAATGGTTCCCACACAGATTCCTATGAAGCATCTACACTTCAAATATCTTGAGATAATCTGTAAATGTATTTTAATCTAGCATATAAGGAATTATGATCAACAATATGATAAATCCTAACTTAAAACAATAGATGTTTAAGATGCAACAAAATTCCGAGCTTTTCGTTTCTTTCTATAAACATATAGCACCAAAAAAGTTGAGGGACTTAAGAATGTTCATTTTATGAAGTCGACAAAGTTTCATGTATAATACACTGACATGGATTGAAAATGTATACTGTCCAATGCTCTTCAGATTTTGTTAATCTTTTTCTGTTCTATTTTAATGATGGGTAGAGTGTTAAGAGTAGTAATCTTATTTTCACATAACGAGGATAATTTGAGGTGCACTCGGCTTCAAAGATATAGAATACGACTTGGAAAAAACATTGATGCTCGTATTTGTTTATATTAACTTTTGAGGGTAGGTAAATTTCTTTAATCCAACGTAATATTTTTATTTTTATATTGTGTCAATTGTTAGATCACTGCAATATAAATGTTAGCGTATACGGAAAATTGTCAAAAACGTTTAAACTCTATTCGAATAACGTATTATATGCTTACGTACCACTTTCAATAGGCTTAAATTGTTAACAAGCTTATGATTATTGTTACGTTTTCCTTCCTGAATTTATATCTTAACGCATGAAAATAAAAAAACAAGAACTAAAAGGAAAATAGGAGAGTTAAAAACTGGCTTGGTGTTCTTTTCTATGTGGTAAAGAGACTTCAGGACATTTATCGTGCAAAGCTATGAATTCAAGGATCATTTCTTATTCCTTCGAAGCTCTGTATTTGTTGTCAGCGAATAGGCATTGTAAATATACTATTACCACAATAAGATCCATATAAACTCTTTGAATATTTCGTTTACAATCACATATTCCTGCTTTTCTTCTGTTTTTCTTCAACATTCGTGAGGTGAAATTATTTATTGGCGAACAAAATGCATGCATAAGGGTGATGTTGTGCGCTCTTAATCACTCATCTTACTTCAGACTTGTTGAGATGACCTCCACCACGACCGAAGAAAAACATGTCGATATATAAAAAAAAGAGAGCTCATTTTATTATCGGATAGAGGATGTTCAGTTATGCTCATCAACAATAGATGCAAAGATTATGAGTTTAAAAGGATGACACAAGATAACCAGATTAGAATTGATGTTGACCAAACCACACAAGAATCCCCGCAATCCATCTCTAATATTCGGAATCATGGTTGTATATAATAGGCATATAGAAGCTATAATGGATCCAACAATGTGGAAATATAATTGTAAAGGGAAGCTTCACATAATGACAAGACTTTTTCGTTGGTGAAGTTGGCTCATATAAAAATCATGACAACTTGCTCTCATACTACGATATTAGAAAATACTAAGATAGTGAGAGTAAGTCCAAGATATACACCAAATAGAACATGGAACTATAGATAAATAGGAACACAAATTGTGATATCGTTACTTGGAGACAAGAACGGTTTAAATTTCTAGGTCTAGAATTGGAAATTTGGGGGATGTATGGTGAACAGCGTCCCTCATGTATGAGTTAACAAATGCTCTTCGTGATTTCTCAATGATCCCATTATCAATGATGTAGGTGTTGGCATTTGTTCTATCAAAGAAGATTCTTTGATCATAAACCAACTAAGATTTTATGAGGAGCGTATATGAAGAGGAAAAGGAACAATCATCTTATACCAAAATAGACGTTACTCTCCATGGTATGAACTCCACTTCAACTGAAAAGCTCCATGGGTTTAGGATATTCTGGGACATGTATCTTCATATGGATTTTTATTTGATGACTTCATAGTATCTTATAGTAGTATATGATGTTAGATATTCTCAAGGCCCCGCCGTCACTTTGATTACCATTCTTCCATGTAAATCTTTTTATTAAGGCCCTCATTATGAGGAAAAACCTTGTGAGAGTGTTGAACATTGGTAGATTCCTTTGTTTGAGGTCAAATGAGGTCTAAGGGACATGATGCATCATTACTATGCAAGGTTACTTCTAAGCCATTCGAGTTGAGATTGATCCTATGTGAGCATTAAGCCAAACCAAGAGCTAGAAATGATGGGGGATTTCTAAAATCTGGGAACGGTTTATAAGATGTGGGCCCTTATATCTAAATTTTATCTTTAGTGCAGATTAACCAAGATCAAGGGATACATACAAATCTTATTTATCTTAAATTTCTACCATTGAATTCGGACCATAAATCAATGGTGGAGAATATGTTTTGCATGGATCAAGGAACAACAACCTTTTAACATGGGAAGGCCATCCTAGGCTTGGAGGATCTCATGAGCATGATCCTCTCCCCATCTATGATCATTATATTTGTGGTTTTTGGAACCAATAGGGCATGCATCTTAGCAAGCATTCTATTTCCCTATAGCCCCTTTTACCTAACATCTATCAAGACTACCATCTACACTCCATATAGTGAGTGCATGGGTTCCATCTATTGCTTTTTTAGGCTTCGCATATGTTGTACTCGAGTCTTGAGTTTAACGTCATCTGTGTTTATTTCATCCTTTAGTCATCTTCAGTCTATTTCCCACTACAAACATATTTTTGGAATTTTCAAGGGTAACAATATCTTTTTCATCTCTACAATTGATATTGCATATGCATTTTGGTCATTCCTACATCTTATTAGAGTTGCACCATTAATTCATCCATTTTTTTTACATGGTATCAAGTCTTAGCAAGGTATACAAGATTGCAAAGGTAATGGAGGCAAGAGAGTTAACTCTAGAGGTTCTGCAAGGAAAGCTTCAATGTTCCTGCTTATTAGAGGCAAAATGCTTCAAATCAAGAGTTTACGAGATCCAAAGGCTTCAACATTGTAATTCTTGGGGAGCAAAGACTTTAACATAGAATTCTCAAGAGCTAAAGGATTGCACACTAGGGTTGGTGAGAGACAAACAAATAAAGGCTTCAACTTTTCAAGACACAAAGGTTTCAACACTATGGAGATGTCAACATCTAGGAGTAGAATTGGAAGTAGAGTCAATTCATGCCTTATCCACCATCTTTTAGTGAAGGCATGTTAGATAAAAGAAATTATATTCTTTGGAATTGCAAGATTACAGCTATCTTTGATTCTTATTATCTTTTGGAGATGGTGATGGGAGGAAACCAAGAGTCACGACCTATGTTTAACACATCAGATCGGGGTATGATTATTATCGCAGAAAAAAGGCCTCTACAAGTTGGAAGAATAACTAATGAAGATGCAGTCTATGATATGCTGACCAATTTTATGCACTTTTTTCTACCTTTTCTTCATCATACTTCCGAGGCAAGTGAGGAAATAAGTATGCTCAATAGTCACTATGAGTTGCAAAATCAAACATTCCTTCAAAAGAAAATCTATTGGAAGTAGAGAAGTTTATTGAAGCAAAGAAGGTGAAAACATTCATTACAGAGATCAAGGGGCCATGTGATGAGATGTCTTCGAAAGGATTAGACAAAAAAAGCAAGGGACTAGCTCCAAACTTTCTCAAACATTTAGATCAAAATATGATGGAGAGATAACTAGTTTCATCCATTAGGTGAGACCTCAAGCTTTGACATTTGAACTTTTTTTCACTACCAAGAAGCAGGTGAGTTGCATCTGAAAGTCCCAGATGGAGGCACCAATGGAAACACTAGGTAATCCACCAATTCATCATGTAAAGATGTTTCATCAACCAAAGGCAAGAGTGAAGACGAGGAGCAGTAAAAAGAAAATTTGAGGAAAATTCTTTGATTCCAAAGCGAACACACAGTCCTAGATTTCCCTTTGAAGAGCATATGTTAAGAGTGTAAGGAGGTTTCAATGGATGTAGCAAAAGGAGAGGTTATATGCACCTCATCACAAGAAGAATTCATTTGGGATTCATGTGATCAATAAGAGATTTACATCTATTGTTTTGCATCCTCAACATGACCCATCATAGTGGCAAAGGTTAGGTGTCTTTTCCTTTCCAATTCAAAGTTATGATCTTAAAAGGTTTTCAAATATTTGTTATATTCCAAACAGTTAAAGAAAAAGAAGGAACAACCAATATGAGTTGGGTGCTTCAATAGTATGTATTGGAGTGGGACACGTAATGTTTTCTATGAGTGGTTTGGACACATTGGATTCAGGATATTGAGGACCATTAAAAGTAAGGTATTCTTCTTCATGAATTACCTATACTTAATGGAAGTCAGGGACTGTCTGGAGATTTGATGCTCATGTGCAAAAATTTGTACCTGCAGACGTATTGATACCTTCAAAGGCCATTATGTGGGAAGGTGTTACTAGTAAACATTAATCAGCAATGTCTAATCCCATTAATTAAAAACAAGATGTCTAAGAGTCATTACAATACTTTAAAAGCTTGAAATTTTGTTAGAACTCTTTGATCTTTGATAGCACGTAAGGGTGAATCATGAAACTGAGTAGTGTAGTGCAAGGGAGCCTGCTTTTACTAGGCAAATTACTTAAAGGATCATCAAAATCGTGATGTCTACTTGCATGACTAGCAACAACCAATGTATATGAACTAGATCTCAAAGTTTTATCTATGGAAACTATTTGATGGCTTTGCCATCTATACGTCAGTTTCATTGTAGCTATAGATGGTAGTTTCCCATCTTTAGGAGTCTTCGCTAAGTCCTGAATTCTTATCCACATTATAATAGGTTGGTCCAATATTTGAAGTTTTACCATCTCATCTTACACAATATATCTAAGACGTATGAGACTAATCTACATGATTCAGTGTAGCATTAGGAAACATTAAGTAAACATAGATAGAAAATGAAAAATGTCCATTAGCTCTAAATTCCTTTGCTAGAGTCTGATATGATTGTTAAATTGTTCGAACACCTAGCATGCTAAAGAAACATATAAGGCGCTCAACCAAATGTTCTCCCACTCGGTTTCTATCACAACTGAAGGTGACCGTAAGCATAGAAGAGAAAAAAATGTTGCAAACGGTTTGGTGAAATTAAAACTCCGTTGTACTCATTGATTACCTTGTTAATGAACAACATTAATTTTTAGGCAGTTCCAGAATTAGAAAGGTAAGCCCTTTTTCTTTTCCTTCATTTGTTCAAATACTAAGAAAAGCAAGGACACCACATATCCCTTGGTGTACACGGCTTACTTTAATGATACATGTTTGGTCTTTCACTAGCGCAATACTTTCTTCCGTTAGAGGCGGTAAGCCATTGGACTCAAATGTTGAATCTACGTTGCTTTTGTAATTTCTCGGACTACTTTATATCTGTAATTATGCAGATCTCTGTGTTGCATGGGCACATTCTTGCTCGTTATAATGTTTGTTAGAGAATTGAAGAGAGGCACAAAGAAAGCTGATAACCTTCTCATCCATTTCATGAGGGATCCTCTGCTATTCAGATTGGTGTTTTCTACAACGAACAGGCTATAGAGTTTGAAAGGGGGATAGATTTTACGATTCTTTTAGAGATTACTCTCTCAAAGACTTGTCGAACTTGACCGTGCATCTCCCCTTCCGAATTTTCCAGAGATTTCGTCTTTTAATGGTAGCCAGTACCGCCTCCGAGCTATGTCTACTTCCAACTGATTTGATGAAACAAGAAAGAGAATTTACTGAGATGCTTCCAACTGATTTGATGAGACGATAGAAAGAATGTACTGAGATGCTCGCAGATCACTACCTCTTATGGCAGAACAAAAAATGTGACCTAAATCTTCGTTGTCCGTCAGAAATCTTTTACACAATGGAGAGGCTCAGCAAATTTTACTACTTTTGCTCATGACTCTGTAAAAAGATCCTTGGCATGAGCAGTACTTTCGTGTTGTACCACGTGATCATTTGATTATTCAAACACATGAAGGTGTTCTCCTTGAGCTATTGCGGGACGTTTCCAACAAGCAGAGTACAGACTACAGTGGGCGTTCCTAGCTTCATGGCGGTTGCACGCACATTATGACCTCTCGGGACTAATGGAGATTGCTGCAGTCATTCCCTAATCTTCGTATAGCGGCGACACTTCAATCGTTGGCCAGCAAAGAGTTGATCAACGTAATGTTCATTCTTGCTGCTCTATGGTGTCACGTTTCATGTCTGTTTTCTAGTTCTGCGGCGCTGATTTTTGTTTTGAAGTCTTGGCGGCGGGTTCTTAATGAATAGCAAGGCTAAGCAGATTGGGATGATGTGATCCCTTTCGACGGCGCTCATCGAATTGGTCCGCGTCGTATGACACTATAATTACTACCATCCCGGCATCGCCTGTTCAAGCATTTGGCAGTGAAGAGGGAAGGTAATTCGAGGTAATCTGTCTCGGAGGCCAATGTCATTTCTCTTTCAGCATCTTCACACGATTTTGTCAAGGACTTACTCTTCACAGTGAACAGTAGTGTTGTACAATAGAAGACACTTCAGTGTCCTTTTGTTCCATACAAGACACTTCACTGCGCTTCTCTCCATGAATAAAAAACAGTTACAGATTTTAAGCTCCTTTTTCCCTTGGTCAGAAACGATTTATGCATAATTTTGGAATAAAAGCCTTGTGAAACTACTTGTACAATGTAGTATACACCATAGAGGAGAAGCACATAAAAAAGAGTGGCCATGAGATTACAACAATATTTATTATTATAAATAATGCGATTTTGAAATTTCCATGTTATGAAGCACCATAGGCATAGCTACTACCGTGGAAAGGGTGTACTACATGAATTTCGATATCTATACCCATTCAATACAGTATGATAACATACATATACTGTGACAAAGTTGTTTCACATATAAATGGTTCCCACATACAGATTTCTATGACGCATCTACACTTCGGATATCTTGATATAATTTGTAAATGTAATTTAATCTACCATATAATGAATTATGATAAACAATATGATAACTCTTAACTTTAAAAAATAGATGTTTAAGATGCAACAAAATACTGAGCATTTCGTTTCTTTCTATAAACATATAGCACCAAAAAAGCTGATGGACTTAAGAATGTTCACTTTATGAAGACGACAAAGTTGCATGTATAAAACACCGACATGGATTGAAAATGTATACTATCCAATGATCTTCAGATTTTGTTAATGTTTTTCTGTTCTATTTTAATGATGGGTAGAGTAGTAATCTTATTTTCACATAACCAGGATAATTTGAGGACCACTCGGCTTCAAAGACATAGAATACGACTTGGAAAAAACATTGATGCTCGTATTCGTTTATATAACGTTTGAGGGTAGGTAATTTTTTTTTTCAATCCAACGTAATATTTTTCTTTTTATATTGTGTCAATTATTAGATCACTGAAATATAAATGTTAACGTACATGGAAAATTATCAAACATCTTTAAACTCCATTCGAATAACATATTGTGTGCTTAGCCACTTTCAATAGGCTTAAATTGTTAAGACGCTTATGATTATTGTTACCTTTTCTTTCCTGAGTTTATATCTTAACGCATGAAAATAAGAAAACAAGAGCTAAAAGTAAAAGAGGAGAGACTTCAAGACACTTATCGTGCAAAGGTATGAATTCGAAGACCATTTCTTATTCCTTCGAAGTTCTATGTTTTTACTGAGCGTACAGGCCTTCTATATATATTATTACCATAATAAGATCCATATAAACTCTTTGAATATTTTATTTAAAATCACATATTCCTGATTTTTTCTGTTCTTCTTCAACATTCGTGAGGGAAAATTACTTATTAGCGAGCAAAATGCATGCATAAGGGTCGTGCGCTGTAGATCATTGATCTTACTTCAAATTTGTTGAGATGACCTCTACAATGCCGGAAAACTACACGTCGATATGTATAAAAAAATAATCTCATTTTATTATCGGATAGAGGATGCTCTATTATGCTCATCCACAATAGATGCAAAGATTATGAGATTAAAAGGATGACACAAGATAACCAAACTACAACATACAAGGGCATGATAGAAACGAGCCTAGAATTTTGGATCATGGTTATCTATAGTACGCATATAGGAGGTATAAGGGATCCGACAATGTCAAAATATAGTTGTAGAGGGAATCTTCACATAATTGCAAGACCTTTCGTTGGTGAAGTTGGATCAGATAAAAAAGATTACTTGCTCTCATACTATGATATTACAAAATACCAAGATAGTGAGAGTAAGTGCAAGATAAAAACCGAATAGATCATGGAACTATAGAAGAATAGGAATGCGAATTATGATACCCTTACTTGGAGACAAGAATGTTTAATTTTCTAGGACCAGCATTGGAAGGTTTGAGGTTTTTTAAGGTGAGCACCTTCCCTCATGTATGTTGCGTTAAGTAATGTTGTTCGAGACTTCTCTTTTATCCATCATTAATGATGTAGATGTTGGCATTTCGTTGATCTACCAAAGGAAATTCTTTGATCATAAACCAATAAAGATTATATGAAGAGGGTATATGAAGAGACAAAGGAACAATCATCTTATACCAAAATAGATGTTACTCTCATGGTATGAACGCCCCTTCAAGTGAAAATCTCCATGGATTCAGGATATTCTAGGACATGCTTCTTGATATGAATTTTTATTTCATATGTTCATAGTATCTTTTAATAGTATATGATGTTAGATAATTTCAAGGCCTCGCCTTCATGTGGCATCACCATCCTTCCATGGAAATCTTTTTGAAAAGTTCCTCATTATAAGGAAAAGCCTTGTGAGATTGTTGAACATTGGTAGCTTTTTTTGCTTGAGGTCAAATGAGGTCAAAGGGAGACCATGTATGAATATTGAGCAAGGTTACTTTGAAGCCAGTGGAGCTGAGATTGATTGTATGTGAGCATGAAGCCAAATCAAGAGCTAGAAATGATGGTGACTTTCTATGATCTGGGAAGGGTTTATAAGATATGGGCCCTTGGATCTAAACTTGATCCTTACTTTGGATTAACCAACATCAAGAGATACATACAAATCTTATTGATCTTATGTTTCTACCATTGAATTTGGATCATAAATCAATGGCGAAGAATATTTTTTTCATGGATCAAGGCACCACAACCCTATAAGATGGAAATGAGATCCTAGGCTGGAAGGACATCATAAGCATGATCCTCTCCCCATCCATGATCATTGTTTGTGGTGTTTGGATCAAATAGGGCATCCATCTTAGTAACCATAAATCAATGGCGAAGAATATTTTTTTCATGGATCAAGGCACCACAACCCTATAAGATGGAAATGAGATCCTAGGCTGGAAGGACATCATAAGCATGATCCTCTCCCCATCCATGATCATTGTTTGTGGTGTTTGGATCAAATAGGGCATCCATCTTAGTAACCATTCTGCTAACCTATATCCCCTTCACCTAACATCTATCTAGATCACCTTCTCGGTTCCATATAGGGAGTGCACGAGTGTATGGAACCATATATTGATTTTTTCATCTTTGCATATGTTATACTAGAGACTTGATTTTGAGTTCAATTGAGTTTATTTCATCTTTTAGTTATCTTTAGTCTACTTCCCACTACAACCATATTTCTTTAAGTTTTCACAAGAGTAGCAATATTTTTGCTTATCTCTAGCCTTGATGAATGCTAGAATTATTAAGAGCTAAATAGCCGTTTTGGCTTCAACTTTGCAGGACACAAAGGATTCAATACTATGGAGATGACAACATCTAGGAGTGGAATTGGAAGTAGATTTGATTCAATATTTGTGGCAATTCAAACACTTTGGCCTCACACGCCATCTTTTAGCAAAGGCATGTTAGATGGTACAAATTATATCCTTTTGGAATTTCAAGATTATAGCTATCATTGATTCTTATTATCTTTTGATGATATGGTGATGGGAGGAAACCAAGAGTCACAACCTATGCTCAGCACATCAAATCCAAGTATGACCATTATCTAAAACAAAAAGCTTCTACAAGCTAGAAAAATAACTAATATAGATGCAATCTACGCTATGCTGACCAATTTTGTGGAATTTGTTCTACCTCGCATTCATCATACATCCAATGCAAGTGAGGAAATGAGTATGGTCAAGACTCACTATGAGTTGCAAAACTAAACATACATTCAAAATCTATAAAAATCAATTGGAAGAAGAGAAGTTCATTGAGGGGAAGTAGGCAAAAGAATCCACTGTTGGTGCAAATACCAAGCCAACACAGTTGTCTAGATATAAAGACTTCATGTACAAAAGGTTGAAGTTCCATGAAACGATTGCTATGGATTCTTTACTTTCTTACCACTTGTAAAAGTCTATTTGACTTGGAGGAATATTTCTAGCTACCACTAAATTCATGGAGTTTGTTAGATGGAAAAGTTACAAATTTATTTGAAGGAAATATCTCCTAGATTGGAGGATCACTTTTAGTGAGAGCCAATGAAGAATTCAAATTCAAAATTCAAATGCATCATCTATAAGAGATGACTGAAAAAACTCGCGGTTAAGATGACTCGAATTTCGAGTTCTTCTTGTCGACATTGTAAGAGAGTGAGGCTCACATCATAGCCTACACTACTCATTATCATTAGGCATTATTTATCATGCCAATAATCTTGTACAACATTGTCTTCTAATACAATAGATCAATACTTTTCATCTATGGTCTCTCTATCATAGTTACTCAAAATAGTCATTTTGTACTGCTCATATCTCACTCAGTTCTTCACCATTTTCAATGTTTTATAGCTTTTTGGAAGCCACTCTAAGTCCTCTACTTGCCCACAAATTTTGAAGATATTCCATTCAGCAAATTTGAAGAAAAGCGCATCGACGTACCTACTGGTCAAACTCTACAGAGGTCCTAAAAAATCGGGGGTAATCATTTGATTGCTAAATTGATTGCTCTATGTATGGTGCATCATTTTACGTAATTCCACTTGGAATCATTAGCTACTTAATATAATTTGATATCCCCAAAAGGAATGTTTCTAACTTCTATTGTGCTGGAAGCACTGAGCTTATTAAGCAGCAGGAGTGTGAACAAAAATAGAAGGTTTTCTTTGATCCTTCAACTTGGAAGTAGTATGTTTTGAATCAGTAATTTCTCACATCATTTCCAAAGTACGTAAGCACTTTTTTAGTATCATTGGAAAGCTAGGAGGGCCTACAACTCAACGCTGAAGCAAAAAGGGGTTGGTACAAAGCAAGGATTTGCAGTACCTACTCATTTCTTGGAGTGTCCATCCATCCTTCCCAACAGTGGTATCAGAGCAAAGCTAAGGTAAAATGGGAGATGGTTTTCCTTCTTTCATTGATAAATTGGACAGGAAAAACTATCAAGCATGGTCCTTGAGGATGAAGACATACTTGCAAGGAATGAGCCTCTATGGATACATCTCAGCAGATGAGGAGATGCCCATTTTCAGAAGCAACGGACAACCTACAAGAGAGGAGCATGAAAGACTCAATACATGGTGAGCCAAGGATGCATTAGCAAGGTCATACTTACTTAAATCCATCTCTAATTTTCTTCTTCCACATATTAGGAACTGTAAGTCATCCCAATAGACTTGGGAAACATTGTCTTAATACTTCTCTTCCAACACAAGGGCTAGGAAGAACCAATTGTGGATTGAGTTTACCACTCAATGAAAGAAACCAAAGCAAGGCATCTTAGAGTATGTGACCAAAGTTAAAGATATAGTTGATCAATTGGCAAGCATAGGAGAAGAAATTGAAGAGGAGTCGATTGTAAGACAAGTAATCAATGGTATTAAAGTAGATGACAAATGGGAGAGCTTCACAATTGCCATGGACTTGTCCATGGACATGCAGATTCCAAACCTTAGCACACTCATGGGGAAACTCTTTATCTGTGAAGCTAAGCTCTACAAGAATGGAGATTCATCAAGAGGTAACAGCTCTTCTGCCCTATACAGAGATAAAAGTAAGTCTAAAGAGAAAGGAAAGAATAAGTAGATTGAGGATGAAGGAACTACCTCCCAAGCAAACTATGCAGGGAGAGGTAGAACCTCAAGAGGAAGGGGCAGAGGAGGTAAGGAAGGTAGGGGGATACCTTATAACTCCTCACCATGTAATATTTGTGGATTGTCAAATCATACTACAGATGAGTGTTACAGTAACTTCAAGAATCAGAGAGGTAGACGATATCAAAGAGGTGGATATACACAATCAAGAGGAAGATTCAACCATCATCAAGGTTACAATAACAACTACAACAACAACTACACTAACCACTACCAAGGAGGCTACAAAGTAAATGATGACCATCTTCTCCACATTGACTCAGGATGCTCAAACCATGTGGCAGGCAATGTAGCTCTTCTCTGTGATCTTGAGGAACCAAAGGATAAGCATCAGGTACAAGCAGGTGATGACACCAAGCACTCAATGATCAAGGTAGGAAATGTTAATACCTCTGATGGAAATAGAAATATGTTGAGTACGGTTCTATGTGTACCTACAATTACCAAGAATTTGATGAGCGTTGGACAGATTGTGGAAAAGGGTTTGCAGGTCAGGTTCAATCAATATGGAGCATTTCTGGAGGATCCGCAACATGGATTTAAGGGAATTGCCAAAGTATAAATGATAGGTAGATTATTCACTTTTGAACTTGAAGATACAAAGAATATTGCACACTATAGCTACAAAGAACAAACACTATCAGAGCTTGAAATTTGGCATAAGAGATTAGGGCATATTGGTGAGAGAACTTTAAGACAAATATGTAGAGATCAAATTTTGCCTGGGATACCTAATGTATCCAACCAACACATGATCTATAAATGTGGTCCTTGTCAGGTTGGAAAATCTCACATGTTACCCTCCTCAACGAAAGGCTATATGCATGAGGACTATCTAGAGGTTGTTCATACAGATGTATGGGCACCAAGTAAGGATCCCTCAATTTTTGGATCAAGGTATTATGTATCTTTCTTAATGATTTCAGTTGGTGGACTATCTTGTACTTTATGAAGCACAAATTTGAAGTATTTAGTTGTTTTAAAAAATATCTTGCACTTGTTGAGAACCAAACATAAAGAAGCCTTAAGAGACTAAGGTCAGATGGAGGAGGTGAGTACTTCTCAAATGCATTTGATGCATTCTTGCAAGATAGAGGAATCAAGAGAGAAATCACAACAAGGTATACCCCTGAGCAAAATGGGGTGGGAGAGAGGAGAAATAGACTTATTGTTGAAACAGCTAGGTCAATGTTAAATGAGAAAAAAATACCTAACTACCTATGGGCATAGAGTGTATCTACTGCCACTTATCTTGTAAACATGTTGCCATCCAAAATCTCTTGATGGGATGACCCCATATGAAGCATGGCATGGTAGAAGACCTTCTCTTGATCATTGCAAGATCTTTGGATGTGTTGCATATGTACATATCCCTTCTCAAATAAGAGGTAAGTTAGACCCTAAGGCAGAGAAGTGCATCTTCATAGGGTATGACTTGAATCAGAAAGCGTACAGGTTCTACAATCCTTCCAACACAGGATTTATGGTCAGTAGAGATGTTGTCTTTGATGAGAATGAATCTTGGTTTGAAAGTCAATGCAGGAAAGTAAAGCTACCTTATGACTTGGTAGAGAAATTTCCAAGCCTCACTAAGGAGGAGCCTAATCAGATGAAGACATCAACTTAGATGATGAGGACATCATCAACTTAGAAGAATTCAAGGCATGGAAGTCCAAAGGCAAAGTCAAAATGAAGAAGTTGGAGGATATACCTGAGTCATCCAATCAAGCAATCAGAAGATCACAAAGGGAGAGCAAGAAGCCAATAAGATATGGGTATGACACTTCCTTAGTTACCAAGCACCCTGTTTATCTTGCAAAAGACTTGTCATTTGAAGAGCCGTCATCATATGAAGAGGCAAATATCAAGGCAGAATGGAAGGAAGCTATGGATGAGGAAATTGAAGCACTCAAGGAGAATGATACTTGGAAGATAGTGCCAAAGAAGGAGTCTATGAAGGTAATTGGTTCTAGATGGATCCATAAGATCAAGAGGAATTCGGATGGATCAATAAGCAGGTACAAAGCCAGACTTGTGGCTAAGTGTTTTGCACAAACCCAAGGAGTTGATTATGAAGAAACCTTCTGAACTATGGCCAAAATGCCAACCATCAGGGTATTGGTAAATGCATTTCTAAATGGCTAGATTTCAGAGGAGGTGTACATGTCTCACCCTCCTGGCTATGAGGATCCAAGCAAGGTAACATATGTATGTAAATTGAACAAAGCTCTTTATGGATTGAAGCAGGCACCTAGGGCATGGAACCATAGGTAGACAACATATCTTCAGGATGAAGGATTCATCATGAGTAAAGCAGATACTTCTCTGTTTATCAAGAGAAGTAATTCAGAGGTGATATATCTATGTGTATATGTTGATGATATCAGACTCACAGGTAATGATGCTAATGGCATCAAGCAAATTAAGAATCAAATGATGCACAAATTCAAAATTAGTGACCTTGGATCACTAAAGTATTTTCTTGGACTTTAGTTAGTCTACACTAACTTTGGAATTAATATTACTTGGAGAAATTTTATACAAGACATGTTAAAGAAGTTTCATTTGCAGGATGCCAAGGTAGAAAGCACTCCAATAGAGGTAAACCAAAAGTTAAGTGCTCATGAAGGTGATGTGCTTGAGAATATTGTAGGTTACCAAAGCATAGTTACTTTGACAAGGATTGATATTGCTTATGGAGTAAGTGTCTGGAGCCAATTTATGCACAAACCTAGGGCACCTCATTTGGAAGCTGCCAAGAGGATTTTGGAGTACCTTAAGGGCACTCAAAATCAATGATTATACTTTCCTCATACCTTAGATTTGGACATCAAGATATATTCAAATGCAGATTGGGCAGGTTGGAAAGATGATAGAAGGAGTACCTCAGGTTATCTATCTTTTGCACGTGATAAACCTATATCATGGTCTTCAAAGAAGCAACCTAGTGTTGCTTTATCTTCTACAGAGGCAGAGTATAGAGGATTGGCCAATGCTACTCAAGAGGCCAGATGGATCAAATTATTATATACAGATTTAGGCTTGCATACTACATCTCCAATGATTTTTGGAGATAATACTAGCTCACTACATCTTGCAGAAAATCCTATTTATCATGCTAGGGCCAAGCATATAGAGGCCCACTATCATTATGTGAGAGAGAAGCTATTGAGCAAGGGGATTCAGTTGGCATATATATCAACTAATATGCAATGTGCATACTTATTGACTAAAGCATTAGATGGTACAAAATTTTGCAAGTTTAAGTTTATGATTGGATTGCAGGACATTCAAGAAGATTGAACAAGAAGACCAAGCCAAGATTTTTGGCTTGCGGGGGAGTTGTTGGTGCAAATACCAAGCCTACACACTTGTCTAGATATAAAGACTTCATGTACAAAAGGTTCAGGTTCCATGAGAACCATTGCTATGGATTCTTTACCTTTTTGCCACTTGTAAAAGTCTATTTGACTTGGAGGAATATTTGTAGCTACCACTAAATTCGTGGAGTTTGTTAGATGGAAAATTTACGACTTTATTTGGAGAAAATATCTCCTAGATTGGAGGACCACTTTTAGTGAGAGCCAATGAAGAATTGAAATTCAAAATTCAAATATATCATCTATAAAAGATGACTGAAAAAACTCGCAGTTCAGATGACTCCGATTCCGAGTTCTTCTTGACTACATTGTAAGAGAGTGAGGCCCACATCATAGCCTACACTACTCATTATCATTAAGCATTGTTTATTATGCCAATAATCTTGTACAACATTGTCTTCTAATACAATAGATCAGTACTTTTAATCTATGGTCTCTCTCTCATAGTTACTCACAACAGTCAATTTGTACTGCTCATATCTCAGTCATTTCTTCACCACTTTCAATGTTCTATAGCTTGTTGGAATCAGCTCTACGTCCTCTATATGCTCACAAATTCTGAAGATATTCCATTGAGTAAATTTGGAGAGAATGCATCGAAGTACTTACTAGTCAAACTCTGTAGAGGTCCTTAAGAAATTGGGGGTAATGATTTGATTGCTAAATTGATTGCTCTATGTATTGTGCATCATTTTAAGTAATTCCACTTGGAATCATTAGCTCATTAAGCGAATTTGATATCTCCAAAAGGAGCATTTCTAATTCCTACTGTGCTAGAAGCACTGAGCTTAACAAGTAGCAAGTGTGTGAACAAAAATAGAAGGTTTTCTTTGATCCTTCAACTTGGAGGTAGTCTATTTTGAATCAATCATTTCTCACATCATTTCCAAAGTACATAAGCACTTGTTTAGTATCATTGCAAAGTTAAGAGGGCCTACAAATCAACTCTAAAACAAAAAGGGGCTAGTACAAAGCAGGGATTTGCAGTACCTACTCATTTTTTGGAGTGTCCATCCATCTTTCCCAACATCCACTATTGAGACCATGAGGCCATGTGATGCGATGGCTTGTGAAGGATTAGAAAAACAAGCAAGTGTCTAGCTCCAAACTTTCTCCAAATTGTCAATCAAAGTACGATGGAGGGATAACTAGTTTCATCCAATACGGAGACCTCAAGATTTGAAATTTGAATTTTCTTTTCACTAGCAAGAAGTAGAAGAGTTGCAACTCAAAGTCCAAGTGGGAGGTAGCAATGGAAACACTACATAATCTAGCAATGCATCATGTAAATATGGTTCCTCAACCAAAGGCAAGATTCAAAAGAAGAGGAGAAATAAAAAGAGTTTTTGAGGAAAAATCTTTGATTTAAAAAGGAACGCATAACTGTAGATTTCCTTTTAAAGATCATATGTTAAGAGCAAAAGGAGATGTCAATGGATGTAGTAGAAGGAAAGTTGGTACGCTCCTTAACAGAAGAAGATTTAATTTTGGATTCATGTGTACTAGATATTGGTGCATCTTTCCAAGTGACCAATGAGAGAGGTCAATCGTGTTCTTTGCATTCTCATAAAGACCCATCATAGGGGCAAAGGTTAGGTGCCTTTTTCTTTTGATTTGAACGTTATGATCTTAAGATGCAATCAAACAGTTCTTATATTCTAAAAAATAAGAAAATAAAAGAAGTAACAATTTATATGAGCTCGGTGCTTCTATAGTATGTATTGGAGTGGGAGAAGTAAGGTTTTCCATGAGTGGTTTGGACACATTGGATTCACAATCTTAAAGGAAATGAAAAAATATGATATTCTTCTTCATGTCTTACCTCTACTGAATGCAAGTCAAGGAACCTTCTACAGATTTGATGGTCAAGAAGTAGAGAGAGACATTCGCACAAGAAAATAAGAGTAAGTCAAATGATCATCTAATTTTGGTATATGCTAACTCGTGTGATAAGATTGCTATGTTTTGTTGAAATTTCCTACCTTGTGATTGTTGATGAGTATAGGGAGAAGATGTGGATGTACAACTTTGGTCATAAGGTTCAAGATTTTAGTAATATTAAAGAACAAGTAGACCTTGCTTAACACGAAATAGGGGAACAAATCAATATATGGGAGTTAGTTGTTTCCTTCTCAAAGAACCATATGTGATGTTTCATTATCATAAAACTCCTTGTCAAGCTAGCCGAGTTTCAAGTAAAAATTATTATTTCATGATAGCTAAGCTTTGCTAAAATGAAAAACATCATAAACTAAAAATGTTTGCAACATTTGAAATGCTTCTTGCATACCTTCTTGGATTGGACATATCAATGGATTATTGATATTTCATGGAAGGAAACAAAAAATGGAATCTCCCTTTCCCAAGAAGCTTGGGCTAGCTCTTAAGCATTGACACCTTTCCTCAACTAATCCAACCATCCTTCAGTCCCTCTCTTTAGCATGACCTTCTTGCATTCACTAGAGGTGCATAACATGATATCTAATAGAAAGGAGAACGCAGCCACACTTCTAGATCATTTGTTTCCATCTCATGTGGGGTAAGATAGAGACTAAGTGAACACTATTCCATTACGGACATGGCTTATCACCCTCTAGCAAACCATTCATGCTCTAAGCTTTTTATTGACCAAAGTTTCTCTAGAAAAGCTTTTTTATTGAACAAAGTTTCTCTAGATCCTCGAACCTATCCATTGGGAGTATATTGGGTGTGTGCATGAATTGACTTAGGAAACTCAAAGTATAGCTAGTATTTACTCTTGTGAGTGTAGTATAATTGAGAATCCCCACTAAGCTTTGATAGCTTCTGGCATCTTGAATAGTTTCTCCTTAATGAGCACTTAATTTGGAAATTACTTCCATAGGTTTACCTACAACCTTAGCATTTTCTATATTGAATATCACAAGCATGTCTTTAATGTACTTATTTTGAATGAGCTATATGTTTTGATCTATATATATAGTACTTCCAATACAAGAAAGTATTTCAGATTCCCTAGATCACTTGTTTTAAAGTGTTCCTTCATTTGATGTTTGATTCATCTAATGCCTTCACCATCACTACCTATAACTATAAGTTCATCCACATATGCACATAGATATATGACTTATCCATCTAATCTTTTAATGAATAGAAAATGGATCTTCTTTTCTCAACACAAATCCTTTGTCCTACAAGTAAGTGACTAGTCTATGCTTCCAAGCTCTAAGAGCCTTATTTTTCCCATATAAGATTCTTCTTAATCTGCAAAAATAATAAGGATGTTATGAATATTAAAAACCATGACATTGAACCATTGATGCCTTTTAGGAGATCCATCCATTGAGAAAGGCATTCTTCACGTCCATTTGATATATCTTCCAATCCTTAGTAGCTGAAATACTCATTACTACTTTGATTATAGGGATCTTTGGTACAAGAGAAAAGGTCTTCTCATTATAAATGCCTTTGGTATGAGCATATCCCTTGGCCACTGGCCTAACCTCATACCTATTTATCATTCTGTCAAATAACATTTTTACCTTATTGGTCCATTTGGATCCAATACGCTTCACGATTAATGTCTTGAGAAAGTGACCAAATAACTCACCTAAGGTAGCTAGACTGACCTAACATATTTGAATTCGAATTTGAGATGATAAGGATGAACAATACTCCATGTTAGTTGAGGTGTATTGAGTCTTGACTAGCATACATTTTAGATACTTCAAATGTCAAAAAGAAATGGTGCACATCTTTGAATACGGATCCTTAGTGTTGAAAATCCTAGCTTGTGTTTTGAGAATGGCTCTCATATCTTGCTATTGGCTACTTTTTTTTTATGAACCTCCCCTTCTCAATTACATTACTAGTATTAACAAGACCAAGTTTTTTTTCTTTTGCTGAGCTATTTGTAACATGTTTTCATTTCCATGACTCTTTACCTCTGAACAAAAACTAATAGGTGAATGTTTTCCTAAGTAGTTTGTGGATTCCTTCAGCACGTTAGGTGTTCAAGAAATGGAGTGATCAAATCTAGATATCTAACTAAGGAGTGAAGAGCATGAGGATGTTTGTTTTCTACTTAACATTTTATGATGCCCACACCATTAAGTGCTACTTTTCTATTAATCAATTAATAATTCTCTTTGTTTTATTTTCTTCCTTGAGAGATCAAGAAATGTATTTCCTCTTATTATCTTTGAGGAGAGATCCTAAAAAGTCCGGATGACCCCCTAACTTGTTAAATTCATTTCGCATCCTATGGTACAACTAAATTCAGGTAGGCACTTCAACTATATATGTGCAAAAGATCTCTTGTCAATTTATACGAGGTTGTGAGCTTTGCGCATAACATTGAGACCATCTATTCTTACAATAGAAGGTACTTCACATATCTTGCATATCCAAGTTATCTATTTTGATGCAAACATTTGATAATAATGTTCCAAAGGACTTGGTGGTTGCAAATGCTTCATTGTGAAGCTAAAGGAGTCCATAAGCATCCTTGAAGTTAGATTAATAGATGTAAAGCAAGTTTTTGTGTAGTATCAACTCATCTGTGGAACCTATCATACTATCTCATCACAGTGGTATCAGAGCAACAATAAATCAACATGGGAGATGGATTTCCTTCATCGATAGACAAGATGGATCAAGGTAACTACTCAGCTTTGTCACTTAGAATGGAAGCTTATTTTCAAGGGAGAAATTTCTATGGTTACATATCTAGAGATGAGATGATGCCAATCCCTAGAAGCAAGGGCCAACCAACTCACGAAGAACAAGAGAGGTTAAACACATGGTGCTCAAAGGATGCCCTAGCAAGGTCATATATTCTAAACTCAATCTCTAAGTATTTTCTTCCACACATAGGAGTTTCAAGTATTCAAAATAGACTTGGAATGCTCTTGAAGCATTCCTATCCTCAAGTACCAAGGCAAGAAAAAATCAATTATGGATGGAATTCACCACACTCAAGAAGATGCCCAAGCAAAGTGTAATTGATTTTGTCACCAAAATTAAGGACATAGCAAACCAACTTGGAAGCATTGGTCAAATCATTGATGAAGAGCAGATAGTAAGGCAAGTGATCAATGGAATAAAGGCAGATGACAAATGGGAAGCTTTCACCACAGCCATGGACCTCTACATAGACATGTAGGTTCCAGATTTTAACAGCCTCATGGGATAATTGTTGACACATGAGGCAAAGCTTATGAGGAATGGAGCCAACACAAAAGGTAATTGATCCTCTAATCTCTATAAACATAAACATAAGAATAAATAAACTAAAGGAAAAGGTAAAAAGTCTAATCATGAAGGTAGTACCTCTTAAGCAAACTTTGTAGGAAGAGGTAGAGGTTGAAGAGGAAGAGGCACAGGAGGTAGACAAGGTAGGGGGAGAGCTCAAAGCTCATCTCCATGTGCCATATGTGGCTTATCTAATCACATCAGTGAGAAATGTTTTAGGAATCCTAGGAACTAAAGAGGAAGAGGTTACACTAGAGGAGGCTATGGAAGCTCAAGAGGTATATTCAACAACAATAATGGTTACAACAATAACTCATACAATAACAACAACTACCAAGGAGGATACAGATGAAGAAGAGAATACAACAATTATGCACATGATCAAGCACAAGAAGACCAACTTCGTCTGACGAACATGACCATGAGGCAAGGTAAAGAAAATGAAGATGTATTCTATATAAGACTCAGGTTGCTCAAATCATGTGGCAAGGAATGTAGCTCTACTCTAAGACTTGGAGGATCCAAGGAATAGACATGAATTTCAAACAGTAGATGAAACAAGACATCTAGTGGAGAAGATAGACAATGTGAATACTTTTGATGGTAATATGAACCTATTGAGCAAGGTATTGTATGTGTCAACTATCACCCAAAATCTCATAAGTATAGATCACATTGTTGAGAAAGGATTTTAGGTCAGATTCACAAAGAATGGAGCATTTGTTGAGGATCCGCACCAATGATCATAGAGAATAGAAAGAGAAGAAAAATCAAGTAGGTTGTTTACATTTGAACTTCAAGATAGGAGAAATATTGCATTCTTGAACTATGGTAGCGAAACTTTATCAGAGTTGGAAATTTGGCACGAGGTTAGCTCACATAGGTGAAAGAGCTCTAATGCAAATTAATAGGGACTAGACTTTAATTGGTCTTTCAAATATCTCCAAAAAACACATGATCTACAAATTTAGTGCTTGTCAATTTGGTAAGTCTCATAGACAACCACTCACAACGAAGGGGTACATTCATGGAGACCTATTGGAGCTAGTTCATAGAGATGTATGGGGACCAAGCAAGGAGCCTTCAATCTCTGGATCCATGTATTATGTGTCATTCATTGGTGATTTTAGCAAATGGAAAATATTATATTTTATGAAGCATAAAGATGAATTTTTTTCATGTTTCAAGAAATATCTATCACTTGTAGAAAATCAAATAGGTAAAACCTTGAAGAAATTAAGGTTAGATGGAGGGGGAGAATATTTCTCCCATGACTTTGATTCTTTTATCCAAGAGAGACGGATCAAAAGAGAAATTACTACTAGGTATACTCCATAGCAAAATGGAGTGGGAGAGAGAAGAAATAGAACCATAATGGAGGTTGCAAGGTAAATGTTAAATGAGAAACAACTACCCAACTACTTATGAGTAGAGGCTATATCTAGCACCACATATCTGATCAATGGACTCCCATAAAAAACATTGGATGGGATCACACCATATAAAGCATGGAATGTAAGAACACCTAGCCTTGATCAGTGTGAGAACTTATGCCTACCCTCTCTCCTAGTTCAAGGCACGGTCATATCTCCATATCTCCATCGTGGTGTGTCGCACTAATCCGTGATTGACAGACAGAGGCTCATTCCACGACAGACAGCGTACTTTCGTGACAAACGGCTCTTTCGGCGATAGTTTCGACAGACGGCTCATTCCACGATAGAGAGAGGGCTCTCGCGATAGACAGTTTTTTTTTGCAATCCCGCGATAGACGGTTTTTGCAATCCGCGACAGACGGTTTTTTGCTTACTACGATAGCCGGCTTTACCTCTTTGCATTCCGCGACTAACAAATTTTCCTCCCTCGGCTCTTGTGCCTTGTTCTTTGCTAATCACAGGCGGCACTTCTACCTAGAATTAAAGCATTGAAGACTTCCCAGCATGCTTTTTGGAAGGATAGGTGGCTTTTCTCCGCGATAAATGCTTTTCAATCGATCGCGATACGCACTTTGGGCGATAGACAGAGAGCCGCATACTTCGACTCTGTCAGTCGTGGCTTTTCAATCGATCGCGATTCGCGTTGCTCACTTTGGGCGATAGACAGAGAGACGCATATACGAATCTGATTGGAGGTGCAGAGCTGAAGGGCGTCTATCGTGAAAACTCCATCTGTCGCGCGGGGAGCAGCCTACTGGACCATCTATCGTCGGAGCTTTGCTGTCTGTCGCGCACCCCTCACGAGGTGTCTATCGCAGCGCAATCCGTGGCTGTCTGTCGCGCACCCCTCACGAGGCGTCTATCGTAGCCCAGGACCGTTTACCGTTTTCTTAATGCGAAAATTGCCGCCTGCTCCACGCTCGGACTTAAGCGGCACCATTCGAGCGCATGTGGGCTCTGCCACGTGCGATTGACAGGGTTCCTTTGGTTCATAAGTGCAGCAGACGTAAGAGCAGAGCAGGAGTGACAGTTCAAAGGTTAGTACTTAATACTCGATAGTTTTCTTTCCTCCTCCAAGCCGCTTGTATGGAAGGTTTTCGTAGCTTGAATTAGAAAAAAGAAGAAAAAAAAAAAAGAAGGAAGAAGAAGAGAAAAAGAAAAAAAGAAAGTGAAGAAGAAGAAAAAAAAGAAAAAAAAAAGAAAAGAAAAAAAAGAGAAAAAAAGAAAAAAAAAAAAGAAGAGAAAAAGAAGAAAAAGAAAAAGGAAATTAGAAAAGTTTCAAAAAAGTAGAAGTGTGCTCCCCTCTTTTGTGGGATTTTTGGCCTTTTTGTTTTTCCCTGAAAAGCGGAGTATTTGGCTGCGATGTGATCGGTGGGGGGAGTTTTCCTTGTCTGTGGTCTGCTTTCTCTCTATGTTGGAGGGTCTTGCCGCTGGGCATTGAAAATTAAAAGTGGTGCAAGTTCCTTCGGCCATGGATGTGGCTTCGTCCTCCCTCGTGAAAAGTAATCGGGCCCCCCCCCTGGGGAGACCGGCACTCTGGCCGCTCTGCTAGAGGGGGGGTCATGTGCCGCCCCTGGGGCATCCGAAAGTGTTGAATCCCCCATCGTTTCCCTCAATAGACCCGCAGTTCTGTCTGCTCAGGAGGAGCTCAAGAAAGTTTGCCTCGTCGGCCAAGTGTTTGGCCCTAGGCCCCCGCTCGAAATCGTGCGACAATGGCTTCGAAAAGAGTGGTTTCCTCGAGGACTAATCGTCAGCAAATGCCAGTTCTTACCAGCAAACCACATGCTACTAGTCTTCGAAAATGAAGAGATGGCGTTCCAAGCCCTAAGCGTTGGCACCTGGCAGCTCGGTCGGACGACCCTGTGCTTATTCAGATGGTCTCCGGACTTTACCCCCGACAAATCGAAATCACTTCGGTACCCTCTTTGGGTTGAGCTCCCTAACCTCCCATACTTCTTGTACAACTTCGTGTGGGACATAGTCTCCCCTATCGGCAAGCCGTTGGCTTCACGAGAAGACATTGGTGGTCTCATCTATGAGGGTGCAAGACACTCGTTCAATGCTAGATGGCACCCACAAATCTGCGTCGAGGCCGACCTCAGTTCGCCGCTTCCTGCAACGATCAAAGTGGACATGGGCGAAGGAGATGTTTGGGAGCAGAATATCACCTACAAAAACCTCCCCAACGCGTGCTTTCGTTGTGGCCAGCAAGGTCACAGGATTAAAGACTGCCCTCTCATGCAAAAAAACAAGCGATTTCAAGAAGCCCCCAAAACTGCTCAAGACAACTTTGACGTTTTGACCCACTTGACCAAGGAAGGGGAAGGCAAGGGCCTCCGCAATCCTCAAGCTGATGCCGATGGCTTTACCGAAGTTAGAAGAAGAAGGAAAAGAAGTCCGAGGGCCAACGGGGAGAGGCACAACCTGCCAATTGCCCCACACAACAATCTGTATTGCAATCTTGGAGAGGAGATCAACGAGCTCGACTACCCAGGTGGGAAGCCACCTGCGGTAGACAACTACGACGAAGCCCTAGAGATCCCTGACAACAAAGAAACCCCCCAGGAGGGCTACATTACAAGTAAAGAAGATGGTTTCACTACTAATAATGAAGACAACATGGATAGTGAAAGTTCCATCATTGGATCGACGATCCCGGAAACGATGCCGAGCACAGAGCCCAATTCTTCCCAGCGGGGGGCATCCCGCAAAGGGAAACAGCCTTTGGAGTTACCCTGGAAAAGCCCCCATAAGAACCGATTTCTAAGTCGGGATCAGATCCCAGCGAAAAAGAAAGATGAAGCCAAGAGAAGAAAAGACAAGGCTCCCTCCCGCAAAGAGGGATCAATACACAAATGATTGTCATCTCGCTAAATGCTAGGGGGCTAACCGACCCCTCAAGAGCGGCCATCATTGGTCAATGGCTCCGCGACACTAGCTTAAAACCAGACATTATATGCATTCAAGAGATTAAAATTGACGGAGAAGACCTTCTGAAGCGACTCAGACAGGTTTCCTCGGCCCATGTGTGGATCCCAACTAAGCACCAGCGGGGGTCCGGTGGAACGGCTATCGGTGTTAAACAACCCTGGCTTGAAAAGCTTGAGAACTCCATTGAAGATGTAAATCACCGCTGGATTGCGGTTTCTTTTGGTGCTCCCCTCTGTGTCACTATGGTTTCTTTGTACGCCCCTAACGGGGATTTGGAGAGGCTGAACACTTGGACTTCTCTTGACTCGCTTCCCCACAAAGTGCTTATATGTGGAGACTTCAACATGGTGGAGGACCCTATGGACAGATGGATGGGCAAGGGCAGGGTCATCGACAGTCGGGAGAAAGAAACGTGGGACATGACCAAACTCCACTTGGATCTGGTCGAATTCAAAGACTCGAATGGCTTTTCCTGGTCGAATCTCCAAGCGGGCGAGGATCTGAGGAAGGCTAGGCTTGATAGAGGCTACATCTCTCAGAGCTTTACTCAACTGTGGGGCCACCCTTCCATCAAGCAACGTACTGACCTCACCATCTCTGATCACTACCCGATCGTTATCACCTTTCAACCTTCCAACAGGATCCACAAGGCTCCGTGGTTCCATGCCAACGCTTCCACCTTCTCTCTCCCCTCTGTCCACCAAGAGATTGCCGATGTGTGGAAGGTGGCGTTCGCCTCTGGCTTGGCCCCAGCCAAGTGCTGGAGAAGTGCGGTCGACAAGTCTCGCAAGATCATGATCAGAACTAAAAAGATGCTCGAGACAGTGCGGCGGGCTCGTAGGGAAGCGCTTTACCACAGACTCTGGCGACTCGAGGAGGAAGTGAACAAAGGAAAACACCAAGCCCAGAAAGGTCTCCGAAAAATCAGAGCAGCGTTGAGATACGAGGAAGAAATACAAAGGAAAAACTTGCAAATCTTCTTCAAGGAGTGGTGGGCTGGAAAAGCCGACAAACCCACCAAAGAGATGTGCAGTATCCTTAAAAGGAAACACAACAGAGAGACGATTCCCCTACTGCTTGACCCACATGGCAATGTATGCAACTCGGAAGAAGATAATTTTGGCATCATCGAAGGGCACTTCACGAGACTCCTGGGAACCTCGAACCCCCTCTCCCACCATAGAAGGGACTGCATGGCTGCCATTTCTAGGGTTTCCCCCGGGAGAATACCACCCAACCTCCACTCCCTGCTTCATGCCCCGATCTCTGAATCAGAAATCATTGAGGTCATTGATGCCCTCCCTTTCGGTAAAAGCCCGGGACCCGACGGACTCACTAATGAGTTTTTTAAATCCTTCAAGCTGGTGGTCGCCACCCCTCTTCGGTTGGTTTGGCAAGAAGCGCTAAAATTCGGTGCTCTTCCCTCTTGTATAAATAATGGAATTATCAAGCTGATTCACAAGAAGGGGGAAAAAAACAGAATCGAGAACTGGCGGCCAATTACGATGCTCCAAACAGGATACAAGATCCTCGCCAAAGTCATTGCCAACAGACTTGCGTGCCACCTGAGATCTTGGCTTAGTGAGGACCAAAAAGGTTTCATCAAAGGCAGGTCCATCCTGGAAACCATTATGGATATTTGGGAAGGTATTCAATTTGCAAATGAGTCTAATCAAGATGTGGTCTTCCTCAAGATCGACTTTGACAAAGCTTACGATAGGCTCGAATGGGACTATATTCTGCAGTCGCTCCAAGACCTCGGATGTAGTCAGAAATTCACCAAGATGATCGCGACCCTTCTCGGCAACGCAACGACCCAAATTAACGTGAACGGCAAACTTTCGAAGGCGATCCATCTTAAAAGATCTATTAGACAAGGGTGCCCCCTTGCCCCCCTTCTCTTTGCCATCGCCACTGAGGGGCTGAGCAGACTTGTGGCTCATCATGTGGAGGCTGGCAATATCAAGGGCCTCCAGCTACCCCACGACCACAGTCAAATCATCATGAGACTTTTCGCCGACGATATGAACGCGTTCGTTCACAATGATAATACCAGCCTGGAGACTTTCTGGAGGTGTCTTCATACCTTTTGTGAGGCCTCTGGATCCAAAATCAACCACAATAAGACCGCCTTTAGGGCCATTGTGGGACATCAACCTGGCCTTCTCATTGATCATGGCTGCCAAATCATTCCGCAGGGCCAAATCTTTCGGCTGCTAGGAATCCCCCTGGGGTTTGGCGTCTCTATGGAGCAGCGATGGAACTGGGTGCTGGCCAAACTTGAAAACAAGCTCAATTACTGGAGAGGCATGCAAAACAATCTCGCTGGACGGGCGATGGTTATCAACACGTTCCTCCTCTCGTCTACCATCTATTTCCTTTCTTGCTGGAGACCGAATGAGCAAGGCCTGTCCAAACTGAATAGCATCTGCAGAAACTTTCTTTGGACGGGTGATCATAACAGAAGGGGGGTGCCTAAAATCAAATGGGCCATCTGCACCAGCCCTAGAGATAGCGGGGGGCTTGGCATCCTGGACATTGGGTGTATGGCTAACAAACTGGAAGCCAAATGGATGATTAAAGCTTGGTGCAATAGGGAGGCCTCGTGGGCCAAGCTGATCTTCAGAAACAAAAATGAGTTGGCTCTCACGGGGTCCCCGAACTGGAGAAACCTTGACATCATGACACTGCTATTCTCCCCGATACCTGTCTTCCCGAAAGGCTCCAACCTCGTCTGCTCTCTTTGGAAGGGCTGGAATAAAGTCAAAAGCTTCACAAGAATTAGTGAGGACTGGAAGTGGGCGGCCGGAATCAGACAAAACGATTCTATTTGGTTTCCGATTCATGGCATCAGGAGTGTGGAGTCGTGGAACACTCATAACGCCAAGAAGTTATGGAACAAAGGATTCAAAAAATGGAAACACCTCTGGAAACATGACACCAACAGCTGGATCAGCTACGAGGATATCGACCCTCGCATAAACATCTCCTACGAAGAATGGAACACCTTGCAAAGCAGATGCCTCGCTTGGGATCGTCACAAAACCCGCCTTCTCATGGGACATGATGCTCCGAACGCGCGTGGTCTCAAATGGCACAATGGGAATAGCCTACTCAAAATCTCGAACATCAAAGAAACGACTGACCTCCAGGTCAGCCTCAACAAGAAGTGGTGCCTGTCTTGGACGCGGCTTCGGTGGGACATGAAATTCATGGGTATCTGGCACCCACTTATAGAGATTAAGAAGTCTGTTCTCTTATGGCAAATTCTTCATCGAGGAATTTGGACTAACCATAAGGCAAACAAAATTTGTGGGATCCCTCCGTGGTGCAAGCGCTGCCACCGTGCAATCGAAGATGTCCCACACATCTTCCTTACTTGCCCCAACTCCTACAGAATCTGGCAGACGGTTGGACTGAAAATCAGAGTTCAGAAACAGCTTAGTTGGAAACAAGTCCTTTTGGGAGAAGCGATTGGATGCTCGGCGGCTCTCTGGAACGCAATCAGAGGGGAAGTCCTGTGGAAAATTTGGCGGGAGCGGTGTGCTCTCAACTTCGGCGACCCTCCCAGGGAGTGGTCGATTGAAAAATCTCTTTTCCTCCTTGGCAAAAGGATTGTCAACAGTAAGAAATCCCCCCCCTTCAGGCACCATCAAGTCCTCCTTTTGATCAACAACAAGCTCAAACCCAAGTGGGTCCCGCATGAGGGCGACGAGAGGGTGATCAACCTTCTTTGTAATGCAACCTAGGAATCAACCAAGCTTCCCCTGCCTTGTGGGATTTGGGGGGTCCCGTGGGCACTAGTCCCCTTCTTTTGTACCTTTGTTTCTTAATTTAATTCAAGTCCGGGAGAGTAGGCTATTGCCGAACTTCCTTTATATAAAAAAAAAGCCTTGATCAGTGTAGGATCTTTGGGTGCCTAGCATATGCACACATACCTTCACTAATTAGAGACAACTTAGATCCAAAGGCAGAGAAATGCATCTTTATTGTCTATGACCTTAATCAATAAGGTTATAGGCTATACAATCCAAGGAATAAAGGGATCATTGTAAGTAGAGATGTTGTTTTTAATGAAAACAAATCTTGTTTTGAAGATGATTGCAAGAAAATCAAACTTTCCTATGATGTAGAGAAAGACTTTCCAACATTATCAAGAAGGATGAACATATACTTGAAGCATTAAGTGATTCTAATGATGATTAGAAGACTCCAAGAAGGGAAGTCTTAGAGATCCAAAGGCAAAGCTAAAGTAGAGGAGTTGGGAGATGTGGCAGAACCATCTCAAAAAGCTATAAGGAGGTCTAATGGAGAGAAAAGGATTCCAAAAAGGTATGGTTATGATAATTGTTTAGTCATTAAACATTCAATATATATAGCACAAGACTCAAAATCTGAAGAGCCATCCACATATGTAGAATCCAAGAAGAAGCCGGAATGAGGGAATACCATGGAAGAAGAAACAGAATCTCTACAAGAAAATCAGACTTGGGAATTGATACCAAGAAACCATCTATGAAGGTTATTGGCTCAAGGTGGATATACAAAGTAAAGAAGAATTGTGATGGCTCAACTTACAAGTACAAAGCAAGGTTTGTAGCCAAAGGGTTTTCACAAACTCAAGGCATTGATTATGAAGAAACATTTTCACCTGTTTCTAAAATGCCTTCTACAAGAGTACTTATGAGTAAAACATCTTCCAAGATTTAGAGGATATATCAAATGGATGTGAATTTTTTTTTTAATGGTTGGATATTTAATGAGGTATATATGGCTCAACCTCCTAGTTTTGATGATCAAACGTACCTTGAACATCTATGCAGGTTGAGGAAAGCCGTGTATGGATTGAAGCAAGCTCCTATAGCTTGGAATCATAGACTTGTCACACACTTGCAGGATAAAGGTTTTATTGTAAGCAAGGCAGATCCTTCCCTCTTCATTAAGAGGAATCATTTAGAGTTTATATAGCTTTTTTTTTATGCTGATGATATAATCATTATAGTAAGTGATGTTGATAGAATCAGGAAGATCAAATCTCAAATGGAAGAGTTCAAAATTAGTGATCTTGGATTACTCACTTACTTCCTAAGATTGGATGTAGTTTACACAAAGGAAGGTATGCTCCTCACTCAAAGGACGTATATTGGAGACATGTTCTCTAATTTAAAAATGGATTATACAAAGGTTATAGTTACTCCCACAGAGGTAAATCTAAAATTAAGTGCTTATGAAGGTGAACTCATTGGGGATGTAACTAGCTATCATAGTTTAGATAAAAGTTTAAATTATGCAACTCTAACTAGAGTAGATATATGTTATGGAGCAAGTGTACTAAGTTAGTTTAGCACACTCTAAGGAAGCCTCATATGGAACCAACCAAGAGAATTTTGAAGTACCTTGAAGGCCACAATCAATGAAGGGTTTTACTATCCATATACATGTTATATAGATGTTAAACTCTTTTCTGGTGGAGATTGGGTAGGCTCTAAAGATGATAGGAAAAGCACATCTATTTATCTTACTTTAGCAAGTACAAAGTTGATTTCATGGTCCTCAGAAAGCAACCCACAATTTCTCTTTCATCAACAAAGGCTTAATCCAAAGGACTTGCAAATTCTGCACAAGATGTTATGTGGATTAGAACCCTATATTCTTATTTAGGGTTGAACACCTAAACTCCACATATATTTGGAGACAATATTAGTTCATTACATCTTGTTGCTAACCCTATCTATCATGCCATGAATAGACATATAGAAGCTCATTACCATCATGTGAGAGAGAAGATCGTAAGGAGATACAACTCTCAGATGTATAAACTCATCGACAATGAATAGATATGATGACAAAGGCTTTGGATGGAAGTAAATTGAACATATTCAAATCAATGATTGGATTATAGGATATCATAAAGGATTGGATTATAGGGGGATCTGTTGCTACAATTAGCAAGACTAATTGCATTGTCAAAACCTTAAGACTACACATTCATTTAGCTCTTCACAAGAGAAAACCACATGTGACCTCATGCTTGTCAATTTGAGCATATTTACTTTGGATAATTGTAAAAGTCAAGAGAAGAATGAGTATCATGAAGTTAGGGATCTAAACCCACGACTCATATGGTAGGAACAATCAATTGAGATCATCTCTAAAGTATAAGATCACTTTTAGGTGAGGGAAAATTCAAATTCAAACTTAGAACATGTGTATAAATACACCTACTTTTGGTCACGAGAAAGAAGAGAAACTCAAAGAGGATTTAAGCTACATTTTTTAGCATACCTTGAGCTCACACTATCTATGTGTAGCCCACTGGACTTTCCTTGTATCATATTTTCATTCGCATATACATTTTGATACATTTCTTCAAATACATTTATGTTTGTTTTCTACTATTGCATCTTCATCGTTATAGGAACTTTGTGGAATAAATTTCTATGTGTCTACTCACTCATTTCCTATACTTTAACTTAGAGTAGCTATAGTGAAATAAGAGTTTTTGCATATCAATTTTCGTCAATTTTGTTTCAGCATATCTTGAGATATGAACCTAAGAAGGTGATTGTGCCTGCATACCTTCTAGATTCTAGAAAGTGGATGATACAGACGATAGCCTTTACTTTCAGAACTGTACCCAACAAAAATACATTTTACTGCCTTATCATCCAATTTTCTGCGATGTTGTTCAGGCATTAGTGCATATGCCAAACAACCAAAAAAATGTAGATGAGCAACAGATGGCTTGCGGCCATGCCAAGCCTCATATGGAGTGATAGACTGCAGCGCTTTAGTGGGACACCTGTTCAGTACATATGTTGCACACATGACAGCCTCAAGCCAGAAACTATGAGGTAAAGCCTGACTCTTGACCATACACCTCGCCATCTCCATGAGAGACCTGTTCTTCTGTTCAACAACTCCATTCTGTTGAGGTGTGTACGGCACTGTACACTGGTGTTTTATCCCACGTTCAGACAGAAATGCATTTAAATCAGAAGACATATATTCCCCCCCCCCCCCCGATCAGAACGGAGGGTGCCCATTTTACATGCTGACAAATTTTCAGCCAAAACCAAAAACTGTTTGAAGCACATGAACACTTTGGACTTTGCTTTGAGTGGATATACCCATGCATTCCTGGAAAAATCATCAATGAAAGTCACGAAGTAAAAGTAATTCCCAAAAGAGGGTGTTTGCATAGGACCACAGACATCACTATGTACAAGCTACAATTTCTACGTAGCCCGAACTGAACCATCTTTTGGAAAGGAGAAACGCTGCATTTTGCCCAAAATACAGCCTTCGCATACATGTTTTCTAGGTGTCTCAAGCTTGGGCAAAGAAGACACCATATTAGATTTCTGCAGCCATAGCAAACTAGCGAAATTCAGATGACCAAAGCGTGCATGCCAAAGCTTTGCATCTGAGATAGCCTGAGAATCATGAATTGCACATGCCGAATCATTCACAGATCTTTCATAGTCTATGAGCTTATACAGCCCACGACATAAAATGCCAGAAGCAATAATAACATCGCCATTTGACAGATCATGAACTGTATATCTGTCATCAACAAATTTCACAACCAAGCCAATCTTGGCTAATGCTGAAACTGATAACAGATTCCTCTTGATCCGTGGCAGAAATAAAGCATATGACAAGGTGAAAGAACTACCATCAACAGTAGTCAAAATGATCTTACCAACTCCCATAACAGGATAAGAGGAGTTGTTGGTGCATGTGACAGTATTCCCTGTAGGGGCAGGCTCGAGTGAAGAGAAGAAACTGCGCTGCGAGGTAATATGTTTGGTCGCCCCACTGTCAAAGTACCAAACATCTAAGTCCACTGCAGACATGCACTACTCATAAGAAGATGGGTCAAAACTGCAAACAGTAGTAAACACCCATTCTTCTTCCTGCACAAGATTAGCAGAGTTTGTTTTTGGTATAGAGGCTTCTGCAACAACCATTCCAGCCTCCTTTTTCTTTGCCTCTTTTGCAGCTAGTTTTGGACAGTTCTTTATGATATGATCATTCCCTTTACAGTACTTGCAAATCAATTTCTGCTTTTCTGATTTCTATTCATCTTTATCCTGGTTCTTCGAGTGTGCAGCATTTGCATATTTCTGCTTACTAGTAGAAGAGGTCCATTTTCCTTTGCCCTTATGACTAGCCAGGAAAGCTTGATCTCCAACACGCATAATGGACCTGTTCTGCCTAGACTCATCTTCTTGCAACAGAACAGAGACTAACTCCTCAAATGATAAGGCATTCGGATTTGCCTTTCATCATCAACCGAAGAGTAGAAGCAAAACTCTGATATGAATCAGGAAGACCATAGAGAACGGTCTGCACAAGTGAGCTATCTGGTATAACCTCATCAGCAGAAATCAACTGTTCCTTCAAATCTTTGATCTTTCTTAGGAAATTGTCCATAGAATCACCTTCATTCATGTGCTCACTCTCCAACTCTTTTCGGAGGTAAGCAACACGAGCCCCATTCCTAGCTTGGTACAATGTGGTAAGTGTATCCCAAGCATCCCTAGCTGTTTTGGAAGAGCGAATATGAGGAATAATGGCACGTTTGACAGACAAAGCTATCAATGCATGTGCCTGGGCATCTCTGCCATCCCAACGCATTTGCTCTGCAGTAGGTGCAACAGAAATAACAGCACGAATAGGAATCTGTGGAATATCATCTTCGACACCATCTTCATCAGCTCCAGCACCTGTATTTGCAGTACCTGTCGTTATAGGTGTAACAGGACGTCTTTCAACACCCTGCACAATGTTCCACAATCCTTTTGCAACCAAAACATGTCGCATCATATAAGCCCATAATGGGTAGTTGGTACCATCCAACTTATCCTCAACAGCCAACATACGGAATACATCACTAATTTCGGCCATGGCCGGTGACTAAAATACCTTGATGCAAAAAATTGACTGTATCTCAAAAAGTTGAATAGAACTGCCCAGACGAGTTCTACTAGACCTGTAGCAAACTTCGAGACACTTAAACTGGCGAACAGAAACTGGTATATACCTTTGGCACAAAAAGACAAAATAGCCTGCACAAGCGTTGCGATAGTGCGTTCGGAGGCCGAAACGAGCTCAAAAACAAGTATGCTCACCAAATTTCATGCGAATCTGAGACTACAAACGGAGGAGTATCAACGGTGCCCTAGATGAAGCGACAACTTGCTCTGATACCAATTGTTGGAGTTAGACGTCTACGGAAGCACACGAACAACACAAGGAAGAAGAAGAAGCTTAGAGCACAAACACACAATACTGAATGTATTACTAGAGAATGTACAAAGATAAGTAGCCCATTAGGGCAATCGGCGTATGTACAAGTCGAGGGTAAAAAGCTCCTAAAGAGGGAAAAAAGTGCCCCAGCGGTCCTAGTGTGTTCACACACATCACTACCTAAATATATCAACAATGATGCCTAGGTGTAGCTACTTTCTTTTTTATGTGTAAAGCGCATCGAACTAATATTCTAGATGCATCAACTAGACTTCATGCCATCATCATGAAGTCCACAAACCATTGATAAGTAGACTTAGTGCAAGGGTGACCAAGGAATGTAGGGCCATAGAATTAAAAAATGTCCCTTGAGGCAAAAGTCTAGTAAGAAAATTCTAGAGAAAGACAATGGTATAGGGATCAGAGTGGATGCTGGGGCCTAGAACATATCAATAGATGATCGACGAGAGACTAAGAAGGGGACAACACATATACTCGAAATGAACCCTGATGGCTTCATGGAAGTAAGACAAAAGAGGAGAAGAAGAAGCCCTAAAGATATTATGAGCAGATCCTCTCTCGCACAACTGAAGAAACAAACTTCTTTTACAACTTGGAAAAGGAGGTCAATGACTTGGATTACGCAGCAGGAATGAACACAAAGACAATCATAGCAAGCGAGAAACCCTTGAAGATTGGAATTGTAAGGAAAGAAACCAAGAAGGAAACACAACTATCAAAGAGGTTGGGATCACCACCAAAAATGACACTAGCCACAACAACGAAAGCTCAATAATTGGTTCTACAATCTCGGAAAGGATAACATACTCATTTTTGAATAAGGCTTCTCACAAAGGACAACAACCAGCTGCGATACTATGGAAAAGCACCCTTAAGGAGAAACTCCTATGTCAAGATCCCTCTAACTCAAAGAAAAAAGTGGAGAACAAAAAAAAAGAAAAAGTAGGACAATGCCCCTCTCCGTAAAGATCTCAACCTTCGATAATGATGATCATGTCTCTCAATGTAAGAGGGCTATCAGACCCCTCAAGAGTGATCGTCATTGGCCAGTGGATCTGTGATAAAAAAAAACACAAAATTCATCTCTCTTTAGGAGATCAAGATCGATAGGGAGGAACAACAAAAGAGACTTAAGAGTATCTGCTCGTTGCATGCGTGGCTCTCCACCACACACCCCAGGGGAGATGGTGGCATGGCTTGTTGGAACATCAATCTTACACAATGATTGAGGTGGATTTGATCTACATAAAAAACTATCGCTTGGATTATGTCAAAGGAATACCCGTTGGAGAGTTCTTTTACTTATGCTCACTCATTGTATTTTGTTAAAAGATTTCTAACGGATATCTTTTAATATTGTAAAAGCCTTGAGATTTCAACATGTAAAAGTAGAAAGATAGAGACCAAATTCCATGAATTTGTGGTAGTTGAGTTGCAATCAATCAAGCAATCAATCACCTAAAAGTAGATCAAACTAGATCTTCACTTTCCCTAGATTGTAGGAAAGTGAATTGATTCCCTCCAATAACTCTTACCGCCTTCATTTGAATTCAAAGTCCACTTGTAGAAGTCTTGCATCACTTCTATATTCTATATAAAAACTTCAAATCACTTGTAAAATACATGGAAGCAATATACATACACTTGTGACCATCATTGCCTTGCTTCTTCATTTTTCTGCATCATCTTCTTCACCAATAGTAAGCTTGCAGAGGCTGCTACTCTCTAAAAAGATTTAAATTGGATGAGAGATGGCTCATTAGAATGATATTAGTGTCTAGTCTATGCTTGCAAACGTTCATAGCATTTACTTTAGTAGATTGTGAGACATCTCAGCTTTTCTATCTCGGGCTCAATCTCTGCATATTCTTGAAAAATAGGAGGTATCACTATTGAGTGTACGGTTCATTCCATTAGCATATTCTAACCAAAGCATTGGATGGTACAAAGCTTTGCAAATTCAAGGCTATGATAGGTTTGCATGTAATCTTGGAAGATTGAAGACCTCAAGCATACTTGGCTTGAGGGGGAGCTGTTGGAGCAAGTCTATGACAAGCCTAAGTATTGGCTTGAGTCCCACAAAGTCATAGAAAAAGCTTTAAAAAGAAGACTATGTAAAGTTCACTTGTGAACTACCTCTTGTAACTTTTGAAGAGTTTACTTAATGTAAAAGTAAGAGAATCTTAAGTGGTTGAGTCCACTTGATCAAGAATGGAAAGAGGAGCCAAGAATTCGTGATTTGTGGTAGGTAGAGAATCAAATCAATCATTGATTGATTGGAGAGTGATTGAGGGAAGTTAGCCTCCCAAACTCAACTATAAATAGATGGTAGTTTTAGTCGTGGTTAGAGAGACCTATGTGAAGACCTCCAAGAGCTGAGCTTTATGCCATATCAAGGTGTGATTACAAGGCACACATATGTATCAGTAAGTCATTGTATTGTACAAGCAATATACTTTCATTTTCATGATTATTTGAGTTCATCTTTCCATGTTCTTGTGAAGTGTACTACTCACTGCCATTACTCTCAGTTTTCTCAGTCAGCTTGAAGAGATGTTTTCTCTGAGCTTGGTGCATCATTTTCAGTGATTTGACTTGTTCAAGTTAGCTCTATAAGTCTACTATATGATCACAAATTTTCATGTCATTTGGATGTTGCAATCTTCAGTTATGTTCATTTGAAGTCAACAGGGTCTGTTCATCTTCACTTCTCTGTCAGGTACCCGACTTTTTCACTCATCTTGTCAAAGCCATTTCGCAGTGGTTACTTATCCAAATTCAGTGATTTAAAGCTTGTTGGATTTCAATTACTGTCTAGTATAACCATACAAATTTTCATAATCATTGGATTCCTACATTTTGAGTTATGTGGATTTTGCTGCTCATTGGTCTCAAACTGTAGCAGCCCGTGAAAATCGGGATGATGTCATCAGTTGTTAAAACTCATTCTCAGTGTGTGGTTCATTATTTTTGATGAGATTACTCTTGAAAGTTAGCTCTTTAAGCTACCTAGACTTCCCCAAGAGGAATTAAGCTAATTGCTGCTGTGCTCAGAGAATTATGTAAAACACTGGACAGGTGTATGAACCAAGAATAGCAAGTTTTCACCTCTGAGCTAACTCCAACTTATCTGTTTTGATCTATCTTTTTGAGAGTGATCTTGCAAGCTACATAGGGTGTCTAATACATCCATTGGCAAGCTAAAAGGGCCCACCATATACTCCTGGAGTTCATTTGGCTGGTGTAGATCAAGGATTTTGCAACACCTCTTCATCTTCAAGCACATACCTATCCATCTCTTCACAAATACCAAGTACTATCCTTATCTCAATGGCATTGGAGAGAGGAGAAACAAGACGTTGGTTAGATCAACCAGAATAATACTTGAAGAGAAGAAGTTTGCACATTATCTATGGGTAGAGGCTATTTCAACTGTTGTGTATGTTGTCAATAGACTAACATCAAAATCACTTCAAGGTATGACTCCTTATGAAGCACGGTATGGAAGAAAACCTAGTCTTGGACATTGCAAGGTGTTTGATTTTTTAGCATATGTTCATGTACCATCACAAATAAGAGGTAAGCTAGATGAAAGGAGATGGACACTTGGGATTTGGTTCCAATGTTTCCAAATCAAAAGGTAATTGGTTGCAGATGGGTATATAAAGTTGAAAGAAATTCAGATGGATTAGTTTTTAGGTACAAGGCAAGATTAGTTGTGAAAGGGTGCTCACAAAATCATGGTATAGACTATGAGGAAACATTCTCACCATTTGCAAAGATGACTACAATGAGAACATTGATAAGTGTAGTTGTTGCAAGGAATTGGAGACTCCTCCAACTTGATGTGAAAAATGCATTTCTAAATGGTTGGATAAGTGAAGAGGTATACATGTCACAACCACCAGGTTTTGAAAACCCTAATCATGCATCTTATGTTTGCAGACTTAAGAAAGCATTGTATGGATTGAAACAAGCTCCTAGAGGTTGGAATTACATGTTGGTTATATATCTTCAAGATCAAGGATTCAAAGCTAGCAACTCAGATCCTTCTCTATTCATCAAAAGGCATCACAATGAGGTTATCTATCCATGTGTATATGTAGATGATATTATTATGATAGGTGATGATTTGAATGGCATTCAAAGGATCTAGAGACACATGCAAGAGGATTTCAAAATCAGTGACTTAGGTGAGCCCACATATTTCCCAGGTAATTTGTAGTTCATTATATCTTCCAAAGATAGTAAGTTTTTTGAGCTAGTCAATGTGCAACCCTATCTATTTTGTATCGGCTCTTTCTCCTTGATGCTCTAAAGTATGTAGTGCATTTTATTGCACTTATCCCATGCCTATAAGGTATATTTGAGTCTCCATAAGCTCAAGGGCTGGTATTGTGCCAGTTGGCTGGACCAAACTTCGTCAGTTTTCAACTCACTTTTCTACCTCCTACAAGCTTCTGCAAGTTCTTTCATGGCTATCAACATCACGATAAGTTGGCACACTAGAATCCTGGATTCCCTTACTGACCAAAACCATCAATGGGTTGGTGCTTTTTTTGGAGATCCTCTATAGTTTTCCATAATCTCCTTGTACACTCCTAATATTGCTTCGGAAAGAATTTCCTCTTGGTACTATGTGGATTCTCTGCCACTCAATGTGGTTCTTTGTGGCAACTTTAATATGGTGGAGGTTGTATCTGATAGATGGGGGAGGAAGGAATGGGTTATTGGTGGGTAGGAGAAGGACATTTGTGACCAAGTCAACTTACACCTAGATCTGATGATGATCAAGGGATGTTGTGAGTTTCTGGTGGTCAAACCACCAAGATGGTGCTGAGTTGCCAAAAAAGAGGCGCGATAGGAGATATATCTTGTAGAATAGCATCAAAAAATGGGGCCCCCCTTCCCTCTCCAAAGTGTGGACCTGGTCATCTCTGATCATTACTTGATTGTGATTACCTTCAAGCTCCTTGTGAGTTTTAAGAAAGACCCCTGAGTTCATGCCAATCCGACCACTTTCTCTCTCCCCTAGGCACAACACATGATTAAGGTGGCTTGAAGCAGGGCCTTTGCCTCCTTCTCCTTGCCATCCAAGTGTTGGAGGAGGGTCTTCATGTAGACTTATTACATCTTGGCCAGGGCTCATAAGAATCTTCAAGCCATTCCTCGTGCTAGAAGGGAAAATCTTTATTGGAGGCTGAGGCATTTGGAGGTAGAGGTTAACAAAGGCCACTTGCAATACCAGACTTGACTCCAAAAAAATATAAGCATGATGAGATACAAAGAAGAAGTTCAAAGAGAGAATTTACAAATAGCTTTAAATATTGGTGTGCAAGTAGGGTGGATAAGCCTACTAAAGATATGTGCAACCCTCTCAAGAAGAAGTAATGAGAGGAAGTGATTTCGTTCATGATGGATGCCGATGGGGTTGAATGCAAAACAGATGAAGAAAATAGTACACTAATTTTCAACCACTTTACCCAGCTCTTGGGTTTTTACGCTTTTTTCTCTAATGTAATTGATTCCCTTCCTAATGGCAAGAGCCAAGGATTGGATGTCCTTAGCAATGAGTTCTTCTAGACCTTCACCCATGTGGTGGAAACTCCTTCATGCTTGGTGTGGTTAGAGCCTATTTCTTTTGCTCCACTTCCCAATTTTCTCAATGGCAGTGGCATCAAGATCATTCACAAAAAAACGAAGCAAAAATAGAATTGAAAATTTTTTAGGAATCATGATGCTGCAAACCGATTACAAGATCTTGGCAAAGGTGATTGCAAAATGTATCACCTGTCACCTTTCAGACTGGATCAGTGAGGATAGACAAGGGTTCATTAAAGGGATTTCAATCCTCAAGGCTATCATTGATGTTTTGAAAGGTTTGGTTTTTGCTTAGGAATCAGTGCAAAATTTTCTCTTCCTTAAAACTGACATTGACAAATCTTATGATAGACTGGAGTGGGACTTCATCCTCCAATCATTAAAAGACTTGGGCTATGGCCAAAAATTCATTAAGATAATCTCTACTATACTAGGAAATGCAAGTGCTTAGATAAACATCAATGGTCAACTCTCTCAAGTGATTAGATTAAAACATTCTATCACACAAGGGTGCCCGTTGGGCCCTCTTCTATTTGCTATCACAACCGATGGTCTTAGCTTCCTTGCTAACCATCAAGCTCACTTAGGTCATATTCAGGGCCTCAATCTACCTCTCAACTAAGATTAGATGATCATAAGGCTTTTTGTCGATGACACTAATGTTTGTGCATAATGACACGTTAAGAATTGACACTTTCTAGAATTGTCAATACTCTTTGTGAGGCACTCCAAATTAAATCATATGAAAACCACTTTCAAGGTATTTATTGGGAATTCCCCCTCAATTTCTTATTGACCATGGTTATGAGTTGATCCCTAGTGGTCAGATCTTTTGTTTCTGAGGTATTTTGATGGGATTATAGGTTTCGATGGGGCAGCGATGGAATTGGGTTCTCTCTAACCTCAAGAGCAAGCTCACATACTCAAAAGTATGTAGTTTCATCTGATTGGACATGCTATGGTGATTAACACATTCTTTCTCTCCTGGATGCTCTATTTTCTCTCCTCGTGGAGAACCAAAAGACCAAAAGATCTTTAAACTAGAGAGAATTTGCAAGAAATTCCTCTAGACACGTGCCCCTAACAGAAGGTCATTACCGCAAAATTAAATGGACTACTTGCATTAGCCAAAAGGATCAAGATCATTTGGGCATTCTAGATATCAAAGGAATGGACAATAAGTTGGTGGGTGAATGTTTAATTTAAAGTGTGGAGCAATAGTGATGCCTCTTGGGCCAAACTTATTTTTAGAAGTAGAAGTGCTCTTAAGCTTGTGAGCCTCTCGGGGTGGAAGGGTCTCCACATCATCACAATATTGTTCTCCCCATTTCCAATGACTCCAAAAGGCTTGAGCTTGGTTTGTTCTGTATGGAAGAGTTGGAACAAGGTTAAAAAATTTATCAGAATCAATGAAGATTGGAAATGGGTGGCCAATATTAGACAGAATGATTCCATCTGGTTCCCTATCAAGGGCATCAGAGGTGTGGAGTCTTGGAACCTCCAAAAAGCTAGGAAGCCTTTGAGCAAAGGCTTTTGTTTGTGGAAGCACCTCTCAAACCAAGATAATTGTCAGTGGATTAGATTCAAGGACATTTATTTGGCCGAAAGAGTGGACCATGAAGAATAGCATCTATTGTAGAGTAGATTCAATGCCTGGGAATGCTCAAAGACTCACCTCCTCATTGTTCGACACTCCTCACCCTGAGGGTCTAAGATGGCAAAATGGCAATAGCCTTGAGAAAACTCCTAAGTTTGGAAAAGGATGTGGAATTTCATGTATCCCTCAATAGGAAGTAGTGTCTAGATTGGTTAAGCTGGAGGTGAGACTTTAAGTTCGTATCCCTTTGGCACCCCCTCATTGAGATAAAAAATATGTGCTTATGTGTCAAATCCTACATCGTGAAATGTGGACCAATGTGAAAGCTAACAAAATTTGTGGGGCCCCCATGGTGCAAACAATGCCTTCGTGGCATGGAGGACTTGGGACATCTCTTCTATTCATGCCCCAAATCAATATCAGTCTCGCAAACCCTTGAGAGAATCATGCTATTATAGGGACAAATCAATTGGAAGCAAACTTTGCTGGGTGAAGTAATCGGATGTTCCTCAGCATTGTGGAATGCTATAAGAGGCGGGAATCTATGGAAAATATGGAAAGAGAGGTGTTTGACCAACTTTGGAAGCCCTCCTAAAGAATGTTTGATCCAAAAATCTATTTTCCTTTTAGGCAAAGAATTTACAATTGTAAGAAGCCCCCACCCTTTACACATTATAGAGTGTTCTTCCTAGAGAGCAACAAGATCAAAACCAAATGGGCCCCACATGAGGGCCACGAGAGGTTTATCAACCTTCATTGTAAAATTCTCTACTAATTGATGAGCAGCCCTGATTTGTGGGATACGGGGGGTCCCATGGTTGCTAGGCTTGTTCACTTGTACAAGTGTAATTTCTATTTATCAAAGTTCGGAAGAGGAAGCTGTGCTGAACTTCCTTAAGAAAATAAAACTAATGCATATCTATGGACTTGATGGATTATTCAACAATAATGCTATTATTGCAACAAGATGAATCCTCATGGGATTTTAGAAAGAAAGTTATGACAATCACAAGCTGAACATTGATCGCTCAATATTGTTTGATAAAAAAAAAACTATGCTTGAATATGAAGAATATCTCACATCTCCTTCAATTGGGTGCAACACCATGTACAAGCTACTTAGTCCATGGTCTACAAGAATTCATCATCATATTGTTAGAACGCAAGTGATCTCTTTAACCACCATCCATTATTCTTGTTAAATCAACATGCATCTTGGCCACTTAAAAATTCCATACTGCATGTAGTCATTGTTTCCCTTTATCATGAAAGATTTTATATTTCATAGTGCTTTGTTGTTGTTGTTTTTTTACTTATCGTTATTTATTCCTTATTTGCATATGTACAAAAAGTTTGAAGCCACTACTTAGGGAACCCAATTAAGGCCGAAGCTTAGACCCATTGGACACCATCTCGAGTAGTTCATCACCCAATGTAGCTGATCTGAATGTGGTTCCATCCACTTCAATGTGAATATAGAAAGACTTACTTCATAGAGGTTGAATATTCCGATGTGCCTTTTTCATTTTTGAGTTTAAAATAGGAACAAATGTCCAATGTAGAACATTGGGGTCTTTGAATCACATTCATGCCATCATACTTGGATTTGTTCGACTTCCTACATCAAGAAAAAACTTTGATATCTACACTTCTCCAAATGGTGCAAAGTTATCAATCTAGGAGAGGAAAGAATCTTTCTATAACAAAACATCTACCATAGAAACTCCTAATCTAGGAATATAACCATAAGTCCAATGGCCTCTAATTATAGGCTAATAAGAAGGGTGTATATCCAAGTGCTACCTTGTACAAAGTCTGGTAGGCCCACAAAAGGATTAGTAGATATTGTTCCGACTTAGCTAGATCATTAAGCAACATTTTTTGCAACATCATTGATAAGAATGTATTAATGCTTTCCACTAAAGCATCAGTAGGAGGATAATATAGAGATCTTAACTTACGATCCGTTACATTTGTGATGATCTGAGTAAGGAAACATGTACCTTGAACTAGAACTTATTCCAAGAGAACTCCAAATCTTGGAAAGAATTCGGTCAACAATTCCATAGCCACACTACATGAGTAGCATGGTTAAGGGCCCATGCTTCTACTCATCGAGTACAATAGTCCGTGCAAGTAAAAATAAAGGTTTTCCTTAAAGACATCACTTGTGGCTGAGTTTGACCAATAAAATCAAGACGATAGTTTTGAGAAAGGTGCAAATTGTAATATTTGCTGAAAAGGAAAGATGATGCACCTTTCAAGGTCCATCCATTCTTTGATATGGTTCACATTGTGGAAATAGATGACAAAGGTCCTTGTGCAATGTAGGCAACCAAAGAGAACTCTACAGAATCTTCCGAGTAGTGAGGTTTGCACCACATTGACCATGAAAAAAATCTAGAATGAGCCTCTAGGAATGCAGCTTGAACTTCATGTGGGGGGGCATTATAGAGCCATACCCTAATAAAATCCTTAAAGTATAATTGATAAAAAAATATTGAAAATCATCTACTCTAGATAGATAATTTTTTTTTCACCCAGTGAATTGTAAATGGGTCCTTGATACACTTGTAGCAAGAAAAGATAGGATTTCATCATACCATGTGGGTGCACCTAATTCATGCTCAACTACTTTTACCACAAGAAAAATTCTTGCATATAGAAAAGAATCATTGAACATGTTTGGAGCTTCTAGATGGGATAAGAAATCGACAACTACATGTGAAGAACTTGGTTGATGGACTAAAGCATGGTCGAAGTCTTGGAGGAGTAGTACCCACCATGCCACTTTACCAACTAATTTTTATCTTTTTAACTAGGTACAACAAAGCAGAATGATCCATATGAAAAGTAAATTGTTGGCCCAATAGACAGTGCAAGAAGTTCTTAATAAAGTAGCTCAATCCTAGACATTCATGCCATGTGAGTGAATAATCCTTCTCCACACTCATCAATTGTCAACATGGTTGGAACATGAGTGGGGCTAATCTCCCTTTTGCAACCATATTATCCATTTGATTTGTTGTTGATCCAATGGAGAATATTAGAAGGCACCTTTCCTTCAGGGACAGAGCATCAAGAGTCTTTGGATGAGGCCAGCATCCAATGGGTACGAATGAAATTCACCTATTTCAAACTTAGGGCTCTTTGAACCATTGGATTTCCTTATAATCCAAGGGTGGATATCTGTGAGCACCCTTCCCCAATGGATATACAAATGAACCACACAATCTAGTTTCTATCCAAGGGCAAAGATTCCTTCCACACTTGACTTTGCAAAGCCACATGCTCCCTTGGATCTTTGAGTTGATATAATGGCTGAAATAAAATCCCTTCCTTTCCCATCACTCACATCCAAAAATTCACTATTTGATAGCTATTTGTAAGGATTTGACTACAAAGAAGCAAGGAAACCATAGGCCTTGTCTAATAAATCAAGAAACTAGATTGTGTCCACTACTCTCTCCTCGTTGGTGGATCACTAATCTGAAAGGCCCAAAGTGGGTCCATTTCTTACCAAATTTCTAATCAAGTACGAGCTATCACGTCTTATACTTGTAAGTGTTATATGCATTGCATACCATTCTGCTGTTCTGTCATCATGAAATTTTAAATTACCAAGTCTCAATTGTAATTGCAACTTGAAAAGATTTAATCTTAAAGATTGAGTTTTAAATGATTCTTTTGTTTATACATTTCTTAAATAATTGTTCTAATTTAATCCTATAAAAGATTTAGTTTTTGTCTTTATTCTAGATATTATATCTCAACAAAATTAAAAATCTAAAATTAGAGGAATCATTAATTTTTCAATCAAAATCTTAATTCTAAAGAGGATGGTAACACCCTCTACCCTTTGGAAAGTATTCCTTTACTTCAAGGAGATAGGTAAATGGTATTCAAGGTTTCTTTCAACCCCTTTCATTATCTTTTTAGGTCTTCTACCTTGAGGAGAAGTTTTATAAAGCTCTCAAAAGGTCTTTCTTCTTACTAAAGAACCTCCTTGAAGGATAAAACTGTCACCTTGAAAAAATGATATTCTTATCATCCTTTCAAGGTTAATTTGAAAGAATATTAACCTATGATTATTCATATGATATTGATTTTTCAAACACTTTTTCTTTTCTGAGGCTTGGATAGTAATCACTCTAAGCTAGAACCATGGTGTCACCATCAAATAAGATAAAGTTTTGACCTCTCACTTGAACCTTTGGTCTTGTTTAATAGGCATGGGGTTTTGGGAACTTGAGGATCCATAAATAATACTCAAATCTTGAGTTTTTATTTTTATTTTTGTCAAACGTTTTTGGCTTCTAGATTAAGCCAACATATTAAAATCATCAAAGGATAATGGCCTTTAATGTGAGGAGATGGTATGATAGGTTTGAGAGATGAGATGGTGCTGCAAGAAACCTGCTCTACACATGTCAAAATAATAGGGATGCTTAATAGACTCATTTAGCTTTAAAATTAAGCATTTGGTACCACAAAGTCCTTTGGAATAACATTCTCAAATGTTTGCATCAAATCAGATAACTTGCATATAAAAGAATTGTGAAGAACCTTCTATTTTGGGAAAAGAAGGTCTTAGTGTTATGTTCAGAGCTGAAAACCTCATATGAATTCACAAAAGAGATTTTTCACATATCACATTGAAGTGCATAACTAACTAAAGCAAGTTATTGCATGAATTTAGTTGTACCATACATTGAGAAATGAGTTCAACAAGTCAGGGGGTCATCCCGACTTCTAAACGCATTCTGGTTAGCCGTGATGTTGTCTTTGTGGAAGATGCTATTCAGCCATTGCTTTCATGTACTAAGGAGACATCTGTTAGCTCCAAAGACATGTATGATACTTTGATGCCTCTTTTTACAGGTGGACAGTCTAGTGTTGGTCCTAATGAGGCAACTTCTCAGCCTTTGCAGGTTTCATATGATGATGCAGATCATTCCATTTCTGATGCATATTTACATGATGCACTTGTTGATGAGAGAGCTAATATTGAGCAGGCAAAAACTATGCCAAAATGGCTGGTGCACACTTTGCGTGACAGCAAATTAGATGCACCTTTGTCATATCGTACTCGTTCAGGCTCTCATAGTGCCTCCTTTGCATCAGATTGCTATGCTATGGCTGCATCTAGTCTCTGTGATGAGAATGAGCCTGTTTCTTTTGATGAAGCACAGAATTCAGAAAATTGAATGGCTGCTATGCAATCTGAATATGATGCTATAATGAAGAATGGTACATGGTCTTTATGTGACTTGCCTCCTGGCAAGAAGGCCATTGGCACTAAGTGGGTATACAAGCTGAAGCGTAAACCTGATGGTACAGTTGACAGGTATAAGGCTAGGCTTGTTACAAAGGGTTATGCGCAGGAAAGAGGCATTCATTTTGATGAGACCTTTGCACCTACATGTTGTATGACTATTGTTTGGAGTATCTGTGCACTTGCAGCCCATCATGGTTGGAATGTACATTAGTTGGACATTAAAACAACATTTCTGAATGGTGACTTGCATGAAGAAGTGTATGTTTTTCAGCCCCGTGGCTTTGTGCAAAAAGGGCATGAAAACTAGGTGTGCAGGTTAAAGAAGGCATTATATGGTTTAAAGCAAGCACCACGTGCTTGGTATGAGAAGATACATGCCTATCTGATTGCACATGGTTTTGAGAGCAGTCCAACTGAGAGCACCTTATATGTTAAGCGTGCTAATGATGTGCTTCTGATCATTGTTGTCTATGTTGATGACATGCTGCTCACTGGTCCTATTGAGAAGCATATTGCTGATTTTAAGGCTGATTTGCATGCCTCATTTGAGATGTCTGATTTGGGGCATTTGCATCACTATTTGGGCATTCAGTTTATGCAAGTTGATGGTGGAATGGCTTTGTGTCAAATGAAATATATTGACACATTATTGCAGCGTTTTGGCCTTGAAGACTGTAAGCCTATTGGCACTCCTATGGAGACAGGTTTACGATTGAGTCTTCATGATGCTGGAGATGCATTTGATGCTATTCTCTATCAGTAGGCAGTTGGATGCTTGATTTACGTATGCATTACTCGGCCAGATATTCAGTTTGTTGTCTCACAGATGAGCAGGTTTATGCATTGCCCAGGAGTCATGCATTAGAAGGCGGTTAAGCGCATCTTTCGCTACTTGAGTGGTACTCGGCTACTTGGGTTATTTTATCCCAAGGGGGGATCACTACCGCCATATTTGCATGCTTTTTCTGACTGAGATTGGGCTGGTTGCTATGACACTCGTGTATCCACCAGTGGTTTTTGCTTCATGCTTGGTAGCTCATGTATATCTTGGTTGAGCAAGAAGCACCCTACTGTGGCCACTTCCAGTTGTGAGGCTGAGTATATGACAGCTTTCACAGCGACTGTTGAGTGTGTGTGGCTCAGATGCCTTATGGCTGATTTGGGTGTTGGCCAGTCTTCTGCCACCACCATCTTCACTCACAGTCAGAGCGCATTGACAGTTGCGAGGAACCCTCTGTTCCATGCTCGCACTAAGCACATTGAGGTGCATTATCACTATGTCACGGAGAGGTTCTCTGCTAGGGAGATCAGCTTGGCATATGTGCCCATGCAGGAGAACATTGCAGACCTTTTCACGAAGGCTCTGCCTAGGGAGAAGTTTGAAGCTTTCCGCAAAGCTTTGGGCTTACTTCCTTTTGTGGAGTGATTTCCACATAGCTTGGCACTTCCTTATACATGAGTGCCAGCTACTTGTTCACTGCATCACTCCCACGGGGGATTTGTTGATATATTTAGGTAGTGATGTGTGTGAACACACTAGGACCGTCGGGGCACTTTTTTCCCTCTTTAGGAGGTTTTTTTCCATCGGCTTGTATATATGCCTATTGCCCTAATGAGCTACTTATCTTTGTACATTCTCTAGTAATACATTCAGTATTGTGTGTTTGTGCTCTAAGCTTCTTCTTCTTCCTTGTGCTGTTCGCGTGCTTCCGCAGATGTCTAACTCCAACAATCATGAATAAAAGAATCTTACTTTACAAGTAGAGAACGTTAAACTTAGAACCAAAATTCAAGAGCTCCAATATAGTCTCTCTTGCATAGTTGATATCTTTTTGGAGCAAGTACAAGCTATGGAGTGAGCCATAGCTACCTTGGAACAAAAACTAAACGAAAGTGAAGAAGAGTAGTTTATGTTACAAGGATAGTTGCAAGTGGTTATGGAATAGAACCAAAGTATGCAGGCTAATAATTCCACTTTACAAATCATGGGTAAACTGATTGCAAGAAGAGAAGTCATATTTGAAACTCAAAAATCATCATTAAGAGATAATTTATAGGTGATAGTTCATAAAATAAAAAATATTTTGAAATTCTAGGAGCAATTGAAAAACTTTGAGTAGATTTTGGACTATTGTTCGGAGCATTTGTGCACTTGCAGCTCATCATGGTTGGAATGTACATCAGTTAGACATTAAAACAACATTTTTGAATGGTGACTTGCATGAAGAAGTGGATGTTTTTCAACCCCGTGGCTTTGTGCAGAAAGGGCATGAAAACCTGGTGTGCAGGTTAAAGAAGGCATTATATGGTTTAAAGCAAGCACCACGTGCTTGGTATGAGAAGATACATGCCTATCTGATTGCACATGGTTTTGAGAACACTCCAATTGAAAGCACCTTATATGTTAAGCGTGCTAATGATGTGCTTCTGATCATTGTTGTCTATGTTGATGACATGCTGCTCACTGGTCCTATTGAGAAGCATATTGCTGATTTAAGGCTGATTTGCATGCCTCATTTGAGATGTCTAATTTGGGCCATTTGCATCACTATTTGGGCATTCATTTTATGCAACTTGATGGTGGAATGGCTTTGTATCAAACAAAATATATTGACACATTATTGAAGCGTTTTGGCCTTGAAGGCTGTAAGACTATTGCCACTCCTATGGAGACAGGTTTACGATTGAGACTTCATGATACTGGAGATGCATTTGATGATGTTCTCTATGAGCAGGCTGTTGGATGCTTGATTTACTTATGCATTACGGCTAGATATTCAGTTTGTTGTCTCACAAATGAGGAGGTTTATGCATTGCCCAAGAGTCAAGGATTGGTAGGTGGTTAAGTGCATCTTTCGCTACTTGAGTGGTACTCAGCTACTTGGGTTGTTTTATCCCAAGGGGGGATCACTACCACCAAATTTGCATGCTTTTTCTGACTCTGATTGGGCTGGTTGCTATGACACTCGTGTGTCCACTAATGGTTTTTGCTTCATGCTTGGTAGCTGATGTATATTTGATTGAGCAAGAAGCAGCCTATTGTGGCCGGTTGTGAGGTTGAGTATAGGGGAGCTTTCACAGCGAATCTTGAGTGTGTGTGGCTCAGACGCCTTATGGCTGATTTGGGTGCTGGTCAGACTTTTGGCACCACCATCTTCACTAAGAGTCAGAGCGCATTGGCAGTTGCGAGGAACCCTGTGTTCCATGCTTGCACTAAGTGCATTGAGGTGCATTATCACTATGTCAGGGAGAGGTTCTCTATTGGGGACATTAGCTTGGCATATGTGCCCACGCAGGAGAACATTGCAAACCTTTTCACGAAGGCTCTGCCTAGGGAGAAGTTTGAAGCTTTCCGCACAGCCTTGGGCTTACTCCCTTTTGTGGAGTGATTTCCACGTAGCTTGCCACTTCCTTATACATGAGTGCCAGCTCCTTGTTCACCCCATCACTCCCAGGGGGGATTTGTTGATATATGTAGGTAGTGATGTGTGTGAACACACTAGGACTGTCGGGCACTTTTTTCCCTCTTTAGGAGGTTTTTTTCCCCGGCTTGTATATATGCCTATTGCCCTAAAGGGCTACTTATCTTTGTACATTCTCTAGTAATACATTGAGTATTATGTGTTGTGCTCCAAGCTTCTTCTTCTTCCTTGTGCTGTTCGCGTGCTTCCGCAGACGTCTAACTCCAACAAAAACATCTTATAGGTGGATTTAATTTTCTATGTGTAGCTCTAGGGATGGATCTTCTATGGTCAAATGAATGTTTTTAATCAAGAATCTTAGTAGAAATATTTTGGACTTGTACTCTATAGATTTCAAGAAAGATGTAAAGTGAACCATTCTTATCTACATGTGAGTTTCCTCCTGCATTATAGTAGTGTGTGTTGCGAACATTTGTTTTATGTAGGGTAAAAGTTTCAAATTATGTAAATACCTTTGGGAAGTCTTCAAATACTTCAAGAAGGCTCATATTATCATAAAAGATGGCCAAAATACCACATTAGTTCTAGAACATGGTCAGTCAAATTAGTGAGTCACAACAAAGCTGTAGTGGTGTCCTAGTGGAAGGTCGATGTGGCTAGTTCTCAAAGTCCATCAATACTTTGCTTATTTGAGAACTTGAGTCATGTAATACCTCCACCCAAGTGTCTACCACGAATTTAGATGTATTAGGAAGGTTTTAGATTAGTTCCCCATGCTATAAAAAGAGGGGAGAAGTCATGATCTTGTGCGAAGTCCAAGAGAGTCATATGTGTGTCTCTACGCTATTGTAGTTTTGTATGCAGTGATTGTAGAGCTTATATCTCCCTCATTGTATATCCAAATTACATGTTTGATAGCTCATTTGAATGCTCGTTTTGTCTACTTTCATATTATCAGTTTTCATAATCATTGGATTTGTGAGTTGAGAGCAGTACTCTCTGCAAGTAGTGTGTGTTCTCAGGTTCACCCCTGTTGAAGGTGTCCATTAAACCTCAGACTTGTAGAGGTCATATCTCCTTGTGTATTTATCCAAATTGAGTGTTCTTTGGCTCATTGGAAAGCTCCTGGTCTCTAGTATATGTGGTTATAAGAGTTTTAAAAAATTAGAAGTTACTAGAAAACAATAAGCTTTGCAAGCATGACTAGTTTTCTATGATGAAGTTTGTGAGAAGGTCAACTTGTTCCTAGGGGATTCCACCTACTTCCAGCTATATTTTGGAGGTCAATAAACTCCAACATTGGTATCAGAGCAAGGAATGGAAGCTTGGAGAAGGCTATAATACCTTAATGAACAATTTGAAGCTATTGGAGTAGAGGTTCATCATCGACACTACACAAAGGTAGAAGGAGATAGCAAGGAAGCATCTCAAGCAACATCCAACCAAAGAAAGGTGCATAAAATTTATTAAAAAGGTAAATCTCATACTTCTTCTTATCACACATATCTAAAAGGAGGGTTAAAGGAGGAAGTTTAGTATTTACACAATGGGTGATCAACATGCATAAATAGAGAAGCTTGATAAGAACAACTATCAAGCATGACGATTTAGAATCACAACATACTTGCAAGGTCTCTGCTTGTATGGTTTGATTGATGGAACAGATATCAAACCTATATTACCAGATGATCCAAATCAACAACAATTGAGGGAGTTTAGACTTTGGAATGAAAGAGACAAAAGGGTTATATTCATTTTATCACAAAATATTCAAGATTCAATGGTAGGACACATACAAGATCTAGACACAAGTAGAGATGTTTGGCTTGCATTGGAAAGGTTGTATGCTACAAGTACAAGAGCAAGGAAGATTCAACTCAAAAATTAGTTGAATAACTTAAAGAAAGATACAAGGACATCGGTCAATGATTACTTGTTGAAGGTTAAAGAGATTACATATCAACTAGGATCAACTCAAGCTCATGTGGAGGATGACGACTTGGTTGCACATACTCTCGATGGACTCAAGGATGATGAGAGATGGAAACCATTCATTACTTCAGTTTATGTTAGAGGAGAATTACCAGACTTTGATCAGCTTGTTGCTCTCATGGTCATGGAGGAGATGAATCTAAATGGCTCTACTTCAAATCAAAAAGGATCTCAAGGACAAGCTCTTTATGTAGGATCATCAAGAGGTGGAAACAGTGGAAGAAGAGGTTCAAATAGAGGTCGAGGAAGGAGCGATGATCAAGGGACTTCAAGTGGCTTCTTCAACACAAGAGGCAGAGGAAGATCAAGTGCTAGAGGTACGAGAGGCTACCCCAACTATAATCAAAGACAAAGGAGTGAAGATAACAACAATTGCTATATATGTGGAAGGTATGGTCACTATGTCAAAGATTACTATCAAAATGAAAATAATCAAGGTGAGGAGGCTATTCAAGAAGAGGTAAACAACAAGGAAATTATGGAGTTGAAGGTAAAAGTGATGATTATGATTCTCTTCTTATGATGAATGTAGAAACTAAGATGAATTGCAATAATGATGTATGGTATGTAGATAGTGGTTGCTCTAACCATATGTCACATGATGCTTCATGGTTTTCAAATATGCATAATCCTTCATGTAAAGATCATGTTGAAACAGGAGATGATACAACACATAAGATTATGCAGGTTGGAGATGTTGTTATGCAGGATAAGAGCAAGACAAATTTCTTGAAGGATGTACTTTATGTTCCAACAATCACTAAGAATTTGATGCCAGTAGGTCAAATGGTAGAAAAAGGTTTGCAAATAAGATTTAATCATGTAGAATGCTTCATTGAGGATCCAAATCAAAGGAGGTCAATTGCTAGAGGTCAAAAACAAGGTAGATTGTTTACATTCAAGGTAAATCCAAATCATACAAACTATTTCTCTTATGGTATGCATCGAATAGCAGAGCTTGATCTATGGCACAAAAGGATTGGACACATGAATGTACACAGGTTAAAGGAGCTATCAAAGAAGAGGATTGTTGAAGGATTATTGATCTTACTAAGCAACATATGGTGCATCTTTGTGAAGCATGTCAAATGGGTAAGCAAAGTAGACAGCCTTTCAAGCATTCAAGCTATGTAAGCAGTGGATTGCTAGATCTTATACACACGGACGTATGGGGTCCTACTAAAGAGGCATCCTTGGCTGGTAATAAGTACTATGTATCATTCATTGATGATCATAGTAGAATGACATTTGTGTATTTCATTAAACATAAGAGCGAAGTCTTTGATTGTTTCAAAAACTTTAAATCACTTGTCGAGAAGCAAACAGGAAGATATATTAAGAAGCTAAGATCCGATGGAGGGGGAGAGTATTTCTCTCAAGATTTTACTGATTTTTTGTATGATGAAGGTATCAAAAGAGAAGTTACATGCAGGTATACTCCACAACAAAATGGAGTCGTAGAAAGAAGAAATAGAATCATAGCAGAAGCATCTAGAAGCATGCTTAATGATATGTGTTTGCCCAATTCTTTTTGGGATGAAGCTGTTAGCACAAGTGTGTACATTATGAATAGGGTACCTACTGCTGGAGTTCATCATTTGACACCATATGAGGTATGGCATGGAAGGAAACCAAGTGTAAGTCATTTGAAAGTATTTCGTTGTGTATATATGTTATGTACATGTACCTAGTGAAGTGAGATCAAAACTTGATGTGAAATCAGAAAATTGTATATTTATTGGTTATGCAGATACTCAATGAGGATATAGATGTTATAATCCTCATACCAATAAGGTGGTTGTTTCAAGAGATGTAAACTTTGATGAATCACTTTCATGGTATGTAGATAAGAAACGTTTGCAGGTCATAAATGGAGATGAAGAAGATACAGGTGAAGGAGATGAGTGCTCACCTCAACCCACAAGAAGTTTAAGTGATGCAAAAAGTGGTTTGGATGAGGAAAGAGAGCTACCTTTCAATGGAAGATTAAGGCAAGAGTCACCTCCAAGTGTTAATAGTAAAGGTAAACTCAAAATTGTTGAAGTTAATGATGAAGGAGAGGAAATTAGTGGTGTATATGAGTATGGAGAATCATTAAAGGTTCCTAATAAGAAAGGAAGAGCATCTACATTGGAGGTAAGAAGAACTTCAAGAGTGAGTAAGCAACCTCAAAGGTATACTTATGAATCTTTTATGAATACTCATTATGCTTTTATGACAAAAGTTGAACAGGAAAATGAACCCACATGTTATGATGAGGCAAAAGGAGATGAAAAGTGGGAGAAAGCAATGAGAGAAGAAATGGAAGCACTACATGATAACAAGACTTGGAATTTAGTTCCAAAGACACCAAAACAAAAGGTAATTGGTTGCAAGTGGGTTTTTAAGATTAAAAGAAAGAGTGATGGTAGTGTGTCAAGATATAAGGCTAGACTTGTAGCAAAAGGATATAATCAAACTCAAGGATTGGACTATGAGGAAACATTTAGTCCAGTAGCAAACATGGCAACAGTGAGAAATTTGTTGGCTTTGGCTGCAAGTAAAAGATGGAATACATATCAACTCGATATAAAAAATGCCTTTCTTAATGGTGAGTTAAGTGAAGAAGTGTATATGTCACAACCAGATGGTTATGTGGATGCAAAATGTCCTAATCATGTATGCAGGTTAAAGAAGGCATTGTATGGTCTTAAACAGGCACAAAGGGCATGGAATGCAAGGTTGGTAAAGTATCTTATGATGCAAGGGTACACAGCGAGTCATGCTGATCCATCACTTTATGTAAAACATATAGATGACATGTGTGTCTATGTATGCATTTATGTGGATGACTTGTTGATTACAGGGAATGATGCAAAAGCAATTGAAGCGATAAATTTTCAGATCTTGGTTTGCTTAGATACAATCTTGGGATTGAAATTCTTGGCATGAAGGAAATACCCTTTGAAACTTGAGGGGGAAAATGTTGCGAACATTTGTTTTATGTAGGGTACAAGTTTCAAATTATATAAATACCTTTGGGAAGTCCTCAAATACTTCAAGAAGGCTCATATATTCATAAAAGATGGCCAAAATACCACGTGAGTTCTAGAACATGGTCAGTCAAATTAGTGAGTCACAAGGAAGCTGTAGTGGTGTCCTTGTGGAAGGTCGATGTGGCTAGTTCTCAAAGTCCATCAATACTTTGCTTATTTGAGCACTTGAGCCATGCAATACCTCCACCCAAGTGTCTACCATGAATTTAGATGTATTAGGAAGGTTTTAGATTAGTTCCCCATGCTATAAAAAGAAGGGAGAAGTCGTGATCTTGTGGGAAGTTCAAGAGAGTCATATTATGTGTGTCTCTATGCTGCTGTAGTTTTGTATGCAGAGATTGCAGAGCTTATATCTCCCTCATTGTATATCCAAATTACATGTTTCATAGCTCATTTGAAAGCTGGTACTGTCTACTTTCATACTATCAATTCTCATAATCATTGGATTTGGGAACTGAGAGTTGTAATCTCTGCAAGTAGTGTGTGTTCTCGGGTTCACCCCTGCTAAAGGTGTCCATTAAACCTCAAACTTGGAGAGGTCATATCTCCTTGTGTATTTATCCAAATTGAGTGTTCTTTGGCTCATTGAAAATCTCTTTGTCTCTAGTATATGTGTTTAAAATAGTTTTAAAAAATTCGGAGTCACTAGAAAAAAGTAAGCTCTGCAAGCATGACTAGTTTTCTCTGATGAAGTTTGTGAGAAGGTCAACTTGTTCCTAGGGGATTCCACCTACTTCTAGCTATATTTTGGAGGTCAATAAACTCCAACAGTTTGGTGACTCATAATCATTTGGATTCTTAATTTTGGATCCTTAAACAAAAGTGCATCATGCCATTGTCTCGCTCATAGGTTAGAGATGTGTCATACTCTCCCTCAATTTGGGTAACTTTGATCTTTTTGAAGTTCATCCATATTTATAGAGAATGATATGTCCATTGACTCATTATCTATCATCATACTCTCCAAGAGTATCAAAAGGGAGACAATGTAATAAGGTTAGATGAAATGACACCCTCTTTAGTTGATGCTTTGCTTCCAACAATATTCTTAGATCATGCTCCACTATTGTGTCTTCGTACGCTAGTTGTTCATTTTCATTCTAGTGTACTTTGTAATCTTAAAATCATAAATGTGGAAATTTCCACACTTGCACATGTGAATTATTCACATGTGTTAGATCTCTACTCACTAAAATGAACTACACAAATACTCATGCTCAAAAAACCTTTTATTTCTTGCTTCAAACAAAATAAAATTCACTAAGAAGGTTTATTTATATTTTATTATCGATAATTTGATGTCTACAGAAATAGAGTTTGGGGAATGTAGAATTATGATTAGAAACTAGACATAATTATATATCTCCACTCCCATACGCAGTGGAATCAACTCCATTAAACAGATAGTAATCAATCCAGAGAACCTTAGGAAGCTTCACAAATAAAGATAATAACAAACACTAGAAAAACATAGCACCAAAAATAGCTCTCTCTAATTTTGAATATTGAATAAAAAACTTATCTTTTGTACATGGTCTATCATGGAACGCTGAGTTGTTAAAGTCTAGAATAGTCCTACATTCCGGTTGATACACAAGAACAACATAACTAGTAATCAAAGGTGAAATAGGTCGGTTACACTTTCAGTTCAACTAACTATCTAATCGTTAGAATTCTACCATTCACAATAAGATTTATAGTTCTTTCATATCTACAGTCTGCTAACATTGGCATGCATGGTGGACAAAACCCACTAAACAAATTTAGAGTTACAGATTATGATCCCCTTTCGAAAGTGGATGTATGATTCGTTTTGAGTCATATACAAATTCCTCTAAATCTGCTTTGACATTGGCTATAACTATCTTCACCATGGATTGAACCCAACTGTACTTTCCATGCTCCTTCCCCTACCTTTGCCTCTACATACTCCATTGTTCTTTATATGTTTTGAATCTTTGACTTTCATCTTCTTTTGTAACTCAGGCAAAGTCCTTAAAGTATCCACAAAGTAAACTTCTCCATCTAATAAAATTTGAGCTTAGTACATGAAAGCAATGTCTCCTTAGTACATGAAAGCAATGGCTGAATAGCCTCTTCCACAAAAACTACATCACGGCTAACCAGAATGCGTTTAGTATGTGGATGATACAAACGATAGCCTTTACTTTCAGAACTGTACCCAACAAAAATACATTTTACTGTTTTATCATCCAATTTTCTACGATGTTGTTCAGGCACTAATGCATATGCCAAACAACCAAAAACACGCAGATGAGCAACAGATGGCTTGCGATCATGCCAAGCCTCATATGGAGTGATATACTATAGTGCTTTAGTGGGACACCTGCTCAGTATATATGCTGCACACATGACAGCCTCAAGCTAGAAAGTATGCGATAAAGCCTCACTCTTGACCATACACCTCACCATCTCCATGAGTGATTTGTTCTTTCGTTCAGCAACTCCATTTTGTTGAGGTGTATACGGCACATTACACTGGTGTTTTATCCCACGTTCAGCTAGCAATGCATTAAAATCAGAAGACATATATTCCCCCCCTCGATCTGAATGGAGGGTGCCCATTTTACATGCTGACAGATTTTCAGCCAAAACCAAAAATTGTTTGAAGCACATGAACACTTCCAACTTTTCTTTCAATGGATATACCCATGGATGCCTGGAAAAATCATCAATGAAAGTCACAAAGTAAAGATAATTTCCAAAAGAAGGTGTCTGCATAGGACCACAGACATCACTATGTACAAGCTACATTTTCTGAGTAGCCCGAACTGAACCATCTTTTGGAAATGAGGAATGCTACATTTTGCCCAAAATACAGCCTTCACAAACATGTTTTCTAGGTGCCTCAAGTTTGGGCAAAGAGGACACCATTTCAGATTTCTATAGGTGTAGCAAACTAGCAAAATTTAGATGACCAAAGCGTGCATGCCAAAGCTTTGTATCTGAGATAGCCTGAGAATCATGTACTGCACATGCTGAATCATTCATAGATCTTTCATACTCTATGAGCTTATACAGCCCATGACATAAAATGCCAAAAGCAATAATCACATCGCCATCTGATAGATCATGGACTATACACTTGTCATCAACAAATTTCACAACCAAGCCAATCTTGGCTAATGCAGAAACTCATAAGAGGTTCTTCTTGATCCCTGGCACAAATAAAGCATCTGACAAAGTGAAAGAACTACCATCAGCAGTAGTCAAAATGATCTTACTAACTCCCATAAAAGGATAAAAGGAGTTGTTGGCGCATGTAACAATATTCCCTGTAGGGGCAGGCTCGATCGAAGAGAAGAAGCTGCGCTATGAGGTAATATGTTTGGTCGCCCCATTGTCAAGTCCAATGTCTTGCATGGACCTAGTTCTAGGTTCAAATCTATCATGAACAATTAGGTCAAGTCCAATGTCTTGTATGGACCTAGTTCTAGGTCCAAATCTGTCTATTGCACATTATATATCAAAGAAGATTCTTTTTTGTATATATCGTGTGCCATATGCGGTTTATATCCTACACATGCACTTGTGATTCTAATTTCAAAAACCCTTGTGCTACATGGAACTGATATTTATAGTTTTTCTCTATAAAAGATTTCAACTCGAGCTCACATATTTGATACATACTATATTCACCAATTGTAAATATGATAACCAAATCAATTAAAAATCATGTAGTACAATTTGATGCCTACACCTAAACATATAGCTTGAAGGATTTGGTTCAATGATTATATTGAGAGGTCTAAGTTTCAACTTAACTCAATTTCCTACAGAGAGGTTTTTAGTTTGATCCCCTTTGTCTATAGAGAATGAATCTCTTTAAATTCACCATAAGAGGATGAGCATTGTGATGCTATATATCAAAGGGATTCTCTAAATAAAGCCTTTCATTCTTCAACTTTCATAACTTGGTGGTCTTAAAAATCTTATGTCGTTGAGAGGGAACAAAGAGAGATAATCTTTTCTTATGCATCATGATTGACATGAATGACCTTCAATGACAAACATGATGAATAGTGAAACGATTTTTGAATGATAAATTTAATGAAAAAGGGGACTATTGAACACATAAATAATTTTTCTTTTCCAAAAACCTTCTAAATTTATGAAAATCAATTGATCTAATCAATCTTCTTGAGCTTCCCTTTGACTCTTGACTTTTCTTGAAGCACCCCACATGCACCATGATAACTTTCATTGTGCATATTTCCAATATGCAGAATGAAAGTTATCAAACCTCTTCTAGAAACTACCTTGTTAGACATGCTTACTAAAATTTGATTCAAATGAACTCAGAGATCCGATGACTCTACTATAATATTCACACATAGCGTATACTACCAGCTTTCTAACAAGCTAGAGATCTCCATTTGTTCATATTACAAGGTAACTAACTATATAAAGGTAGACTACATGTCAACTCAAGTTAAACAAAAAATTAAGGTTCACAAGGATAGGTCAAAGCCATTGCAAGAGATGAATAGATCAAAGATATTTATATTATAGAATGTTTGCAAGATGACCTTTCCAAAACAATATCATACATATTAAATATGTCTCTATGTAAAGAGTAAATATGCGCCTTGTAGAACACTATTTGGGGCCCTTATGATATCCACTAGTAAAAGAACAACCAACATATGCTTTTGCACCATCTCTTTGTCATCTGCATGAATTTTCATGCCTAAAGGCCTTCTATATATAGAGATTTGTGCATGGGAGCTTGTGTCTCTTCATCTACCCGTGCATCTTCTCTCACCTCTTGACCTTTGATTTCTTGTCCTTTGTCCTTCCAATGGCTTCGGTGACATTTGGTGCTTCAAGGCACTCCATATGGATACGGGTCCACCATTTCTATATATTTCAGCTCTCCAATTATATTTTGCCTTTTATCCAAGCCATAAATAACTTTTCCCCTTTACTTCAACACTCTCCCTCAAGGTTATGAGTGTAGTCTCTATGTCTTCAAGACCTAGCCTTCAATTGACCTTATAGAACTTGATATAAATACATATATTACGGAGATTTAAATGATGAGAGGTCAGTATGTGTCCAGCCTCACAATTGAATCTTGCACAAATTCCATAACCTTCCACACTCCCCCTCAAGCTACAATTGGGATTCCATGCTACTCTCCAAATCTTGTCCTCCACCTTTTGCTTCCATTGTGTTGGGAAAGAAGGATGGACACTTCAAGAAAAGATGAGGTACTACCAAATCCTACTTTGTACCAGCCCCGTCTTTCTTCAGAGTTGATTTGTAGGAGTAATTAGCTTTCCAATGAAACTATGCAAGTGCATATGTACTTTGGAAATGATGTGAGAAATGATTGAACCAAAACACACTATTTCCAAGTTGATAGATTAATGAAAACCTTCTATTTTTGTTCATACACCTGCTGCTTGTTATGCTCAGTGCTTCTAGTACAATAGGAATTAGAAACATTCCTTTTGGAGATATCAAAGTAGTTTAATAAGCTAATGATTCCAAGTGGAATCATTTAAAATGATGCACTATACATAGAGCAATCAATTTAGCAATCAAATCATTACCTTTGATTTTTTAGGACCTCTATAGAGTTTGACCAGTGAGTGCTTAGATGCAGTTTTCTCCAAATTGGCTAAATGTATTATCTTTAAACTTTGTGAGCCTGTATATAAATTAAAGCGAATTCCAACACGCTATAGAAATTTGAAAATGGTAAAGAAATGACTCCGATATGAATAGTACAAGTTGACTGTTATGAATGACTATGATAGAGAGACCATAGATGAGAGGTATTGAACTATTGTATTAGAGCACAATGTTGTACAAGATCATAGGCATGCTAATCAAAGCCTAATGACAATGAGTAGTGTAGGCTATAATGTAAACCTTAATCTCTTACAATGTGGTCAAGGAGAACTCGAAAATGGAGTCACATGTCGTGCGAGTTTTTACACATCTTTTATAGATAGGACATTTGAATTTGAATTTGAATCCTCCATTGGCTCTCACTAAAAAGAGTTCCTCCAATCTAGGAGATATTCTCGCAAGTGGAGTTGTGACTTTTCCAACTAATAAATCCACAAGTTTGGTGGTGAATAGAAACATTCTTTGCAAGTCAAAGTGACTTTTACAAATGGTAAAGGATAAAAACTTTCTAGCAATGGTTTCGATGGAGTTACAATTGTACATATACTCTAGCCAAATGTGTAGGCTTGATATTTGCACCAACAACTCCCCCTCAAGTGAAACATTTTGGCTTGGTCTCCTTCTTCAATCTTCATGAATGTCATGCAATCCAATCATAGACTTAAACCTGCAAAGTTTTGTACCATCTAATGCTTTAGTTAATAAGTCTGCACATTTCATATTAGTTGATACATAAGATAACTGAATTTCCTTTCTCAATAGCTTCTCTCTCACATAATGATAGTGGACCTCTTTATGCTTGGTCCTAGCATGATAAAGAGGATCTGCTGCAAGATGTAATGAGCTTGTATTATCTCCAAAAATGATTGGAGATGTAGTATGCAAACCTAAATCTATATATAACAATCTGATCCATATGGCCTGTTAAGTAGCATTGGCCAATCCTCTATACTCTGCCTCTATAGAAGATAAAGCAACAGTAGGTTGCTTCTTTCAAGACCATGATATAGGTTTATCACTTGCAAAAGATAGGTATCCTGAGGTACTCCCTCTATCATCTTTGCAACCTGCCCAATCTGCATCTAAATATAATTTTATGTCCAATTCTGAGGTATAAGGAAAATACAGTCCTTGATTTTGAGTGCCCTTAAGGTACTTCAAAATCCTCTTGGCAGCTTCCAAGTGAGGTGCCCTAGGTTTGTGCATAAAGTGACTTAGAACACTTACTCCATAAGCAATATCAATTCTTGTTAATGTAGCATAGTTCAAGCTTCCCACTATGCTTTGGTAACCTGCAATATTCTCAAGCACATCACCTTCATGAGCACTTAACTTTTGATTTACCTCCATTGGAGTACTTGCAAATTTGGCATCCTACAAATGAAACTTCTTTAACATGTCCTGTATATACTTTCTCTGAGTAATATAAATTCCACAGTTAGTATAGACTAACGCAAGTCCAAGAAAGTATTTTAATGATCCAAGGTCACTAATTTTGAACTCCTACATCATTTGATTTTTAATCTGCTTGATGCCATTAGCATCATTACCTATGAGTATGATATCATCAACATATACACATAGGTATATTACCTTTGATTTTAATAGAGAAGTATCTACTTTACTCATGATGAATCCTTGATCGTAAAGGTATGTAGTCAACCTATGGTTCCATGCCCTAGGTGCGTGCTTTAGTCCATAAAGATCTTTGTTCAATTTACATACATATGTTTCCTTGCTAGGATCCTCATGGCCAGGAGGTTGAGACATGTACACCTCCTCTGAAATCCATCCATTCAAAAATGCATTTTTTACATCCAATTGATACATGTTCCAATTCTTTGATGCATCCACACTTACCAATACCCTGATGGTTGGCATTTTGGCCACCGGTGAGAAGGTTTCTTCATAATCAACTCCTTGGTTTTGTGCAAAACCCTTAGCCACAAGTCTAGCTTTGTACCTGCTTATTGATCCATCATAATTCCTCTTGATCTTATAGATCCATCTTGAACCAATTACCTTCATACACTCCTTCTTTGGTACTAGCTTCCAAGTATCATTCTCCTTGAGTGCTTCAATTTCCTCATTCATAGCTTCTTTCCATTCTTCCTTAGTCTTTGCCTCTTCATATGATGATGGCTCTTCAAATGACAAGTTCTTTGCAAGATAAACAGAATGCTTAGTAACTACGGAAGTGTCATACCCATATCTGATTGGCTTCTTGCTCTGCCTTTGTGATCTCCTGATTGCTTCATTGGATGATTCAGGTATATCTTCTAGTTTCTTCATTTTGACTTTTCCTTTGGACTTTGATGCCTTGAATTCTTCTAAGTTGATGATGTCCTCATCATCTAAGTTGATGTCTTCAATTTGATTAGGCTCCTCGTTAGGGAGGCTTGGAAACTCCTCTTCCAAGTCATAAGGTAGCATTACTTTCCTGCATTCATTTCAAACCAAGGGTCATTCCCATCAAAGACAACATCTCTACTAACCAAGAATCCTTTGTTGGAAGGATTGTAGAACATGTACCCTTTCTGATTCAAGTCATACCCTATGAATATGCACTTTTCTGCCTTAGGGTCTAGGTTAGCTCTGCTTTGAGAAGGGATATGCACATAAGCAACACATCCAAAGATTCTGCAATGATCAAATGAAGGTTTTCTACCATGCCATGCTTCATATGGGGTCATCCCATCAAGAGATTTGGATGGCATCCTATTTACAAGATAAGTGGCAGTAGATACACTCTCTGCCCACAAGTAATTAGGTAATTTTTTCTCATTTAACATTGACCTAGTTGTTTCAACAATTCTTCTATTTCTCCTCTCTTCCACCCCATTTTGCTCAGGGGTATACCTTGTGATTTCTCTCTTGATTCCTCTATCCTACAAGAATGCAGCAAACTCATTTGAGAAGTACTCACCTCCTCCATTTGACCTTAGTCTCTTAAGACCTCCTTGTTTGGTTCTCAACAAGTGCAAGATACTTTTTTAAGCAACTAAATACCTCATCTTTCTGTTTCATAAAATATAAGACAGTCCACCTATTGAAATCATCAATGAAAGATACATAATACCTTGATCTAGAAATTGAGGGATCCTAACTCGGACCCCATACATCTGTATGGACAAGCTCTAGATAGTCCTCATGCATGTAACCTTTCCTTGTGAAGGGTAACATGTGAGACTTTTGAAATTGACAAGCACCACATTTATAAATCATGTGTTGCTTGGATACATTACGTATCCCAAGCACACATTGATCTCTACATATTTGTTTTAAGGTTCTTTCACCAACATTTCCTAATCTCTTATGCCAGATTTCAAGTTCTGATAATGTTTGATCTTTGTAGCTATAAAGTGCAATGTTCCTTGTATCCTCAAGTTCAAAAGTGAATAATCTACCTGTCTTTTCTCCTTTGTCAATTCTCTTGAATCCATGTTGGGGATCCTCTTCAAATGCTCCATATTGGTTGAACCTGACCTGCAAACCCTTTTCCACAATTTGTCCAATAGTCATCAAATTCTTGGTAATTGTAGGTACATACAGAACCGTGCTCAACAAATTTCTATTTCCAACAGAGGTCTTAACATTTCCTACTTTCATCATTGAGTGCTTGGTTTCATCACTTGTTTGTACCTGATGCTTATCCTTTGGTTCTTCAAGGTCAAAGAGCAGCGCTACATTGCATGCCACATGGTTTGAGCATCCTGAGTCAATGTAGAAGACATGGTCATCATTTATACTTGGTTTTGAAGTCATATTCATGATCATAAGAGAATCCTCTTGCTCCTTTGTGTAGTTGTTGTAATCTTTCCTTGATTTGTAGCCTCCTTGGTAGTTGCTATTGTAGTTGTTGTTGTAGTTGTTATTGTAACCTTGATGATGATTGAATCTTCCTCTTGATTGTGTATATCCACCTCTTTGATATCCTCTACCTCTCTGATTCTTGAAGTTCCTGTAACACTCATCTATACTATGATTGGAGAATCCACAAATATTACATGGTGAGTAGTTATAAGGTCTCCCCCTACCTTGCTTACCTCCTCTGCCCCTTCCTCTTGAGGTTCTACCTCTCCCTGCATAGTTGGCTTGGGAGGTAGCTCCTTCATCCTCAATCTTCTTGTTCTTCCCTTTTGCTTTGGACTTACTTTTATTAGTGTATAGGGCAGAAGAGCTATTACCTCCTGATGAATCTCCATTCTTGTTGAGCTTGGCTTCATGGGTAAAGAGTTGCCCCATGAGTGTGATAAGGTCTAGAATCTGCATGTCCATGTACAAGTCCATGGTAGTTGTGAAGCTCTCCCATTTGCCATCAGCTTTTATACCATTGATTACTTTTCTTAAAATCTATTTCTCTTCAATTTCTTCTCCTATGCTTGCCAATTGATCTGCTACATCTTTGACTTTGCTCAGATACTCTGAGATGGCTTGCTTGGGTTTCTTTCTTTGAGTGGTAAACTCAATCCACAATTGGTTCTTCCTAGCCCTTGTGGTGGAAGAGAAATATGAATACATTTTTTCCCAAGTCTCTTGGGATGTCTTACAGTTTCTAATGCGTGGAGGAAGAAAATCAGAAATTGAGTTAAGTAAGTAAGACCTTGCTAATGCATCCTTGGCACACCATGTGTTGAGTCTTTCATGCTCCTCACTTGTAGGTTGTCCTTTGCTTCTGAATATGGGCATCCTCTCATCCCCTGAGATGTATCCATAAAGGCTCCTTCCTTGCAAGTATGTCTTCATCCTCAAGGACCATGCTTGATAGTTTCTCTTGTCCAACTTATCAATGAAAGAAGGAAAACTATCTCCCATTTTACCTTAGCTTTGCTCTGATACCACTCTTGGGAAATATGGATGAAAATGAGTAGGTACTACCAAATCTTGCTTTGTACCAGCCCCTTCTTTCTAAAGAGTTGAGGTTTAGGCCCAATTAGCTTTCCAATGACACTATGCAACTGCCTATGTACTTTGGAAATGATGTGAGAAATGGTTGAACCAAAACAGACTATTTCCAACTTGAAGGATTAATGAAAACCTTATATTTTTGTTCACACACCTGCTGCTTGTTATGCTCAGTGCTTCCAATACAGTAGGAATTAGAAACATTCCTTTTGGAGATATCAAATTAGCTTAATATGCTAATAATTTCAAGTGGAATCACTTAAAATGATGCACTATACACAAAGAAATCAATTTAGCAATCAAATCATTACCCCCGACTTTTTAGGATCTCTGCAGAGTTTGACCAGTGAGTTCTTAGATGTGCGTTTCTCCAAATTGGCTCAATGGATTATCTTCAAAATTTGTGAGCCTCTAGATAACTTGGAGTTGATTCCAAAAAGCTATAGAAAATTGAAAATCGTGTGATATAAAAAGAACAACCAACATATGCTTTTGCACAATCTCCTTGTCGTCTCCATGAATTTTCATGCCTAAAGGCCTTTATATATAGAGATTTGTGCATGGGAGCTTGTGTTTGTTCACCTACGCGTGCATCGTCTCTCACCTATTGACCTTTCACTTCTTGTCCTTTGTCCTTTGAATGCCTTGGGTGACTTTTGGTGCTTCAAGGCATTCCATATGGATACGGGTGCACCATTTCTATATATTTCAGCTCTCCAATTATATTTTGGCTTTTATGCAATCCATAAATAACTTTTCCCCTTTACTTTAACACTCTCCTTCAAGGTTATGAGTGTAGTCACTATGTCTTCAAGACCTAGCCTTCAATTGACCTTACAGAACTTGATATAAATACATATATTACGGAGATTTAAATGATGAGAGGTCAGTATGTGTCCACCCTCACAATTGAATCTTGCATAAATTCCATAACCTTCCACACTCCCCCTCAAGCTACAATTGGGAGTCCATGCTACTCTCCAAATCTTGTCCTCCACCTTTTGCTTCCATTGTGTTGGGAAAGATGGATGGACACTTCAAGAAAAGATGAGGTACTGCCAAATCCTGCTTTGTACTAGCCCCTTCTTTCTTTAGAGTTGTGTTGTAGGCCCAATTAGCTTTCCAATGACACTATGCAAGTGCCTATGTACTTTGTAAATGATATCAGCAATGATTGAACCAAAAGAGACTATTTCCAAGTTGAAGGATTAATGAAAACCTTCTATTTTTGTTCACACACCTGCTCCTTGTTATGCTTAGTGATTCTAGTACAGTAGGAATTAGAAAAACTCCTTTTGGAGATATCAAATTAGCTTAATAAGCTAATGATTCCAAGTGGAATCACTTAAAATGATGCACTATACATAAAGCAATCAATTTAGCAATCAAATCATTACCCCCCATTTTTTAGGACCTCTATAGAGTTTGATCAGTGAGTGCTTAGATGCGCTTTTCTCCAAATTGGCTAAATGGATTATCTTCAAAATTTGTGAGCCTGTATATAACATGGAGGGGATTCCAACAAGCTATAGAACATTCAAAATGGTAAAGAAATGACTCAGATATGAACAGTACAAGTTGACTCTATTATGAATGACTATGATAGAGAGACGATAGATGAGAAGTATTGATCTACTGTATTAGAACAGAATGTTGTACAAGATCATAGGCATGCTAATCAAAGCCTAATGACAATGAGTAGTGTAGGCTATAAGGTAAACCTCACTCCCTTACAATGTGGTCAAGGAGAGCTCGAAGATGGAGTCACATGTCCCGCGAGTTTTTACACATCTTTTATAGATAGGATATTTGAATTTGAATTTGAATCCTCCATTGGCTCTCACTAAAAAGTAGTCCTCCAATTTAGGAGATATTCTCTCAAGTGGATTCGTGAATTCTCCAACTAATAAATCCATGAGTTTGGTGGTGATTACAAATATTCTTTTCAAGTCAAAGTGACTTTTACAAATGGTAAAGGATAAAAGCTTTCTAGCAATGGTTTCCATGGAGCTACAATTGTACATATAATCTAGCCAAATGTGTAGGCTTGATATTTGCACAAGCAGATTGTCCTCACATCTATTTCTATGGTATGTTTGTAATCTCCCTTCTTTGCTTCCAAGCTTCTTTTGCTTCTTTCCAATGTCTTCTTTCCCTCTTAGCAAGAGCTATTCTTGAATCCCTATCATAAACCATGTTTCATACAAACTTTTATGATAAAGTGAGATCACGTTGGTTGTATATATCTTTGTTGCTTCACTCTCTTCTTTAATTTCCTGTTTTTGAAAATATCTCTCTTTGTATACCTTTATGTCTTTATGTCCTATAGGTCGCAAGCTTTGCATCGATCCTCCTTCGTGTTTGGATAATCTTTGACTTGTCCATGATTGCAATTTTTGCACCATGTTCATCAAGATTTGTTTTTTTATCTAATATTAATCCTTCTTCATTTTGAAGTCTTTGGAAGTTTTTGGCTTCTCTTCTAGCTTTGGAAATCCTTCCTTCATAGGTGATAGTTTTGAAATTCTTTTCTTCATGCACTTTTCTTGGCTTTTTTCCGTACCTATGGATGCTCCTTTTGACATGGTGATGGTTGCCATGCCTTCTTCCAACTTGTCTTCATGCTTACTTTTGTGTAGCATGGCTGCTCTTTGCCTTCTAAGCACTCCTTCCATATATGTTTCTACCTCTAGTCCTTTGAAGTTACCTTTTATTGTTGCCCTTACTCTTCCTTTGAGTGTGGCTATGTCTTTTCCAAAATTGATAATCGTTTAGGATCCGCTTTATCTTTTTTGGAATCCTCTTAGATCTTCCAATCCTTGCAAGTTAACTCCCCCTTGCTCATAATCATTTCTTCATGCTTCAAGGCTGATTGTACACCTACAAAATCAAGAATGACCAATCATACATGAAATCATTCATGAGTTACTCTTCCTAGGAAGAATTTATAGCATCCATCTCTTCCAAGCTTTCTTCATCACCTACAAGACAAGACAAGGAAGCATTGTGATCATAATTTTAAGCTCAAGCATGAGAACCAGATACGAAGCTTTGGTTTAAATTCTATCTAAAGGAAGATTAAACAAATGATGTCCATTTTGTAGGAGATTCAGTCAAGATGATGATAAATTGGTAACTTTATCCTTGAATGAATCACTATTTTCGCATTCAGAGAAAATAGCATAAGTACATGATGCGATTGATTTGCTCTCTTGCTTCAAGATTCATGTGCTTGTATGTGTGCCCAACTATACGTTAATGTGTATGTGAATGTTTAAACAACAAAAATGTGTGTGGATGTGATTTAAAAGTGATTTGCCTGTGCAAAGATGGCTGCGTAAATGTATACAGTCATAAATATACATAAACTATTCTAAGTATATATGGGTGCAAAATCAAACATATATAAGAATAGAAATCACATGCACGGCGGGAGGAATTGCTCTTCAACACAGCCATAAGAGGACACATTCGAGGAGGGAAGATCTAGAGGGGGGCATGCTTTGCTTCTCTATTTTCAGGGGAAGGCCTCATATTCTTAGAGGTGCCTATGGAAGAAGAGATCTAGGGGATGCAGGAGATCTTGGATGCTAGAAGGAGGAAGGATGGCTTTGGCATGTCAAGGAAGGGAGACATGTGGTTCATGGAAATTGAAGGGACAGATGAGAACTTCACCTTTAGTTGAGGGCCTAACTTAATTGATTAGAGAAGTGTGGTTTCCCAAAAACACTATAGCAATGATCTTAAGTATGAATTCTATTTAATGGGAGAAAATAAGGTGCGCTATTTGGAAGGATGAAAGTGAAGAATTGAAAGGTTATGGATACCTTAACTTCAAATCGATTGTTTCATTGTTCTTAATATTTAATTCAAGTTGGAGCTTCAATTTATTCTTGCGCAGAGTAGAATGGCACTATTCAGTTTTGACGTATGTACATATGAAAGGTTGTGTTTATAACTTAGTGTTCCAAATGGAAATCTACCAAAACCTTTCTTTATAAACATTCATGATATATGGATTCCTTAAGTGATAAATTGAAGAATGAAAGCTTTCGTTTGCACCTCAACGAATATAAAGATTGCTTTCATGCTTGTCCTTAACCATTTGATTTATGCGGGCGATTGATTGTGTGTTCATGGGGTTGGAATTGAAATTTTATTGAGGTTAAAATATGAAGCGATAAAGGGAGCTACAAGGTTTCTTTACTGTCGTGGAGAAAATAGAAAGGATAGGTTCACTTAGTTTGAAAGAGTAATGTCACAAGCGTGTTACCAATAACCATATGAGTTTTCTGTATGTAATCATTTGAATGACTCCGTGAGGTTTGCTAAGCCAAAAAATTTTGATCATATTGTTATTTCCCCTCTAATATAGTGTTCTTTTTTGCTACATTCAGAATGATAGAACTAAAAGCTTGTTTGATTTACTGGCTGTTAAATAAAGAGTGACTGTGAGTTAGCGTACCATAAAAAAATGCTATCACGTATAAGTAGAAATAAAGAACATTAAGAATGGACGACATTTCATAGACTTGAGATGCACTCCAGTTCTCTCCTCATGGAAGAAGGTTGAATGTAGTTTTTTTTTTATTTTATACAGATTTGCTAGAGGCTGAACTGGATTACTACTATGTGACTTCAACCAATTTACTAAAATAAAGCACAAGTATTAATATGCAACAATTACTCAGTATAATTTAAGTCATTCATTTTGTCATAGGATCTTACTTTCAAAATATTAAAATTATGATGTAAAGAAATGGTAGTGGCTAGAAATCTCAGCAAATCCTCATGAGTGCTTGCTTTAATAACATACTATCATGAGCACATTTTTTTTCTATTGAAATGTGCTCTCGATCCTTAATAACTAACTTTACTGCAAAAAGAAAATGAACCATTCTGCCTCCAGATTCACAGCTAGGAAAGGACTTTGCTGATCTTCGAAACATGTCTCCTCTGCACATGTCAAATACTTTGTTTGCATCTAGAAATTTCCATTTATTTTATTATAATCGATTGTTATAGATGCAAGGGAAATAAACTCAAATCACTTCTCTTCTTCTTCATTCTGTAACGCACTTTGCACGTGTCTATGCAGTTTGTGAAGAAACTTGATGCCATTGCCAAACTCTATCAATGAGAGTTTAAGTTTTTTTCTTTCTTATGCTAAACATCATGCGCACTAGAAATCTTACAACACACTTAAAAATAAATGTGTATAAAATTTTGTGCACTTTTATTTCAGAAACCACATGATTTTGCTTAACACCCATAAGGACAAGCTACATGAACCAACTTGCTATATCAACCTTCGTAAATGAACTCATACATCATCAAACTTTGATTTTGTGGAGCCTGTGAATATGAAAAACTATGTTGAAAGAATATTTGAATTCTCATTAAGGATGCCTTCTCAAGACCTAAAATTTGTTTTGCGCATAATAAGATGTTAAAGAGGAAATCATTACATAATTGATAATTTGAAAACCATGTTAGCCATTCTCAATAAGGGTTCTTTGCAAAAAGTATGTGAATGGAGACTCCAATGATGTTGAATAAAGGATTGAAAATTCAGCAATAGTTTTTCTTATGAGAAACTCGAAAGGTGATAGGCATCATGCTAAGCCTACAGACAATCTAAATCAAGATCAAGATTGTGAAATACTCTTATGAATAATAAGAGATGCAAGAGAATTATCCTAATCATAGGAATAGGGGCAAGTTATTGATTGGGTTTTGTAATAATGATATGTACGTAAATGATGTCACACTCCATGAAGAGGGTCATATGAATGATGATGAGGAGGATGAGGAGGATGAGGAAATACCATTGATTACTCCTCTATATAATGATATGTATGTCAAAGATGATCATGATGATTAATTCCATGTGTTGAAGAGTTTCAGCATGAGGGAACGAATGCGACATTCATTTAAATTTATGTATAATATGATATGGTTGCATTGATGAAGGTCGATGCAAATACTACGAGATAAATGAAGATCCAATTGAATTGAATTTAAATGTATATGTCGAGATTCACACACATCATAAAGTATTTGAGCAAGAATCAATGACCAAAGAAATGTATGACGAGTGTGGCAAAAGCGCATCCTTTGAAGTGATGAGCAAGAAATGATTGAGAAAGATGCATAATTCTATGATGACATTTCGAACAAAGAGATTGATTTGTTATCAAATTACATGCATAGTCTTAGAAAGGGTCAACATTTTGATGAGTATGACTTGCATAAGCAAGACTTTAGTGATATTGAAGATCAATATTTTCTTGATTATGAGGATATGGGTACCCTCAATGCTGAAGGAGAGATGGTTTGGGACCATAATAATGATGAATAATTCCTAGAAAGATTAGAGGAAGAAGTAGATTCTATAATCATTGGCACTCAAGTAAGAAGAAATCATGACATATTGAATGCCAAATATGACCATAAAGTGCAATTAGAGAATGATGAACCTTCCTATTTAGAGCATAAATCTTATGAATGTATTCAAAAACTAAATTGCAATAAAGATGAAATTTTGGTAATCATAATGGAAATGATGAAATTGTTTCAAATGATTTCAAGCCTGAAATGGATCAAATGAAATCCTTTCAAACCATTTCAAGCTTGACATGGGAGAGGATCATGAACAAAGGTGATTATGCTCAAAATGATTACATCATGGATTTCCAAATTCGCTAAGAGCCATGTCTACCAATCCAGTCACCAAGGGATGGAGAAGCAATAGAAGTGGCTTGTACACATATGTACTTTGTTTAAGAATGTTTTTTTGAGTGATGCAATCCAGAGGTGGCTTCTTTAAAAGCAAAGCTTCTTTGGTGAATATATATCAAAGGAGATGGGTTTGAAGGGAGAGCCCTAGGCAATACGATTTGGCAATGCTTAAAAATGATCTTGTAAATAAAAATCTATATAACTAATGTTGTTTGCTCTGAGCTTTAGATAGATACAGGAAATCGAATAAAAAGAAGAAGACCACGATTTGGAGTGGAGACAATTATGATGATGGATACAAGTGATATCAAGCCAAGTTCCGAATGATAGATGGGTGAAATGTTTTCACTCTAACTTCTTTCTTTTTTATACATGAATGTAAATATGCATTTCATGTCGCATATGATAGATGTGCTAGAACTCGGACAGATTTAAGAAAATTAAGTAGATTCAGGTTGACCTATGACTATTATGACTGCAAGCAATATGTGAAAGATTGGTAATATGTGGGTAGAATTGGGAAACAGACTAGAGCTTTCGAGAGCAAGACCTAGGAAAGTGAAGGAAAGCTTAAACTAAGTATTTGTATATACTAGTATATGTGAATGCTTGACGAGTGGAATTCTTTGACTTCTGCTTTTGATCTCAAGCTTGATTCTACCTTCAGATAGATAATCATTCAAATATAGCTTCATATACCTCCCAGCTATATATATGTATGTGCATGTGTAGTCAGTGCACTGCGATGGGCTAGTAGGTGGGTGGACTTACCCTGGTCGGGTGATAAGGGCCACAAACCAATGCTAGTTTCTTTATATGGCTTGAGTTTCATGTTTTCTTGCACCTATACGCATCGATAGGCAGGTGCAGTCACTCTGACTGGGTGGTCAGAGCCATGATTTGATGTCCATTTTGTATACGGCTGACGCTGTGCAGCATGCACTATGTTGGGATGAAGCACAAAAGAAAAGAAAAAGAAAATAAAAAGTAAAAGAAAAATAAGAAAATGTGTGATGGGGGTTTGAATGGTAAGAGATCAATAGGAAATCCAGATTGTAGTTTCATAAATCAAGTTAGTAGGGATTGGTATATGCATGTGCTTAAGGTTAAGTAAACAAAAGAGCTAGGAAGTTTTCAATTCATTCATGTGATTGTTAGTCTGATTGTATTGTTGTATCTTAGTAGGTTGAATGTGATGCTTCATTCTAGCTTTTTCTCTAAGTTTATGCCAAGTTTGATGCACATTCCAATCTCATGTACCTAGTTAAACTTTCTTTAAGTTAAGTTTATCTGCCATGAGTATTTGATGCTCATTTGTGTTTGTCGTTATGTATGTAGGTCCGCACATCCGGAGGATGCACAGGTCTAGAGGAGATGGATTTGGTCGTGATTTGAAGTTGAAGCATGAGAATCGAATAACAAGCTTTGGTTTAAAGCCCATCTAAAGGATGATTTAACAAACAACATTCATTTGATAGGAGATTCATTCAAGATGATGATAAATTGGTAATTTGTATCCATAAATGAATCACTATTTGCACATTGAGAGAAAATATCATAAGTACATGAGGCCATTGATTTCCTCTCTTGATCCAAGATTAGTGTGCTTGTATGTGTGTCAAACTAAAAGTTAATGTGTATGTGTATATTTAAACACAACAAAAATGTGTGTGGATGTGATTTAAAAGTGATTTGCATGTGCACGGGTGACTGTGTAAATGTATACATTGATAATTATGCATGAACTTATTCTAAGTATATATGTGCACAAAATCGGAAATATATAAGAATAGAAATCATGTGCATGGAAGGAGGAATTGTTCTTTGAGGCAGCCAGAAGAGGATGCATTCGAGGAGTAAAGATCTGGAGGGGGCATGGTCTGCTTGCCTATTTTCGAGGGACAGCCTCATATTCTTAGAGGTGCATATGGAAGAAGGATCTAGGGGATGGAGGAGATCATGGATGCTCAGAGGACGGACTGCTTTGGCATGTCAAGGAAGGGAGATAGGCAATTCATGGGAATTGAAGGGATAGATGAGATCTTCAGCTTTCGTTGAGGGCCTATCTTCAAGGAGGCCAGCAAATTGATCAGAGAAGTATGGTTTCCCAAAAACATTATAGCAATGATCTTAAGTATGAGGTCTATTTAACGGGAGAAAAGAAGATGCACTGTTTGGAAGGATGAAAGTGAAGAAATAAAAGGTTATGTGGATACCTTAACTTTTGATCGATCGTTTCTTTGCTGTTAATATTTAATTCAAGTTCAAGCTTCAATTTATTCTTGGGCAGAGTAGAATAGCACTGTTCAGTTTTGCCGTGTATAAATGAAAGGTTCTACTTATAGCTCAGTGTTGTGAATGGAAATCTATCAAAACCTTGCTTTATAAGCATTCATGTTGTATGGCTTCCTTAAGTGATAAATTGAAGAATGAAAGATTTTTTGTTCATTGGAATTGAGATCTTATTGAGGTTAAAATAAGAAGGGATAAAGGGCGCTACAAGGTTTCTTTACTGTCATGGACAAAAGACAAAGGATAGGTTCACTTAATTTGAAAGAGTAATGTCACAAGTGTGTTACGAATAAACATGTGAGTTTTTTGTATGTAATCATTTGAATGACTCCGTGAGGTTTGCTAAGACAAAAGATTTTGATCATGCCGTTATTTCCCCTCTAATATATTGTTCTTTTCGGCAACATTCAGAATGATAGAACTAAAAGCTTGTTTAATTTATTGGTTGTTAAATGGATAGTGACTATGAGTTAGCGTACCATAAAAAACATGCCATCAAGTATAAATAGAAATAAAGAACACTAAGAATGGACAACATTTCATAGACTTGAGATGCACTCGAGTTGTCTGCTCATGGAATACTGATTTAATACTGATTTATTGTATGTTGAACTGGATTACTATATGACATCAACCAATTTACTGAAATAAAGAGAAAGTATTAATATGCAGTAAGTACTAAGTATAATTGAAGTCATTCATTTCGTCATAGGATCTGCCTTTCAAACAATTAAAATTTTGCTGTAAAGAATTGACAGTGGCTAGAAATGTCAACAAATCCTCATGAGTGCTTGCTTTGATAACATACTCTCATGAGCAGATTTTTTTCTACTGAAACAATGCGATTTAGAATGTTCTTGACCTTGAGTGACGTGAAACATGAATGAAGGGATCTCAACCTTCGTAAATGAACTCATACGTTATCAAAATTCGATTTTGTGGAGCCTGTAAATATGAAAAACTATGTTGAAAGAATGTTTGAGTTCTTATTAAAGATGCCTTGTCAAGACATAAAATGATGCCAATTTTTCTTGCCCATAATAAGCTATTTAAGAGAAAATCATTACATAATTGATAATTTGAAAGCCATGTTAGCCATTCTCAATAAAGGTTCTTTGCAAAACGTATGTGAATGGAGACCCGATGATGTTGAATAAAGGATTGAAAATTCAGCAATCATTTTTCTCATGAAAAACTCTAAAATATCCATTTTTGTTTCACTTGCCTTTACATGGTCCTCTCATTCCTCTTGGATGGTCTTACTAGCCTTAATCTTTGATTAGACCTTCAATATTCTTGCAACTTACGAACCACACGATGTGGATTTTTTTTTCAACCCATTACTTCAGCCCTTAGCTTTGCAAATGGATTTATTTACATTCTTCAACTAAAGCCAATTTTTCACACTTCTATAGTGACTTTTCCTTCTATCTTGGCACTTGCATGTGCTCCTTGAAACTTGGGGAATTTTGTGAAGTCCTTACTGAGCCTTCAAAGCTATATGGCAGCTTTTTTCTAGGGTGATCTACTCCTCCTTTATTGGGAAGCTCAATCCTAAGCTTCAACCTTCTTGGATGTCTTTGTATTCTCAAAATGATCTTCAAATTGATGGAAACCCACTCCAAGTTTGATGGTAACTCTCTTGACATCTTGCATTCTTTAAAGCTTTACTTGGTTATCTTCAACTCCTTTAAATCTTCAAGAGTGTCTCATGGGAATCCTTGCTTCCCTGGAAACATTTTCTTTAGCACCTTAACGGTAAACTTTAGCTCGATAGGATCACCTTTAGCTTTGGTTCCAATCTTCAAGTCTTTAAACTTCAAGTCTTTGAAAACCTTTTGGCTTGGGCTCCTTCCTTCAGTTTGGGTCTGAGATAAGCATAGAGCAATCATCCTCAAGAAAAGGATTATTTTTTCACTTTGAAGTATGACTACATGAAAAAATGCCTATTTTTGGCATAAATCTTATTTCTACGAGTACTACTTGAGCTTCATGGAATAAGTACAATTGCAACACCAATTTTCATATTTTATGTGATATTATTGTGATCTCCAAATATCCTCTAGATACTAATTTTAAAGCTAGGCTAGATACTAAAATGTGGAGAGTGCTTTCAAAAAGCCTATCTAAGTGAAAGATCTCTCCTTTCAAGAATAAAGGAGTCTCCTCTTTCAAAAATACCTTCTTAGTAATGTCTCTATCTTTAAAAGATTTATATAGATATTCTTGAGCTTTGAGTAGCTCATCTCTAAGTATTTGGAACCTTATATCTCTAGATGAAGAAATCTTTTTTAGTTCCTCAACGGTGTTAATGGCCATTTATTTTTGCACTTTGAATGATTTCTTGATTGACATCATGAATGTATGTTGTCACTGAAATTTCAGGATCTAATCAATAATGGTATCTTTTTCTTTCTATCCCTTTTTTTACTTACTTCTTGAGATCTTGGAGAGCCTTATTGGTCTTCATAAGCCCTTGGATCCTTGCTTGACTCTCTAGCTCCGCCTCTTATGGATCTTGTTGTTCCTCATTGGAATTAGTGAAATGCATTATGACAATTTTATTTTCTTCTTTATCTTCCTCCCCTTCTTCTTGATCTTGAGGTAACTCTTCTTCTACTATATCTGTCATAAGTTGTATGGCCATGATGGATTTTTTCTAAACTTGAACTTCATGCCATTGTTATTTTTCTGGTTTTTCTATATCTACGGGTCTCTTAATGTTGCTTCTTAATCAAATGTTGGTTTTGCTACTTGATATACTATAGTGCCCTCAATATGTTATAACAATTAGTTGGTTTTGATATCTTCAATTTTTTTTGATGTTGGGATGACATCATGAGATGATGATGAAAGATGAAATTTCGAGCTCATCCAGTAGAAAAGAAGATGAAAATAAATGAAATGAGTTCGAATTTATGGATGGAATGGATGTTGAAAATATAAAGATGGAAAAAAGAAAGAGGGTGATCAATTATCCTGCTAAAAAAATGATGAGGATGGAATGTAATGTTAAGAAAACAATGATGGAAAAGGAGGAAATGGTTTTTGAGTGGTTGAATTGTGGTTGGGTGCATCAAACGATGTGGTGGATGATGTGATGATTTCATGGTTGTGTGAATATGGAGTTATGCATGTCTTGGTTGTGAGTGGAGTGGCAAACATCTTCGTGGTGCAAGTAGATAAAATTATGTTGTGGTGAGGAGGCAATATGTCACTGAGAGCATTTATGCATGGGGTTGAAGTGGGTGCAAGGGGGAAGATAGCCACTTCAGATGGTGCAACTATAGTGTTCATATTTGTGGATGTAACTACAATGGGTTGCTCAGTGTGAACTACAAAAGTGACTCTAAAATATACGGGAATAGATGAGCTAATAGGGATCATATGAGAGTAGGATCAAGGTGAGTGTAGATAAAAGACAATGACTAGAGTAGTGGAAACATCTTCTTCTTTATGGAATTCATATATATCCTTTGTAGGGTCTACAACTGATGGCAGAGGTTATGGGGTGGATGAGGGCGTGACCATGAATCTTTGGCAAACTAAGTATTATGCATCTTCTTTGGATTTGAATTCTTCTATAAGATTAAAATCAATGATCTTAGTGGTTTGAGTGCATGCTCTGCAAAAGTATCATACTAGAGCTTGGTTGTTGCAATTATGACTGCCACATCACTTCTTCATCCTCATTGGTTCTAGTTTTGCATTGAGGTATATATTTTTTAGTGCCTTTTTTCTCTTCTCTCATGCGACTTCAGTTTTAGATGTATCTATAGTAGCCATATGTAATTGTACTCAAAAACATATTTACATCCACTGATGGGATGCACACATATGTATAAAATTTCTTTTTGGTACCTCTTTCAGCTTACACTGCTCTCTAGTGACTTGATAGACATGAAATATTGTGTACCTTGAATCATTATACAGGTGGAAGAATCAACACTAGGGGTAGGATTCTTGATGGATAACTAGAGGGTTGGATTCTTGGGATGTCTGATCAAATCTATGAGTTTCTTGAAATCATATAGTGAAGTACATGTTATGGAAGCACCTAATGTTCTATAAATAATGTGGGTAATGGCTTGAGTACCATGCACCCCTCAATTTAATTACTAGTTATCTCCTGCAAATTGGGATGTCAAATGCTCCATATTGATAGGATTCTCATGTTTTGTGTTATACTGCATGCAATGTACATTAGTTTTTTGAAGACGTGTGGTAAGTGGCTTTAAGGAAATTAAACTATTGATGCAATAGTTCAATTGTTATTTGGAGCTTATCTCCAATGTCCATGGTGAATTTAGATCATGTCAAGTGACAAATCATGTCCTCCTTTAATTACAACATCAGAATTTGTTCAATAGTAATGATGCTATTATCAAATCGACGGGCATGTGTTATGATTTGTCCATCCTATTCAAACTCGACTACATCTGTATCTAAATGGCGGAATGATGAAATGGAATTCTCCTCAAGAATGTGAAAAGAATTCATTATCTGGTAATACCTTTGGAAGTCAAGTTAAATTAGGGGAAGCGAGAGGAACTTTTTACATCAAAGAGCAGTCCAAATCTTGACCATTGCCTCATCAATGGATTGTAATCTCTTAAACTTTCTTTGAGAAGAATTATATTTTATTCATATTACTTTCACACATGGAAGAAAAGACATATTTGCCCATGGCACGTACACCTTTGGTGAAGCCCTTCTAGAAGTGCCATATTGCATGCTTAACAAAGTCATAAACAGGTAGAGGTGGGTTCACCACAAATATCTCACTTGAAGAACTTGGACTTGCCATGTCTTGTTCTTGAATGTTATAGATAAAAGACCATCAAAAATATTTGTAATATTTATATAAAACTTATTTGTGAAAGCGCAAGAACGTTTTCAAGATAGTGATGCTTGATGTTCCAAGTTCAAGCCTTTGATTATGGTCTTACTTGAAGATAAGGCTAGTATCATGCATGAACATGATACATGTTCAATTATTAATCCACTATAGATAGGCGTGATTAAGCAATGAGCTAATAAGTTCTTTAAGGTTTTTACTTAGTGGTTTTTTGTTCATGCCAAAATAGGTGACTTCCATAGGGATAAAAAGTGCAATTTGGCTTGGCACACAGTAAAAGTGATCTTATTTAAATCACCAATTTTACAAGCTCCATATTGGACGCAATAGTTCCATGTCTTTTTCGATCCATCCAACGTGCCTCTTGGTTGTATTTGGGCCGACAATCTACTTTTCATGTGGATCATTCTGCATTGTTGTACTTGGTTAAACAATAGAACCTAGTGGGTAGACTAGTGCAATCAGTAGTGTTCCTCTAGGATTTTGTCTATGATGTGGTCCATCGACCAAGTTCTTTCGTACCCCGTGTAGAAACTCCATACATGGTTGACGATTCTTTTTTGGATACCAAACTTTTTCTTGTGGTTGAAGAAGTTGGGCTTAAATTAGATACACCCACGTGCTATAATGAAATGCTATATTTTCTTGCCACCAGTGTATCCCTAACCCATTTATCATCCACTGCCCCAAAAACCTCACTCTTCGAAGTAGACAATTTTCAATTATTTTGGATCAATTATACTTGACGGGTTTTTCTGATTATGGCTCCCATGTGCTCTCGCACATGAAGTTCAAAGTGTTCTTGGGTGGCCTACATTGCACAAAGATGTTCGTGAGTTAGTCTTACAATCTGATCCCGGTCAAAAAGGGTGAACCTCATAATGTGCATCAATTTCCTCTTCAATTTGTATTGCCATTTGAATCTTTTAAAAACTTGGGTCTTGGTTTTTTTGGTCCGATTTTTCCATAAGTGATCTCTTTGAGGAAAATCTTTATTTTGAATTGCGACCATTATTGCACTCAACGGATACAAGCTTGGGCCCTTATGCATGCTTACACACGTAGTATGGCTACGAACTTACTGACTAAATTATTTTCATGATTTGGACTTCCATTGTTAGTTTTATATCAAGGACACACCCTTGATCAGCTCATCATGAATATCACATATTATTATCACATTGAGCATAAGTATAACTCTCCATATTGTCATTGTGCTAATGCTTTAGTGTAAAGCACTAATACATTCTTATTGATGATGTTGTAAAAAATGTTGCCAAATGATCCAACTAAGTTGGGAACAATATTTACCAACCGTTTTGTGGTCCTACCAAAATTTCTACAAGGTAGTTGTTGCATTCACTCCCTTCTTATCAGCCTCCCTTCTTATCAGCCTATTGTTTAGAGGCCATTGCCCCTATGGAATTTTTTTGTTCTTAACTTACGAGTTGCTATGCGAGATAGGTTGTTAACAGAAGATTCTTTCGTGTCCTAGATTGATACTTTGTGTCAATTGGAGGAGTGTAGATATTAAAGTTTTGTCTTAATGCAGGGAGTACAGTGAAGGCAAGTACGATTGCATGGACAATGGAAAACCCGAGTGTTTTGCATTGCTGATCTCGTCCTATTTTTTTAATTAAAAAATAAAAAAGCACGTAGGAAAATTCGAGCTCTATGGAGCAAGCCTTTTTGTATTCACATTGAAGTGGATCTGACCAAATTTTGATTAGTTACCTTGGGTGATGAGGTACTATATATGGTATTCAATGGGTCTATGATTTGGCCTTACTTGAGTGAAGGTCCTAAGTAGTGTATTCAAAATTTTTGGTCATATGTAAATAAGGAATAAATTAAGATTAAAAAAAACATCAACAACAAAGCACTGATAAATATACAATCTGACATAATAAAGAAAAAAATTGATTGCATGCACTATGGAAGTTTTAAGTGGCAACGAGATTTAAGAGGAATAATGGGTGGTGGCTCGAGAGATCACTTGTGTTCTCACTATATGATGATGAGTTCTTGTAGATCAAGGACCAAGTAGCTTGTACATGGCGTTGGACCCAACTAAAGGAGATGTAAGAGAGTCTTCATATTTATTTAAGGATATTTTTTTCTATTTGTCAATATTAGGCGATCAGTCTTCAGCTTGGGATTGTCATAACTTTATTTCTGAAATCCTATGAGGATCTATTTTGTTGCAATGACAACAGCATTGTTGCCTATTCCCATTAATTTCAAGGATATGCATTACTTAGATATTTAGCACCCACTCAAGTGAAGTCGTGTGGAGTGGTTTGCTAGTAGGCGTTTGTTGGATTATGCTATGTGGAAGCTGCACAAGCCGATGGACAAATTAATTGGGGTAGAAATATTATTTTGCAAGCTTTGGAAGGAGATAAAACATTTATTTTGGGTTACCAAGAAGACACAAACACTCAATACAAAGGTAGATATCCTTCTCAGTGTATTTATTTATTCTATGAAGATCCTTGCCTATGCAAATGCAAGTGGAAGAGGTTCCAAAGGAGGTGCTCCTCCAACTAGCGCTATGCATGCACAAGCGTCCTATTGGTGGTGATGGAGACATAGAAGAAGAAAGGGCCCTAAAGAGAGGAAAATTGGAAATTGAAAGACAAGCCTTTAGGTGACTAGAGGAAGGAGCTCGTGGAAAAGTGGGGTCCCCTAGTGGTGTAGAGGGGAAATAACCTCAACCAAAAGAAGAAGCGATGAGAGTTGAAGCAGAACAAAGGCAAGAGGTGGAAACTAGGGAGGCCAAAAGCTTAAAATTGGAAGAGAATCTCTTTTGCAGTCGAAAGCTGCTCACCAATGGAAAGACGAGTCCCATAGGTAAGAAAAATTCAACACAATGAGGATAACTTTTGTCGAACACATTGCGAGAGAGATCGATGGACGGACATTGATCGACAATCACAATCAGATTGATGTAAAGAGCATCATAGAAAATCTTTAATTCAATTTCCTTCATCTACGAAACAAAGAAAAAGGCCCCTCGTGGAATGCAAAGGGAAGAGTGTAGCTCCCTCGTCTTCCTTGCACCAACACTATTGTTCCATGGTTCATGAAGGACTTCAAGATGACGTCATGAAGTCTAGCTAATGTAGCTAGCATGTTAGCTCTATGCTCTCTAAGATGGAGAAGAAAGCAACTACCTCTAAGGAGCATGAACAAGAAAATCGTATTTTAGAAGCAAAGAATGTTCAACTTAGATCCAAATCCTCAAGATCTTGTAGCAAAGGTAGAAAAAAGTGAAGAAAAGCAGTTAATATTACAAGGATGGTTTCAAGAGGTTGTGGAGAAGAAACAAAGTATGTACGCCAATAATTCAATTTTGCAAACTAAAATAAATTGATTGCAAGAAGAGAATTCAAAATGGAGGACCAAAAATTCATTATTAAATGATAATTTACATATGACATTTACTAAATTAAATATTATTCAAAAAATAGAGTAGAAATTGCAAAACTCTAAGGAGATTCTAGCAGAGCAAGCTCAAACTCTACCAGACTAAGAATTTCAATGTGTGGAAACTTTAAAGACTCAGATTGAGTTACATTAGCAAATCGAATACATATATTCAAAACTTTTAAAGAAGGACAAGTATACTCAGCTTATGCAGAATTAGCTAGCAGACTCTACCAAGGATAATATGAAATGTCAAGAAGTGTTATTAGTTGAGGACTATGCAGAGGCCAAGGTAGGGGAAGTAGCCTAGAAAGCGTAGTTTGTACTCTTTCTTGTTTGGATGTGAAATTCCAATATATGTAGCATTTTTTGGAGGAATTTGAATATGATTAGGAGTGAATCATACATCCACATTGCAAGGGGATGAAGACCTGTAACCCTAAACATTTTTAGGGGTTTCTATCCACTATGCGTTCCAATGTTAGTCGGCTACAGATACGAAAGGACTATAAATGTTATTGTAAGTGGTAGAATGCTTACCATTAGACAATTCGTTGAAGCCAAAGTGTAATCGATTTGTTTCCCCTTCTCTTACTAGCTATACCTTTATCGTGTATCAAGGAGAAAGAAGCACAAGTACAAACTTTAACAACTTTCTATTCCATTGAAGACCATGTGTATTTGGTTATTCAATATTCAAAATGAAAAAAAACTATTTTTGGTGCTATATTTTTCTTATGTTTGTTATTGTCTTTATATGTGTATCTTCATGAAGTTTTGTAGAGTCACTATTGTCTGTTCTATGGAGTTAATTTTTGTATGTTTGGGATTAGAAATCTGTAGTTCTCACTAGTTTCTAATCAAAATTCCCCGTTCCCCAAACTATGTTTGTGTAGAGGTCAAAGTATCAACAATAGTATATAACTAAACCTTCTCGGTGAGTTTTCTTTGATTCAAGCAAAAAATTGAAAGTTTTTGCGCATGAGTATATGTGTAGTGCATTTAGTGAGTAAAGACCTAGTGCATGTCAATCGTTCACATGTGGGAGCGTGGAAATTGCGACATTTATAATTTTAAGATTAGGAAGTACACTAGAATGAAAATGAGCGGCTAGCATACTAAGACACAATAGTGGAGCATGATCTAAGAATATTGTTGGAAGAAAAACATCACCTAAAGAGAGTGTAGGATCATCCAACCTATTCTTATATTCTAAGTGAGTAAGATGATAGATAATGTGCCAAAGGACATATTGTTTTCTATAAATATGGATGAAAAGAAAAGATTCGATCTACTTATCGAAAATTGAGGGAGATTATGAAAACATCTATGAAATATGAGCAAGAAAATGGGCATGGTGCACATTTGTTTAAGGATCCATGGGCGTACATCATCATGAAGAAAACAAAATTAGATTGCAAGTAACTATGAGTCACTATACTGCTATAATACAAGAATGAAATGCCTATGTGAATAAGAATGGGCCACTTTACGTCTTTATTGAGCTTCTTGACATGTTGGATATATATGGGAATGAAGTCCTTGATCATCAATTTGTTATTCTAAATGGTGGTTCCACTAGTTTCATACTAAGATATCCAAAAGTATTAGGGCACATGGAAGTAGAAACACAAATAAGGGTATGCATCTCGCTCAAAGAATACATCAAAGATATGCTTGTTATTCAAGATGGAGAGATCAAAGGTTGTAGGTACACCCATGAAGATAAATCAAAAGCCAAGTTCTCATGAAGGATAACTAATTGATGACGTAAATAGTTATTAGAGTTTAGTGGGGTTTCTGAAATATGCCACATTGGCTAGAGTGGATATTCTCTATAGTGTAACTGTCCTAAGTCAACTTATGCACACTGCTAGGAAACCTCACATGGAGGTAGCTAAGAGGATAGTCAAATACTTGAAGGGAACCATCAATGAAGGTTTTTATTACCAATAACATACCAAGGCATTGGCTGGAGTTAAGTTGAACACACTCAAAGCTATGGTTGGATTACAGGAAGTGTTGAAGAAATGAAGACTCAAGCTTTGAGTGAGATACATGGTTGAGGGGGAGTTGTTGGTGCATGGAACAAGAGGCTAAGAGATTGACATATGCTCATTGGATTTCTCTCTAATTCATCAGGCATAAATGTAAATTTCTTAGAATGTATGCTCTAACTTTTCAAAGGTTAATCCTTCAAATTACTTAAATCAAAAGATAAATGTAAGACATGGAAACAATCTCGTAATTTAAGGAAGATAGAAGTCATGAATTTAATTTGAATTCAAACTCAAATTGATCATAAGAACTAGAGCTACCTTTTAGGTAGAAGATCCAGCCACCATCCAGATCAAAAGTGTATCTAAACAATACTCTTCTAGTTGTGGGCTAGTAGAGTAGATCCATAAAGATTATACATTTCTTGCGCATACTTTTTTACTATGTTGAAGTGCAAGAAGTCCTCCACAATGTTTTTGTATCATATGTGCAATATCAATACAGATTATGATTAATTTTTATTGATTGTTCATTCTTTGTCTACTCTTAAGGAACCTTGTGTAACTCTATCATTTTCTTAGAGTAATCTCTCAATGTGTAGATACTTATTATCTATTATGTCACTTGGATCACTTAGCCAACAATATTTGAGTGCATATACCTAGCTCTTGAAAAGGGATGCCCCCCCCCCAAACTTTGTAGATTAGTTTGTCACTACATGGTGAGTCTAAATTCATGAAATAACTTCCTTTGGTTAGCTTAACACTTTAAGTGAAAGTGTACAAAAGATCTCTTGATAATTTGTAACAAATTGTGAGCACTATAAAAATCTTTAAGAGCTTCTCATCCATAAATAGAAGGCTTCTTAGGATTTGTGGTCTTCAAACTTTTTGTTTTTGATAAAGACATTTTTGGATGATATTCCAAAGGACCTAGGTGTTTTTGGTGCACACTCTAGAAAATTACGGACTGTACAGATTATCTTAGAAGTTACTTGGGCTAGTTTTGAGCAAGACTTTTCCAATACAATCTAAAGTCTATGCTACACTCACAAGGCCTGACTTATGCTACATAATCGGAGTTCTATCTCAGTTCATGCATGTAGCCACAAATCCACATCTCAATCATGCAAAGAGAGTGTTAAGGTACGTGAAGAGTACAATAAATTATGGGTTGCTATACAGGTATGATGAAGAATTTCAAGTAAGAGAATGGAGTGATGCAAATTGGGTAGGGAGTGTGGATGATAGAAGGTCAACTTATGGCTATGTTTTCATGCTAGGTACAAAAGCAATCTCATGGATGAGCAAAAAGAAGCCCATATTTGCATTGATTTCAATAGAAGATGAATATAGAGCTTTTGTCGCACTACATGTGAAGCAATGTGGCTTAAGAAGCCCCTCAAAGATCTTCGTATACAACTTGGACCAATTCTAGGTTATGGAGATAACATGTCAAGCCTACATCTTGCTAACAATCCCTTGAGCAAGCACATTGATGTGCATCACCATTATGTAAGGGAAAAGGTTGCAAGTTGGGACATTGATGTTCGTTTTGTAGGTACAAAGTACCAAGTTGCATGTATCTTGACCAAAATCTTGGATGTGACCAAGTTAAAAAAGTTTTTAAAGGCTATGAGATTTCTTCATATGGACGCTACCATCTTAAGCTTGATGGGGAGTGTTGAAAGTGTAAACTATGCAAGCTTTAGGTGGCCAAAGGGGTCAAAAGACCTTAATGTGGACAAAAGTCATGACTTAGATCACTTAGGGTGGTCTCAAGGTTGGGCAAGGTCAGGCAAGGCAGTCCTAAGGTGGTGGAAAAGTCTAGAGAGGCATCCAAAATCTTTAAAAGGAGGTGAAGAGTCATCAAATGCACGGAAGTCTTGTAGGTCATTGGAGACCAAGAGACATGCCCTCAAGGAGGCTCAAAGAGATACTCATCCAAGGGTCATGGAGCAGAAATGCAGCTGTCCAAGCTAGAAAAAATGCAGGGGAGGGTGTTACATGCACAGAGGAGGAGCAAGGAGGAGCTATCAAGCCCACACCCCCTCTAGTCTCTTGTACGTATAGACATAGTCTACTTATAACAATTGTAACTCCTTTTCTACATATCCAATGCAAGATATTTAAAGTGCATTCTTTAGCTTATATATGTGTCTTTCTTTGCCTAAGAGGGATTCTTGAAATTAGTTTTATGTGGAGAGACATTGGTGTATCTCTATAACTCTACTTTTTGCATATTCTATGTCTCTACATAGTCTATTTTTACATAGCTGTTGACTGGCCTAAATAGATCAATTTAAGGTGTTCTAGAGCTTGTTTTTAAGCTATGAACCATACTAAGTGTGGCTAAAGTTTTAGTTGATGATAGAATGCACATGTAGTCTAGTGTCAGATCCCATGGATATCTCACCATGGACTGCACCGCCTCCTCCCCCCACACTACCACAATCCCCTATCCCCCCCCCTCCACCAATCTCTCTTGCAACTTCATGAATTGCATCCACAATTTCCATTCCCATCCCTATCCCCCCTCAATTTAGCACTATAAGAAGTGCATCAACATTTGTACATACCATTATTAATATGATGATTTAGTGTGCAACACAGTTGCAACAGGAGTATCAACAATTAGAAGCATGCAACACTATCCTTGTGGAGGAATCTCAATGCTATATACTCAATACTCCACCCTCAAGTAGCCACAAACGATCCATGGTGCTCTATGTTGTAAGCCCCCATTATGAGGAGACACCATTGTGAGAGTTTGAACATTTATGGAACCCTAACTTCCAAGTTAGATGAGGTTTTCTGAACAAGTGGATGATATTTCTTTGTGCAGTATGAGTCCTTTGGACTTACTCTCACAAGAACATCTTTGACTTGGTTCCAGCCATTAGATCCTAATCAATTTAGAGATATTGAGCAATTCTTTTAGGAATTCATAGGGGAATTCACTAAGAGAGGAATTAAACACAACTCTTCATCTTTGATCCATAGCTTGAAACAAAACCCAAATGAAACTGTGAAAACTGCAGCCCGGAGATTCAATCAATATGTCGATAGATGACCAGTAACAGAAAGACCTACACAACAAAAAATGATATCATTATTCTTCGACAGGCTGACGAACGGGACTCTAAGAACTTTAGTCTATGTGAAGAGGCTGCAAACATTGAGTGAATGCCTTCAGGAGTGTATTGACTTAGAGGACAACCTAGGTGATGATCTCAAAAGTTCACCAAGTCCTACAAAATCAGAAGACACTAGAAGTACAGTAACATCCAACTCTAGTAACATCGAGGAGTTAGCAGAGCTGGTAGCCAAGAAGTTAGGAGTTCACGGGCAGCGGAACTACCAACATCCACCAATGAGAATACCCATGTTACGAAGATGCAGCCTATGTGGAGGAGACCATCCTACTCACATGTGCATAAGAGGAGGAACAAGCTTGTCTCAAGCCTAGCCCTACAATAGACAGCCACATCAAGGAACCGCTCTCTATTGCCATATAGAACAAAAATGCACCAATCATATCTCTGAGAATCGTGCATTAAACAGGCAGTCATGACCTTTAAATCAACCTCAGTATAGGCCATATGGGTATCCAGCTAGAGAGCCAGGAAGGGAGATTCCCAGATATAATCCCTATTCAAGACCACAAGGATCACCTAGGCCATATGAGCAAGGGCAGTACGCACAACCTCAGCCAGTGTTAGGACAACAACCGCCATTTCCACCGAATGTAGTACCAGTTAAATATGCTCAACCAGAGGATAACTTAGAGAGAGCCATAGTGCCATCATCACCATTAGCCAGTATAGAATCAACAAACCTAGGTTATGAGCAAACCCAAGTAGAATACTATCCCTATGACACCAGTATGATGGAGTCGATCCGGCTTATGACCCCCAATACTATGGATATGAGGGATATGACAATGTCTATGGACCAGAGTTGGCAACACTAATGTACACCGCACCCAAGGCACTAGCCCCTTTAAGACCACCCATCAGATTGCATTTGCTGAAAGGACCGTGCTATCGGTGAGGGGGAGATCACTTCATAAGAGAATGCACTCGGCCATACACAACCCCTAAAACATGGGAAGGGTATTGTAATGATTGTGGGAAGGAATAGCTCTTTAGAAACTGCCCAAAAGACCCCAATAAGACTCATGACACTGCACCCATCAATGTAATCCAAGTAATTGAATCGTCAAGAAGTGACAAGGAATACATAGTACCATTGAAGGCCATCACACGAGCACAAACAAAAGGACAAGAAAGAAAACGAGTAGACCCAGAGCAACAAAAGAGTAAAACCCCAGAACCTAGAGTACAAGTAGTGGAAGATTCGGAGGACCCACTTGAGAATATCCCAACAACAAAGAGCCAAAAGTGGAAGGATAGGAGGGAAAAACTTAAGGAAAAATGGATGAAAACTAAAAATAAGGAAGACAAGAATGACACAAGAGGCAATAAGAAACCTAAAGAACCTGAAATTCAGGAGGAAATTCCTATTGCCCCGGAGACACTAAAACCAGACAACCCAGGATCAATTCTAGCAAACCCAAGACCAGACGATTTAGACATGTGGTTGAAAGCTTACCAAGCTAGAATCGTGAATGGACCAAATGTAGAGCAGCATGAGAAATCTTACCCACAAGGGGAGTTAGAAAAGGAGAGATTTGCGATATGTAGAAAACTCATAGAGGTGGCTCAGGCCACTCTAGAGAAGACTATCCCAGTCCTCCCTGATACGAGAATATCCGATAATCAATATAATGATTGTCTCAAAACCAAGAACCAAAAACCAATAGAGAGGGATGAGAAGGAAGAACCATTGAATACCCAGAACAAGCCCACATCCATAGTCCCTAATTTAGAGGCTGATTGGCCAAGAGAGTTGTGGACTAGGATTTGAGAAGATCAATGGAAAAATAATGGAGTTGCAAAACCACCTTTTGAGGAATTAGACATGGAAGACTATCAACCGACACCAGAATTGGAGGAAGTATATGAAGAAGTCTCTAGGCTAGACTGAATAGGGAGGAATCACAGAGCCTTTCCACCCTACCAAACTCCATGGTGGAATATGAGAAAGAATCCATAATCTTCCGTGCTCCCATCGTACGAGGAAAAGAAAAGGAGCCCTCAGACAAGACCTCACACAATCTAGCAGAACTCAAAAAGACCAAAGTACAGTGTGAGTTGACTGTGGAAGAATTACTTCATATCAAATCACAATTATGGAAACAATTGGTAGGACAATTGAAGTTAGAGCAGGAGAAGAACGAAAAGGAAAGCAAGGATACGGAAAAACCCTCTATTTTACAAATCCCGATGGATAAGGTTGAAGAATTTAGCGAAGGAGATGAGGGCAACACATGTTTACCCATCAGGTACAATGGATACATGACCAAGGCCATACTAGACAAAGGAGCAGGAGTAGGTATTGCCACCAAAGAGATTTGGGAGAAATGGGAAAATCCAGCCCTACGACCAACTCATATGAAGCTTCAATTAGCAGATGGCCATGTCGAGAAACCACATGGAATATTGGGAAAAATTAAATTAACCACCTATGGAGTCGAGTTTCAGCATGTGTTAGCTATATGTCAATTTGGAAAGGCAAACAATTATGAAATGATATTAGGATGATCCTTCATGACATAACTCAGGGTAGTGCAAGACTGGGGACGAGACTCATTGTACCTTGAACATCAAGGAAACACCACCAAGATAAATTTGCGTACCTTTGCATACAAGGATGTACCCCCATTACAATGGAGCCCCGTTCACAAGGAAGAAGACGATTTGTCTATCCATGGTGTCGGATCGAGGATGCACGAGGATGCCCAATTATGGATGTGTAAGGAAGCAAAGAGAGAGGATAAAAGACTTCAGCTATGGCCCTTAGGACATCAAAATCATCGACCCGTAGAGGACCCAATGTACATGCCTCAAGTTTTTCCTGATGAAGCATTCGAACCCCATGGTTGGATGGAAATCTTAGCAACCTTGGACGTCTGTGTAAATGAAGAAGTATTGACCATGAATGAATGTGTGGACGAAGAAGGATATGACATAAACTTGTATATGGTAATCCTTCAGGAGGTAGAAGCAAGAGAAATATTAGAAATGGAATGGAAAAAAAGAATACGAGACCATAGAGATGGAACCAGAGTTTGATTTAGAGGAGCGCTATCTAGAAGCCATTCAAGCAGAAGAGGAGTGTGGAACACCTAAAGTGTTAGCAATAGAAGCAGCCCCTATAGTACCGAACCATAAGGAAATTATGAGTAAGATCGAACCAACCTCGGATTTATTTGAAGTTCCAGAACACTTCAAAAGATACGAAGTAGAACAAGGAAAATAGCCATTTAGATGCCTAAGAGAGAGGCGGGAGAAGGAGAAGTGTATGACAACAAGGAACAAACAAAAAAAATCATAGTGACCATAGAAAATGGAGAAGACAGATGCACCTACATAGGGAAGGATGTGTCACCTGAGGAGGAAGAAGAGCTGATAAAACTGATTAGAGAATATCCAGATGTGTTTGCATGGACCTACAAGGATCTCAAGGGTCTGGAACCCTCCATTTGTTCTCACCGAATACCAATGAAACCTGATGCAAAACCGTCAAAGCAACCCCCTTACATGTATGACGATGTTTATGCTGCAAAAATAAAGGAAGAAATAGACAAGCTATTAGCTGTTGGATTGATTTACGAGATAGAACATACCGAATGGGTGTCACCCTTAGTAGTGGTCCCCAAGAAGAACAAAAAACTGAGAGTGTGCATAAATCTAAAGAAAGTCAACGCAGCTACGATCTGTGATAGCTACCCATTACCTATCAATGACCACCTATTGAAACAATTTGCGCGAAAAGAAGTCTATAGCTTCTTGGACAGATTCTTTGGATATAACCAAGTTGTTATCGCTACTCAGGACCAAGACAAGACTGCATTCGTGACTGAATGGAGTGTCTATGCTTTCAGAGTGATGCCTTTTGGACTCACTAATGTCCCTGCTACTTTCCAAAGGTTGATATGTCATGTTTTCAAAGAGTTCCTAAGGAGGAGTATGGAAATATATGTAGACAACCTATGGACCATACATACACACACATGCATACATACACACACACACATGTACACACATGCATACATACACACACACATGTACACACATGCATACATACACACACATATGTACACACATGCATACATATACACATATACACACATGCATGCATACATACACACACATACACACATGCATGCATACATACACACACACATACACACACATGCATACATACACACACATATGTGCACACATGCATACATACACACACATACACACATGCATGCATACATACACACACATACACATATACACACATGCATGCATACATACACACACACACACATATACACACATGCATGCATACATACACACACATATACACACATGCATGCATACATACACACACATATACACACATGCATGCATACACTCACACGAGATTTGTATAGGTGTTTAAGTATTTAGGTTTTAGTATTTCATATTTAAGTCTAAGTTTTTCTGATTAGGGTTTTAGGGTTTTAACACCTACATAACATATATACACACATACACATATAATACATATATACATGTAGATACACATGCATACAAAAATATACATATTTTATGTCTAGATCTTTAATATTAGGGTTTTACGATTTAAGCATACATATGATAAGAACTAGTGTTTTGATTAGGGTTTTAGGGTTTTAACACCTACATAACATATATACACACATACACATACACATATAATACATATATAGATGTACATACACATGCATATAGAAATATACATATTTTAGGTTTAGATCTTTAAGATTAGGGTTTTAGGGTTTAGGCATACATATAACTCAATTAAATTTATATAAAGAGAAATTATAGAAAAAATTAAATAGAAAATCTGAATATATAATAAATATAAAATATGATAATTATATAGATAAATAAATATAAAATGAACTAGTGTTTTAAATAATTTAATTAAATATATATAATACTAAATATATAAAAATAGGATTAATTTAGGAAAAAATCTGAATACATAAATAAATATATATATAATAGGATAATTATATAGATAAATAAATATGATAAGAACTAGTGTTTTGATTAGGGGTTTAGGGTATTAACACCTACATAACATATATACACACATACACATACACATATAATACATATATACATGTATATACACATGCGTACAGAAATATACATATTTTAGGTTTAGATTTTTAAGATTAGGGTTTTAGGGTTTAGGCATACATATAACTCAATTAGATTTATAAAAAGAGAAAATATAGAGAAAAATTAAATAAAAAATCCGAATACATAAATAAATATATATATATAATAGTATAATTATATAATATAAAAAGAACTAGTGTTTTAAATAATTTTAAAAATATATATATAATTAAATATATAAAAATAAGATTAATTAAGAAAAAATTTGAATATATAAATAAATATTTAAATATAAATTCTAGATCTTTAAGATTAGGGTTTTAGGACTAGGATTTTAGGGTTTTAGGGTTTAAGGAAAAAATCTGAGTAAATATATATATATATATATATATATATATATATATATATATATATATATATATATATATATATATATATATATATATATATATATATATATATATATATATATATATATATATATATATATATATATATATATAGATATATATATATAGGATAATTATATATATAAATAAATATAAAAAGAACTAGTGTTTTAAATAATTTAATTAAATATACCTAATTAAATATATATAATTAAATATATTTAATTAAAAGTATAAAAATAGGATTAATTAAGAAAAAAATCTGAATATATAGATAAAATAGGATAATTATATAGATAATAGTTTTAAGATTAGGGTATTATGTTTTTTTAGGTGTTTAAGTATTTAGGTCTTAGTATTTCAAGTTTAAGTCTTTAGGAGTATGAAATAACAAATGTTCTAAAATGTCCATACTGTAGCAGATGGCTTCTTTGGATCCTGAGGAGAGAATGGCATGTCCTTGCACTCAGTGCAAGTATCAAATTTATCAAAAACATTGGATTTGTACTGCACATGTTAGAGAGTATGGATCATTTGATAGGATTCGACTAGAAAACCTACGCTACCATTCGCATGGTCCCCTAGGTGAGCAGATGGACCCAAACGACATTGCACCGGTAACATCTCATGGACAAAAGAGAACAAGAAATGACTTAGACGTACAAGCAAGTACTAATAATATTACATAGAATGAACATATGGAAGAGATTCTCGAAGGATTTTATGAGATGGACGAAGATCATGATGGTGGAGAAGATGTCGAGTGTTTCATGGACACAACAGAATTTCCACGATCAGAAATCGATGAAGAATATGAAAACATGCGAAGACTAGCTCGTTTACCACTTTACAATGGAGCAAAGATATCTGTGCTACGTGCGTCACTCACGATGCTCAATCTGCAATCCATTTATGGATGGTCAGATAGTAGTGTCACTGAATTGTTGAGGTAAGTGGAGAAAAAATTGGCTTTCATTGTTGTATCAAAATAACTTTATTTACTAATACTATTTTAATTGCTTATTGCAGGCTTCTTAAAGATCAATTTTTGCCAGAGGGCAATGACATGCGTCTAACACATGGAGATGCAAAAAAACATTTACAGCCCATACTTGTCCGAATGATTGCATCCTCTTTCGGAATGAGTATGAGCATCTCCATGTATGTCCAAAGTGTGGAGCAAATAGATTTAGAGAAGACCTTGTAGGCAAAGCAATCCCTGCAAAGGTTCTTCGCCACTTTCCTATCATTCCACGAATTAAGAACATGTTTAGATGCACATCTATAGCTGAGTTAATATCATGGCATACAAAGAGCAGGTCTACAGATGGTGTAATGCGAGTGCCTGCTGACTCTGATGCTTGGAAGCACATAGATAGTAAGTGGCCAAAGTTTGATAATGAGCCTCGGTCCATACGTCTAGGCTTAGCTATGGATGGAGTGAATCCATTTGGTTTACGCAGTTCTTCATGGAGCACATGGCCTGTATGTTTGGTATATTATAACATCCCACCATGGTTGGCTACAAAGAAAGGTCATTTATTATTAGCTCTTATTGTACCAGGTAAGTATAAAGTAAAAAACATGGATGTATATCTTGCACCACTTGTGGAAGAACTGCGCATTTTATGGGATGGGATTACTGTGCGTGACATGTCTCAACCTGTAAGAAGAGGAGACGTGCGAGTGCAAGGCATACTTATGTGGACAATGCATGATTGGCCTGGTTATGGTGAATGTTCAAGTTTATCGATTTTGGGTTACCATGCTTGTCCCTTATGCAGACCACGACTCGAAGCACGCTATTCCAAATCACTACGTAAAACTGTCTATTAAGGACACCATAGATATTTGCCTGATGGACATGTTTTACGTGAAGGACAAAATTGGTCGACAAGCGCAATGCCAAATGAAAGCTAGCGATTGGAAACAACTTTGGGATTTAGAAAATCGAGTCGCTGGCATGAAACGGTTGTCCATTTTTCATGAACTCCCTTATTGGAGTGAATTGTTGATCAATCATTTGGTAGACCCGATGCATATTTTTAAGAATGTGGGAGAGACTCTTTGGAAAACTTTGATCGGAAAGAAAGAAAGCAAAGCACAAAGGGAGGACTTAGAAGAGTGAGGTCGTATGCGAGAGTTGTGGGCAATTACTAAGCCTAACGGAATAGTATCGTTACCTAAAGCTCCTTGGGTGCTTCGTAAGGATGGAAAAACAACAACTGAAGAAAACAATTTCAAAGTTTCGGACACCTACTGGATGCACGAGGTGTTTAAAGACTGCTTTCACATGAAACGACAATCTTGGAGGGCTCAAGTCTCATGATTGGCACAAGTTTTTACAGTTTTTACTCCCTATAGCCCTATAAGATTTTCTTTCGGAGGATGTACGAAGAACCATTTATAAAATTAGTTCTTTAGTATGGTGGATCTCTTCCAAAGAGATAAATAAAGATAGCATAGAGAGTGCGAAACTCAATGCTATCGAGGCTATTTGTATGGTAGAGAAATACTTTTCCTTAAGTATTCTCACTATTCAACTTCATTTACTAGTTCATGTGGTAGATGAAGTTGCAATAGCAAGAACTGTCCATAGTTGATGGATGTTCTTCTTAGAGCGCTTTATGAAGACATTAAAAGGGTTTGTTCGATAGAGAGCACGTCCAGAGGGTAGCATGGCAGAGGGCTGGCTTGTACAAGAGTCTCTTGTATTCATCACTGAGTTTCTACATATGTCGGATCCCGAAATGCCTCACTTATGGAGCAATGATGAAGATGTTCGTCTCGTAGGCGATGAACCACAAGGCAAAGGATTGCAAAGAAAAATGGATGCAGCTTTCAGAGAGAAGGCAATGAAGTTTTGCATAGTTAACTCTGAGCCTATGCAAAAGTGGTTAGAAAGGTATGAGCTTGCCAAGGAAACCAACGCAAAGGAAAGAGCTCAGTTTCGAAGCAATCGGTCCACTCGATTTTTGCCTCTTCCAGAAAGTCTTCAACCACTTCCACCTTTTCCAACGAGCACATGGCTAGATACAGTGGTTTCACAAGCAAAAGCAATAGGTGAAGATATCTCTGAAGAAGAAGAAGAACTCGCAAAAGGATGTGATTGGGAGTATACTAAATATGGTGCACTATGGTCTCATGGACGACACTTTCAAATCGAACGAATCGATAAAAATAGGTCTACTTTTGATAGTGGGGTGATGGTGAACTTTTTGCAAAAAAGTAGAGCGAGTGCAAGAGATGATAATGCTCTTCAAGGCCAGCTAGATTATTGTGGTGTGATTCAAGATATCTTAAAACTATCTTTTAGGAAGTTTGATTACTTTGTTTTTTATGTGAAATGGTTCAAAGTAGTCACCTCTGGAAGAAACGCAACAGTGAGGCGGGATAAAAGCGGTTTGCTTCAAGTCAACTCCACAAAAATATGGACGAATGAAAGGGATACATTTGTACTTCCCGAACACTGTGAGCAAGTTGTTTTTATACCAGATTCAAAAGAACTAGAGTAGCTATTTGTTTTACAAGTCACCCCACATAGTAGACAAATTTGTGAGAACATAGATGTAGAAGAAAGTCCATCTGTAGTGGACTCAGAGATTCAGTCAATAGTCGAGGAGGAAGAGATCATTGTTCGAGAAGAAGAGGTCATTGAAGAAGCGATCATTGTTCGAGAAGAAGAGGTCATAGACCATGATCACGAAGAAACCAGCATAGCAAGCGATTTAGAAGCCATCAATATAGAGATAGATATTCTCGGTGCATCAGATCTTCAAGAGGATGCTAGACTAGAGGATTTTTGAATAAAACACTTGTACGTACTAATTTTTGTTTTTTGTTTTTTTGTTTATTTTCTACATTACCTTTATTATGACATGCTAATTATTTGAGTTCTTTTGTTATAGAGCACGATGGGAGACAGTCCTCCGGTCACTCCACATTCCATGACAGAGGAGCACTTTTTAGAGTTCATCTCTCAGGTACCTCCCGCATATATGGCCGCTCGGTCACAGTATTGGATCGCTCGTGGTAGCACTCCTCCCGGCCTCACTCCTGGCAGCCTTACTCCTGCCGGCATCACTCCCGTCGGTGTCACTCCCGCCGGTGTCACTCCTACCGGTGTCACCCTTGCGGGTGGTGCTACTCCTGCACGAGGATGTCTCCTAGCTTTGTGACTCCGCCACGACCATCTCTTCAGCCATCTCCTACTGGGTCTAGTAGTAGACATGTACGTTTGATGCCTCTGCGCGATACACGTTCTAGACCGTCTCCTAGGTCGAGGTCATACTCTGGAGGAGGAGGTTCTAAGAGTGGATCTATAGTAGATCTAGAGGAGGCGGCTGTTGTGGAGGCAGTGCGACGGACGTTGTGTCGCCTGCTTCTACTCCTAGGACGAGTACCTCACATGTAGGTACGCCATGCAGTACACCACGTACACCTTGGGGTGCTCATGACCATGATGACTCCAAGGTGTATAGTATCCGAGATGGAGCTCTAGTGATGGATGCGACAGGCAAAGCAATGCGTGCATGTATACAACAGCTTTGCTCCATATATATTGGACACTATATCATGCTGAAATGGAGTGAAAAGGATAAAGATCGAAAGAATTATATCACACAGATGATTTATCAGGAGTTCTGACCAGCCGATGGACAGTCTCTTGTTAGTTCAGAGTGGATTCTGCACACCACATGTGAGGTTATGTTCTATCGACGATCCAAGGCTCCTGATGCTTTCAGAGCAAGCTTACCAAAGCCTATATGGTTAGATTCCGAGGAGTGCGATATGATTCACGACGAGCAGCACTAGACTCCTAACCGATATCGCCAGCAGCGAGATGTCGTAGCCACACGTTTAGATATGGTTGGATCGTCACATTTGGGCAGCGACGGATATGACACGATGCGTCATGAATTTGTAAGTACCATTTTATTTATTGCATTTATTTGTGTTAAGTTTCTCATGTATGTTCCTCTAATGTTTTGTATATTTGTTGCAGGAGATGGCAATGGGTCATCCTCCAACACGAACAGAGGAGGCTTACGGATATCGTCACGGATTGACTGCACTATTGGAGAACTTGGAGGGACGTGGTGCGGTCGTTTCATGGGAGCATTTGCAATGAGGTGATTAATTTATAAACTTGGTTTTTACTTGTTGTTTGTAATTTTCATGTGAATTTATCTCATTCCATTAATGTTCTTTGTTGCAGGACTGTTGATATGGAATGCTCTTTGCATGTGTATGGCAGTGGCACACCAAAATTTTTGTATTTGATCCTTATATGGCATTGCATTGCTTTGCCACATTTTGTAATACCGGCGCACATGAAAGTGGTTTGCCACACTCTTGTACATGCTACATTTATGAAATATATAACTTTTTTTTACATGGTTCATGGTTCATTCTGATTATCTCTTTTGTGTCCAATAATATTCTGTTTCATGAAATCATATTTCGGTTGACATTAGAGTACACATCACATGTACTCGGTTTTTTTTGGGCTGAGTGTATTGCCTTTTGTTAAGCAACATCATGGTAACGTTGTTGTAGCAAAAGACAACACAATCTGCCCAAAAAAAAATTTGCAGATATGGTCGTCGCTATATGCAATGGTACTCCCAGTAGTGCCCTCAGAATATGTGCCGGTACACCTAGCAGGCGACTGTATACGTGTCGGTATACCCAGCAGAGCCCTCAGTATGGGTGTCGGTATTACCGATGCATATACCGACGCTCATACCGACACATATACCGATGCACATACCGACGCTCATACCGACGTATATACTAGTGCATATACCGGTGCTTTAGTACCGACGTGCATACCGACATCTACACCGACGTCGCGGCAAAAATAAGCACGTTCATTTCCCTCGATAAAAACCTCAGTATACCCTCAATCTGTTATAGTGAATGGGGTTTTTTATTTCATAGGACCCATTAATCCACCAACTAAAGGATCACATGCTGAATACATAATGGTAGCAACGGATTACCTGGCTAAATGGGTAGAGGCAAAGGCAACGAGAAAAAATGATGCTCAAACCATAGCTAAGTTTCTTTTTGAGCATATTTTTACTCGCTTTGGATTACCTATAGAGATAGTGAGTGATCGTGGAACGCATTTCATTAATGAAGTAATAGAGTCCTTAATGAATGAGTTCTTAGTGATCCATAAAAAATCAGCCCCTTATCATCCTCAAGCCAATGGTCAAGCAGAAAGCTCCAATAAGGTGTTGTGCACTGTATTGACAAAGATAGTCAATAGTGGGAGCTCAGACTGTGACAAACAATTACATCATGCAATTTGGGCCTTTTATGTGGCTTACAAGACACGCATTAGAACTACACCATTTAACCTAGTGTATGGAAAAAATGCAATCTTGCCAATCGATTTTTTAGTGCCTACCTTGAGAATATCCCAACAGCAAGAATGGACAAGGCATGAATTATCCAAGCAACTAGACCAAATTGAGAAGCTACATGAGACGAGAATACAAGCTGTTGCGGAAATTTATGTGGCAAAGAGAATAGAGAAAGCATATTATGATGTGCACATCAAAGATAAAGGACTCAAAGAAGGAGATTTAGTTCTGGTGTATACTTTGAAGCAACACGCCAAGAACCTACAAAAATGCGGATATGGACTCCTAATAATCAATAGGATTTCAATGAGTGGAGCGATTAACCTAGCTACTCTAGATGGAGACATACTTCCTAATTACATAAGTTGTTGTCGAGTAAAACGTTACATGGAGCCCTTGACGGACCAAATGTTAGCACGACTTGTAGGTGCACAAAATAGAAAATAAAGAGGAAGAGAGGATTAGAGAGGAGGCAAGGCAAGAAGCCCTGTGTATCAAGAAACAAAAAGTGTGGATAAGGCAAAGCGATGAACGATATTTACAAGAAGAAGAGCCTATTCCCATGGCCAACTATCAAGTTCACCAGGCCGACATGAACAACCATACGAAGGACGGTCATCATGCATTTTCAAACGACCATAACACCAACTAAAGCACACATGATAGGTGTTGGTGTCCAAGTCATAGAATGTATCGAAGAAGGTATGATATCCCTCCACCTAGGAAATTCCACTATGGAGCAACGAGTCCTGGTGTGTAAAGACGAGGATTTTATAGAGAACCGGATCCTAGGACAAGACTGGATCATTGAGAATGAAGTGAGCATTCATCTACTTCAAGGATACATCAGCCAAAATAGGGCACAAAGAAATCTTTAGCCTGTTAGAAGAAAGACCCTATCACATGCATGACGTCATCAAGAGTGAGAAGAAATCCTAGAAGAGGAATTAGCAAACGACTCAATCAAAACTGTACTAGAGGAATGTCCTAAGAAAGAAGTGATGACCAATACCAATGCATCAGGCATTGAGGTGGGTTCATCCCACATGAACGGTGAATTCCAGAGAAATGGTGAAGACAATGCTCCTAAAGTCACCTACAACAAAGGAAGATCATCCACGTGGAATTCCACTATGAGATCGTCGCAATTACGAAGTGCCAATCTACACTAGGTTTGCAAGGATCAAATGAGAGAAATAGAGAAGTCTACACCGATACAAGTCACTCATCTTATGGAGACAAAGAGAAGCAACGAATTCTCTTCATTACAATCAAGACCGAAAAGACTTCTGAGATTATGGCTTCCAAAGTCATTACTAGAAGCCTAGAAAACACGGCAACACATATGGATTCTGAAAAAAATCAAACAAATTGCAAATCAAGAGATCAACAAGCAGGAAGACATATTACACCAACAAGACAGGACCATAAAGCCAAACAAGACTCAACCAAGGTACCCGAGGGACATGATATTAACCAATCAGAGTGCAAAAAACAAAAAGGGAAAACCTATAGCCTGACAAAACAAAGAGAAGACGAAGCCTCACACTTCAACTACAAAATGGATATGGAGACCCAAGAGGCAAAAAGGACTGGAACAACAGAACCTAAAGGATTCCTATTGCACACATGAAGGATCGAATGCACCTAAAGTATGCATGATAGGGCCACACTACGAGGCCATGCATTCGGCACATGATGCGTGTAACAAAACTAGTGGTGCACATTTCCCACCTAGGAATAGGTCATAGATTCTACTTCCATAGGAATGGACCTACTATGTAGAATAAATGCTTCGGCTAAACTAACTCTTGTTTTCTTTCAAGAAAAAAAGTGAAAAAATATGTGGTATGAGATCTTACTTACGTAAGCACGGGGAAACGGAGTGATGCAAATGAACCACATGTCACTACGAATCACATCATTAACGCCATGCCTTCTATAAAAAATTGATGCTCTACTTATTACAAGTGTAGATGGCTTTGAAGACTCTGAAGCAACCATTCAAGAGGGGATGCTGGAATTCCCTCTACAGAGTGTGACTAAGGCAAAAGGTCATTGGTTTAGAGAAGATACATGCCGGGGACTACTTGTTCTTAGTGACAATTAAAATTATGGACACGGATCATCAGTTCTCTGTAATGTCCAAAGACTTCAAAGTAGTGCATGAACTTCCATCGATGGTGGACATTATGAAGAAAGCTGGTATCCAAAAGTACTTTGAACTCCCGATCTACAAATTAGATTTCAAGCGATGCACACAAGTCATGAACACCTTACAACCGGCATTGCATGATCCATTGGTACCTGAAGCTAGAGTCCTAGATGTAGCAAGGGAGTGGGTCATCATACAATTCACCCACGACCTAATTAAAGAAGCTTTCGGGTGGGAAAAGGACGGGAACACAATTTTGAAAGAGGAAAGCCGGGGAGTGAAAACCAAAACATTCATAGATATAAATCGCATTGACATAGAAGTGGAAGTAAGACTCATTCATCCACATTTTTGCTTTCCCAACATGCACAGATATGTTGCTCCATAGAAGATCATTGTGCGATGTCACTCAGCTGAAGCCAGTAGTACAACAAATGATACAAACTGCTATGGATACTCAACAGCTAATGCTTGAGGTTGATGCAGACTATGAAAAAGCAATGTGAGAGAAGAATCAATTCCAAGAAATAGGTGAGAATTTATCTGCCAAATTAATTCAAGTGCAAAAGATAATATTAGAGAAAGAGTCAGCAACCAACGAGGTCAAGAATCAATGTACCACACTAGAAAAAGAAAACAAGAAGCTGCAAGAACAACTGAAAGAACTACAAAGCAAATATGAGGCTAGCGAAGCAGACAAAGCATGCAGGAATACTAGAAGTAAGATCCTTGAATCTCAAATCAAGGTATACATGGATGAAGCCGATAACTTACGGAACAGAAACAAGGAGCTGATGACAGCCCTTTTATGTAATCAACCAATAAAAGCTCCTGAAATGACAGCCAACAACACAAAAGCACTTGAAGAGTGGATAGAAAAGTATGAAGATCAACTGAAAAAAGAGCAAGTTGTCATAAAATATTGGGAAACAAGATACATGAATGACACCGCTAAGCTTAGAAAGAAATGGAAGATGGCAGAAAATCAGTACATTGAACAATGCAATGAAGATGTGAATCAACTCGCTGCCATAGGAGAGGAGCTCCTCAAGAACAAGGAAACGATTATGCGGGCCATAGAAGAAATCAAAGAAAAGGATGAAACAATAAAGAAATTGAAAGCTCAATTAGCACAACAGGTAAATGAGGGAACACCAATAGTTCCACCCTCCACAATGGCTACTAAGGAGACTGAGGTACATCCTCTTTCTCCCCCCTACAACATTCACTGATAAGGGAGGAAACAGAGACCAACACTGAGAGACATACTTGGGCTATTGCAGAACTAAGCCCGCATGAGTGGGCACTACTGGTGTCCGACCTTACTGAAGAGTCTGAAGAACAAGTAATCAAAGTCATGAAAGAAGCAAAGATTGAAAGCAGAGATCTGGAACAGGTGATGAAACCTTTCAATGTACCGTATGGATTACTCAAAGAATAAACACGCCAGAACATAAAGACCACAACAAATAAAGATCCAGATAGCAAGCTACAGTTCAGCATGCAAACATTTACCTATACCCAAGAGGAATTTGACAAAGCAGATCCTATCTGGAGGCGGAAATTTTTGGAAAGAATCCTACACTATGGGTACACTAGGAATCGGCACCATATATACTTCAAGTCAATCCATATTTTTGCCCAGTACCTAGAAGACGCTCTTGGATGCAATTTTGAGAAGGACAACGCCAGGGAAGCATAAATAATCAATGGCTCAACTATCCATTACTACCAAGTCCACCTCGTAATTACTTACCAATCGAAGAATACATGATAAAAAAAATCGAATTTTGGATTGCCAGATATGCTACCATACCTAATTTAGCAATCAAAATGACTAACAAAATTTTGAGTATGTTACTTACGGTCATAAAGATCTTTCAACATGCGCAGTATACCTTTTTGAACTTCATCAGCATTAACTAGGGATTAGATGCCCTCGTTCTCGATTTATCAACTATACCTAGTTGCTTAACACTAATGGCCATATACTCAAGGCTCATGTTTTTGCCAAGTACATACATGCAAACATTTGAAGAGGCATTTTTTACACGGGTTTTTGAAGTGGATTCAGAGATTTTTGTGAAAATATCTTCTAACCTCAATGCACAACTGGTGGCCTACAAATTAAGTTTCTTTGTTGATCATAGACAAGCGCCAGATGATGGGGTGAAGTCAACTCAATGGAAGGAATCGATGTTAAGTCAAGCCAGTTTTCTTAATCAGAGAGAGCAAAAAGTAATACAAACGTACTTACGTCACCACAAAAAGCCTATCGGGGACGACAGTGTTCAGGAGGATGGACGTCTGGAAGGGGAATCGAGCAAAAAAGAAGAAGAAGAAGATCAAAGAATAAAACTTCTCAGTGAAGAACAAAGATCATAAAGAAGAGAACAACGCTCTGCCCAAAGCCCCACAGGGGCACGCATCAGGCAACAACACCAAAGCCACCAAGTCCTAAGGATTGGAAATAAAGAAAGATAACAACCAGGACATTTCATGGGAGGTTGCACATAGCTTCCTCATCCATCAGGTGCATGCGGTGAAAGCAACAAATAGGGAAGAGAGACAGTACACAAAGAACCCTTCATCGGATAAGATAACCAATTGTCTGAAGGTCTTAACTGTCTCCTTGTCTACAAGATGTGTGTGGTGGAAAGAAGTAAAGAGGCTCCAAGCAATACGGTAGAGTCAGATGTGTGAAGATAAAGACATATCCGAGGACCAAAAGTTACAAAGAGGTAGAGACTGAGAAGTTGAAAAGGGTGACTAGATCACATTGAAAAGGGTGACTTTATGAATGTACAGAATACCAAGGGGACTATAGAAGCAAAGGATTAATTTCGAATAAAGTACTAAAATCTCTAATAACCCTTATTGCTTCTTCGACCACTGGGTGTGTGTACCAAGGAGCCATAGACAAGTTGTAGACAAAAAGCAAAGCTTGTCAAGGAATGACAGAGACAAAGAGGAGGAGAGTGTTGCAGAGAAAAGAGGCACAAAAGAGGAGCCCAAAATTTTCAAATTAATGGACATAAGTTTCTTCTTCAAATTCCTAGAAAATTCCCTTGAAGCTATGTAATTGCACTTGAGGAGTCCTCTAGATGCATAAGCCACAAATCATTGTAATATAATTCTTGTAAAACAATAGGAAAATAGAGATTCGTCAATAAAGTGCCGGTCCCATGTGTGAAAGGACCATTTTTAGGGCACATGTATATAAGTCATTTGGTGACTCTTTGTAAGAACTTATTGCCATTCTGAAGAAGAGAGCTGAAATTTCGAATTTGCTTCTTCCCTGCTGATTTTCATCTTCTCTATGATCTTTTGTGTGTGTGTGTGAAGCTTGGAATGTGTGTATAGGACTGTTGCCTATCCCTTGCCAATAATTTTGAACTACAGTAGTGTGTGTGTGTGAACCAATACGAGTTGTGGAGTGAGAGTAGGTATTTCCCACCACTCACTATTTTGGTCATAACTTGAAGAGCATTTGTCATATGCGAGTGAAATACCACCAATAGATGTGTCTCATGGAGAGCTTCAAAAAAACCTGCTATTGGCTTGGTGTAGCTCAATGATGAGTAGCACCTCCTTTAATTGTCAATCCGGGAAGACGTGAGGATGGTGTGATGACCTCGAGCAAGTGAAGGCACAAGTGCGTGAGTGAGAAGCACACTCACATGCACACACATACACGCACACGCGCACACAAGGTAAGACAAAGAGTGAGAAGCAATGGAGTTCTTTTGATTACTTCCAACAAGCTCTTACAAGTTCAAATCAATTACAAGCTAACCTCAAAAATGAGCTCTCTAGCTCTATTTATAGTTTTTGACTAGGTTTTGGCCGTGTCCAGACCTAGTGTCCGGCCTAGTTAAAAATTAGGTTCTAGGGCCTATTTGAAGACTCAAACAAAGTCTAAAAATTATGAAAATTGGTAGGTAGCTACTTCGAATGCTCATCAAGCTCAAGGACTCCTTGGCTTGCACAAAATGGAGCTACAAAAATATGAAATGGTATCTACAATGGCTTCTAGTGATGAAAATCACTATTGTTGTAGGGATTTCTTCTAACGATTTGACATACACATCTTCGAGCTCCCTACTTGCTCCTTCTCCTTGTGTATCCCCTTCTTTGATATGCTTTAGTGTCCTGAAAAAATATTGGCCTACTTGTCAGATCGTCGTTGACTACTCTGTCTGCTTGTGCCTTCTCGTCGCTCTGACTTCCTTCGTAAGCTTTCTTGCCTTGTGAGTCCTTCAGCTCCTGGACTGCCAACACCCCCCCCTCTCTCGCGTCTGTCATCCCTGACAGACCCTTGTTGCGTGGGTCGTTGGATGTAGTACTCCACAACATCTTGTGCTAAGTGATGTTCCACAATTCTCAACCCTTTGGCCAAGTCCGTGAGTAGAGCATCCCAATCTACCAGCCCGGGAACCTCCGGATGTGGTATACGTAACTTTTCTGAATGGAGAGCTTGTTCCACTGCAAACAATTGCAATAAATGTGATGGTCTAGGAATGAATATCTCTGAATGATATTCCCAAAACCCCGTGATAAACATTTCTTCAAACGTCTGTTTGAAGCAGGCTGGTAGATACTTTATACGCGCATGCCATGCATATACAACATTAATAGATGGTGTGGTGCTCATGTCGTAGACAAGTTCCTGATTACCTTCATTAAATCCGAGAGTTGACAGATGAGGTTCCTTGACATTCTTGAAGGTCTTCAAGGTGACCAACATGAGCTCAAAAATTTTAAGGCACATTTGGGCCATGACATCTGGTACATTTTTGAACCGGACCCCCCAATGTCGAATTGTCGAAATTATATATCCTATGGTAGGTTGGCCTTTAGGTGGTGCTAAGTAGATGTAGCTCAAGCGTAAGCACCACCTCCTTTACTTGTCAATCCGCGGAGACGTGAGGACCGGTATGAAGACCACGAGCAAGTGAAGGCACAAGTGCGTGAGTGAAAGCACACAAACATGCACACACATACACACACACGCGCACAAAGTAAGATCAAAGAGAGGAACAATGGAAAGCTTAGATTGCAAAAGAGTTCTCTTAAAAAAGTTCTATTCTCTAACAAGCCAACCTCAAAAATGAGCTCTCTAGCTCTTTTTATAGTTTTTTGACTAGCTTTGGCCCTGTCCAGACCTAGTGTCCGGCCTAGTTAAAAATTAGGTTCCAGGGCTTATTTGAGGGCTCAAACGAAGTCTAAAAAGTATGAAAATTGGTACGATGGTACTTCTAATACTCCTCAAGCTCGAGGACTCCTCGGCTTCAACAAAATGGAGTTACTAAAAATAGATAATGGTATTTACAATGGTTTTTAGTGATGAAAATCACTATTTTTGTAGGGGATTCTTCTGAAAATTTGACATACACTTCTTGGAGCTCCCTACTTGCTCCCTTTCCTTGTGTGTCCACCTTTTGATGTGCTTCCATGCTTTGTCCTTGACTTTGAGCTTCAACACTCCCCCCCCTCTCGAGTCTGTCGTCCCTGACAGACCCTTGTTGGAAGGGCTGTTCTATGTAGTGCTTTGAGAGGTGGTGTCCATCCGTTGTATGAGCTGGTTCCTTGGATTCCAGCAAGAATGTGTCATTGTGAGCTTTCAAAACTGCAAGTTGCTCAAAAGAGGTTGTCAAGAGTGATTTGGAGCAACTACTGGCTTCAATTTGCTTCCGAGATATGGATGTTGTTCCCATGACGTCCGCTAGCTCTTCCAAAGATGATGTTGAGAGCAGTCATGCCAACTACTCATAACCCATAATGAATGATGGGTAAGTGTGTTCGTGCCTGGGTTGAAAAAAGTATGTGCCTTGTGCACGGCCTTGTAATGTAGCCCTACGCATGCTTACTTGGAAAATGCATTGGAAGAAGTATGGTGCAAAAATTGCGGGTCTTGAGCTAAGTGCTCAAGGGTGTGCTGACGAAGAGGTTTCCTAAACTATCATGGTTATGGTGTTTCCAGAGTAAAGATACTTACCATGGAGAAGGTTGATGGATGTTTGTCTCTTCGTGTTGTACACTCGGCCTTTGGGATGGAACATTGTTGATGAATGTCCATGTTGCTTGTCCACTGATGAGATCTTTTGAGTGGTGGATCCTCTCTCCTCTTTTCAAAGCAATGTTTGTCAAATACTGAGAATTGAATTGCTTTATATTCCTTGGCAAGCAACATCGGGTAACTACACCAAGCTGAGTTTCACATATTCTCTTTAGCTCACCATATGCAGGAGTCTTCTCCTACAGAACTACCTTTTGCAGATATCTCCTTGGATGCTCTGGTACATGAAGTAGTTAAGCATCACTCAAGTTGCGGACCTTCAAGCTCTTCATTCCTACCATGGTAAGAGAAAATCATAGTTGTAGATGCCATGTTCATGCCAAATGCTTGTCATCTACCAGATAAGGCAGCAATAATCTCATTGCTAGTCCGAGACACACTTCTATCCAAATTGATAAATGCCTAGTAATCAACAGTTCCACCTTCAACTAAGCATGACTCATTCATGTTTCATAAGCCAAACCTGGGAACAAGCTCTCTCCCACTTTTCTTTCTCCCTTTTTTTTTTTTTTTTTGAGGAAAAGGATATCAAAAAACAAGAACACAAAAGTTAGTATCAATAGAAATGTTTGACATATGTCACTGTGCTCTTGTGCATGGGATTCTCAAGTGTGTCTATGCACAGCCGTGTAATGTGGCCCTATATTAATGCATACTTTGGAAATGCATGACCTGAATGGTGCAAAAGACAGGGTTGTGCAAGGAGCACATGGTTGTTGCTCGTTCGAGGCTTTCGATGTTATTTGCGGAGGTTGATTCCGACCTTGCTGGAGGTATCCATTGAGTCTCGAACTGATGTAATCCTCCTTATTGAGTCCATTTTAGAACATCATTTGGCACTGTAGAGGTCACTTCAGGCGTCTTTCTCTTTGGATGCTTTCTGAACTGTGGTATCCAGTGTGGTTGACGCTTTGGTTCCGTGGAGGCTACTTGCACTTTTGGCTTCCAAACCCATATCCTTTTTGCATGTCTTCCTACTAATGTTGAAGAGCTGATTTGATCTTCCTTTGGTCTCTGTACGTGGTTCTTACCCTTTTCTCTTTTTGGCTTCTTTGTTGAAACCTTTTGCATGTGGGAGAACAAAGGTTGTTGTGGATGTAGGAGCTTCTTAGGTACCCACATCTGTAATTGCCCTTGTTGAGCTGCAGCTAACTTCTTAGGCACCCAAACTTGTTGGATACCTTGTGATTGAGCTTGTCTGAGCTGCTTCCTTCGTCTTCTGGCCTAGTTGGTGTGCATGGATGGGATTTGTGGGGGCAAGGCTGGTGGTTGCTCTCCTTTGCGTACCCATATCTGCTTCATGCTCGGAACTGCTTTTTTATCGAATGGTGTCTTTCTATTTGATGTAGCAGTTGTCGTGAACGGTTGTGTTTGCTTGTGTGGTGGACTCACTACTGTGGCTACTTGATTCTTTGGAGAAGAAGAAAGATCCACCCGCCTTCGAACCTGGTCTTCCACGATTGACTCCTGCATCATAGAGCTTTTGACACATACAACATCTTCTTTCATACGATTAGTCTTGGAAGAACTAAGAGAGTGTGTGGTGCCATGATTTAGGAGCATGCAGTTCTCTAATTCTAATGTAATGCATTGTTCATGTACCCAAACTTGAAGAATTTGACTTCTTAGGTTTAAGTTAACTGCATGGTCATAGATCCAATCTTGACCCAAGACAAGTAGTTCTGTAAGGTTCTCATCTTGACATACTAGCGCTTTGACTTTCATTGGAACATCTTGAAGGTAGATGGGAAGTTCCACCTCGCCCAAACAAGGGGTTTCCACACCTCCCAATCCTATGAGATAAGCTTCTATGGGATTGATGTTCAACCCCAAGTCTTGGCAGTAGGAAAGTCTAACTGCACTACTTGCTGCACCTGAGTCAATCAATGCTTTCACCGTCCTTGCACCCTTCCCTTGTCCTATCTCTATGGTCACAAAGGGTCTTCGGTCAATGACCTGAGAAGTCGCTATGCCTCACTTTTGACACATATCCATGTGATATTTTGGGGCTTTTGAGTTGACTTCTAGGCCTAATCGCCTTAACTTATTTCCCCTAATACGCTCTCTGGCCTCTACCTGTGCTTCTTCTTTCACTCTTAACTCTTCATCTTTTCGCTTCTTAGCAGTGTTGAGTCTCATTAGCATATCCTCAGTAAGAGGTTCTTGATATAGCTTGACTCTACAGCCACTAATATAGTTTGGCAAGATATCTCCTTCTAGAGTGGCCAACTGAACTGCACCACTAGTGGAAATTCTATTAATGATCATGGGTCCGTATCCTCTTTTTTCCAACTTACGGGCATGTTGTTTTAGTGTGTATACCAACACTAGATCTCCCTCTTTCAATCCCTTATCCTTGATGTGTGCATCAAAGTATGCCTTTTGCCTCTTCTTTGCAGCGTATATGCCTGCTGCCGCTCGTAGCCTCGTCTCACCCAAGCGTTCGAGATCAAAGATCCTAGAGGACAATTCATGCCCACTCCACTCATACTCTTGTGCTACTTTTAAGGCAGGGATTAAGAAATCTAATGGTAGCACAGCGTTCTGTCCGAAGACCATCTGAAATGGGGTGGCATTGAGTACCGTTTTGTAGGCAACTCGATAAGCCCAAACAGCATGATGAAGTTGTTTGTCCCAATCAGAGCGTTTATTATTTACCAGTTTTGTCAATACGTTACAGAGGATCTTATTGGTACTCTCGGCTTGTCCGTTGGCTTGTGGGTGATAGGGGGCAGATTTCTTATGGATCACCAAGAATTCTTGGAGAAGATTTTCAATGACTTCATTCAAGAAGTGTGTGCCTCTATCGCTCACCAACTCTATTGGTAGTCCATATCTCGTGAACACATTCTCAAATAAGAACTTAGCCGTAGTTTGAGCATCATTCTTTGTTGTGGCTTTGACTTCTACCCACTTTGTAAGGTAATCTGTGGCTACAATGATGTACTCTGCATGGGAGTTTCTAGCTGGGGGGTTAATAGGACCTATGAAGTCTATGCCCCACTTCAAAAATGCACGTCCTCCCATCATTGGCCTCAAGGGCATCTCGTCTTTTCTCACTGGATATTGTGCACGTTGGCATGTGTCACATTTCTTCACATAGGTATGTGCGTCCATATGAAGAGTGGGCCACCAAAGTCCTGAGAATAGAATGGTCTTGATCACTCGGTCAGGACCAAAATGTCCACCTGCAACACCGTTGTGTGCAGTCTCTAAGACCTTTAAATAGTCTGATTCATGAACGCATAGTCTTAAGTAACCATCTTTGCCTCTTCGGTATAGGTTGTCCCCTACTAAGGCATAGCCTTGAGCCTCTTGCTCCATGCTTCGTCTTCTTGCTAGACTAGCCTCTTTGGGTAATCTTCCCGATCTCATAAACTCTACCAATGGAGCACTCCAATCTGGAATTAATCACACTTGATAAAGGGTCGCATGCTCCACTGGGGGTCTCTCTCTGCACCTTGGACAATTCTTAATCCACTCATGTATTTCTTTGTCCATGCTAGGCCAATACACTCCTAAACGTTTTAGATTCTGCAATGTTCGTTGTTTAGAATAGTGATTTCCTAGCATTCCATCATGGGCTTGTTGCAACCAACTACTATGTTCATCATCCTCCACACAACAAGCTAATACACCCTCAGTATCTTGTTTGTACATGCTTCCTGCTAATATGTGATATTTTTGTGATTTTGCAATTTCTTCCTCTGATGTTTTCACATTCTTATTTGCACGGCCAAAGGTTAGGACTGGTACCAACTTATTTGCCAATTTAGGAACAACTTCTAAATTGAACAGATAAGCATCGGGTAATTCGTCAGACACTCCTTGCGGTGACTCTCCTGAAGTGATGCGAGAAAGGTGATCTGCCCGAAGGTGGGTTCTACCTTTCCTGACAACAACTTCAAAGTCATATTCCATTAGTAAGAGGAACCATCTTACTAAGCGTCCAGTATTGCAAGGTTTATTGACCAAATATAACAAAGCTTGATGATCAGTGAAAAACTTGAACTTGTTGGCCAATAAATAGTGTCTAAACTTCTTCACAGCATATACCATGCCTAAGCCCTCTCGCTCAGTTGTGGTATAGTTCCGTTCAGCTGCAGTGAGCTGTCTACTAGCATATGCTATGGGCAAATCTAAGTTTCCTTCACTTGTGGGTTGTGCTAGCACACATCCTATGGCATGATTGGATGCATCCACATGGACATGGAATGGTTTATTCCAATCAGGAGTGGTGAGTATTGGTGCCGTGCACAAACGTTTCTTCAGTTCGTTGAAAGAATTCTCGCATTCGTCGTTCCACTCAAAATTAGACAACAAGGCATAAAGGGGTCTAGCTATGATCGCGTACATGTGGATAAACCTACGGTAGTATCCACAATGGCCCATAAAGGCTTGTACCTCTTTAATATTCCTTGGCCTTGGTAGCTCCGCTATGGCTCGTACCTTATCTTCATCTGTTGAGATTCCATTCTTAGAAACAATATGACCTAAGATTTTACCTTGACGCATCATAAACACACACTTTTCTGGGTTCAGACACACTCGATATTCTCTACACTTGTTGAAGATTTGTCTGAGCTCAGGGATGTGAAACCTTCTTTCTTGGGAATGAGCACATAAATCATCCACATACACTTCTAAGCTCTTTCGCAAGAACTCTTTGAAGACATGACACATGAGCCTTTGGAATGTTGCAGGTGCATTGGTGAGCCCAAATGGCATCACACGAAATGCAAAGATTCCCCACTCTGTAGCAAAAGCTGTTTTGTGTTGATCTTCTGGGGCAATGGCTACTTGATTGTAACCTAAAAATCCATCAAGGAAGCTATAAACTTCCTTGCCTGCAATACGCTCCAATAGGTGTTCTGTGATTGGAAGTGGATAACTATCTCTAATCGTAGCGGCATTAACTTTTTTAAGGTTAATACACACTCGCAACTTCCCGTTCTTCTTGGGTACCACAACAATGGGGGACACCCATTCGGTATGCTCAATCTCATAGATGAATCCAGCTTCAATCAACCTATCAATTTCTTCTTTTATTTTGGCTGCATAGGTATCATTATATGTGTAGGGCTTCTGTTTGGTGGGCTTAGCATCAGTAGTCATGGGGATAGTATGAGAGCAAATTCTTGGATCTACCCCTTTCAAGTCTCTATAGTGCCATGCAAACACATCCCTATATTCCCTTAATAGAGCTATGAGCTCCATTTCTTCTCTTGCACTTAGGTCATCTCCTATATATGTGCATCTCTCTTCGTTCTCTTCAATGGTCACTACAATCTTCTTGGTATTTTCTTTATTATCATATGATTCTCCTATGATGGCCTCTCTCTTAGGCATTCGTACCAAAATTTTGCGGTCGTCAACTTCATATTTCTTGAAGTTTTCTGGTACTTCAAACAATGATTCCTCCTCTTCTTGTTTCACTGCTTTTCTTTTCTTTTTCTTTTGACTACTCTCACTTCCATCCTTTGAGTTTACTGTTTTAATACTTGTGAGAGGTTCTTCTTCTTTCTGGGTGAACACTCCTATATCTTCTAGATAGTGCTGCTCTGAGTTAAAGCAACTATCCATCACAATAGACTCCAGATCATCGTCATTCTCTTCTTCTTCTATGACATCACTAGGGTCACATTCTTCTAGCAAGGGTTGACACATGAACACTGAGATATCATAACCCTCCTCATCACAATGAGGTGTCCACTATTCCTCATTGATAGCAATGTCCATGGTGGCTAAGATTTCTGGCCAGCCATGAGGCTCAAACTCCTCATCTGGAAAGATCATCGGTGTGTAGGCTGGGTCTCTAACTGGTCTATCTCCTAGCGAAGTTCCTTCTTCTCTTGCCTTTAAACGTTTTTCCTCTTCCTTTGCGACCTTGCACATCCACAAATGAGTATTTACATACAGCCATGATGGAATGCACAGAGATGGAATCTTCTTTCGCTTTGTGGATAGAATTCCACTGTAGGGGTGGTACATCTCTGAAGATGGAATGCACAGAGATGGAATCTTCTTTCGCTTTGTGGATAGAATTCCACTGTAGGGGTGGTACATCTCTGAAGGTGTAATCCCTCAAATTGACCTTGGTGGTGACCCCTAAGTGTTGTAAGTACAAGGAGTTAGTTCCCCAATCCTGTACTATTTGCAATTGTCGTAGGAAGGGTCTTCCTAGGATCATCTCATAGACATTATTTTTCTCAAAGTCACATATAGCAAATGTGTGCTCAAACTCTACACCACAAGTGGTTAGAGTGATCCCTTCTAGCAATCCTAGAGGTCTTTCAAAATGACCATCAGCCATTTGAAGCTTCATTCTAGTTGGTCTTAATGTGGGCTTGCCCCATTGCTTCCACAAGGAGGTGGTCGCAATAGCAACACCAGCACCTGAATCTATGATTGCTTTGGTTGTGTAACCTTGGTAGGTGATTGGAAGATAAGTATTACCTTCTTCACCCTCACACATGTCCCCTATTTTGTCTAGAGGTATCTCTGGTACCCTTTGCTTGGAGCCTGCTTTTGGCATGTTGGAATCAAGTTGTGGAACCTGATCCTTCACATGATTCCAAAGCTCAGGTTTTGCTTTGAGCAGCTCTTCTACAGTGAGATGACACTGAACCTTAGTGTTCTTCACGACATCGGTGTTCCTTGGAACCACTGAGTCTTCATTTCTTACTAGTATTGTGGGAGCTCTAATCTGGAGAGATTCAGATTCCCATGGGCCTGGAAATTGAGGCAGTTCTTCTAAGGTATTAGATTCAAAATCTAACCTTTCGTCTTCTTGTTGTTCTGCTTCATCTCCGTAAATAGATGGAATGTCTTAGGGAAATTGATCATGAAGATCATCAATCTCAGGAATAGGAGGGGAATTACCCTTCTCCTTGGCCCATTTCTCTTCTTGTATTTCCTGCAAGAATTCTTGAGAGTACTGTTGAATTGAAGGAGGTATTCCTGGATCCGTGGAATTAGGAACATAAGCTCCCATTGGTGGTGAGCTTCCTCTTTCAATAACTGGTTGAGCCTGTGGAGGTAAAGAAACTTGTGGTTTGTTTACCAACTGCTCTAATCGTTCTAGTAAGCCCTGGAAATGCAAATCCCCTTTGACAGAGTTTGTCTGATTGAACTTTTGACTAGTCTCAAGTATAGCTTGAGCTTGTTCTACCATTTTCATGCACATTTTCATCCGTTCAATCTCTAAGTCCGCTCTAGGGTAACTCTTGTCTAGGTTTGCAGCTATAGGCCCTTCTTGAAGTCGAGCCTGGTGTAATAAAGTAAGTCTATGATCCAAGGGTCTGGCCGGTTCAGACAGATCTGAAATCGGATACCGTTTGGTCATTCGTGTGTATGATCAAAGATCTCGAGTTTAGACTTACTAGGAGGTCTTGTGCTCTTGTGAACAAGTGATCCACTTAGCTTAGTGGTTAAGTCTCAAGGGTGTGAAGGACGAGGTCTTGGGTTCAATCCCCATGGGTACATGGGAAGAGTATTTTGCCCAAAGAGCTCTAGAACCTTCTAGAAGCATCCACTGAGACACTTGGCGCATGTAGTTACATGGCTGACACTTGGATGATTAGCATTCACTTGCCCAAGAAGGCAGTCCCCTAGAGAGAGCTATATATAGAGGCATTTGGTTGGGAGGAGAGTCATCTCTCTAGCATGTGGTGGTCGTAATCCTTGTTCTCTTGCATTGGTATCAGAGCCAGGTTTCATGGTGACCTTGGCTCATCATCTTTCCTAAGCTCTCATGGAGACCTTGTTCTTATCATATCCATTTAGCATTTATATTATGCTTTTGTTCTCGAAAATCACTCATCCGCATGAACAGTTTCTCATCGGAGCTTCTCATCCACGTGAATAGCTTTTTATCGGAGCTATTGCATAAAGGAGCAAAACGACATCTTTTTTCTCCTATGCAGAGGACTGTCGTCGGCAGGACTTGAACCCGCGACCGTTCAATTATCACCGTGTTCTGTATCCATTACAACAAAGCGGCGCTGGTGACTATATCTGCCAAGTTTATAATTAGAGGCTTTGTCTCATATATAAGAAGAGACGCCTGTTCTTCGTTCGAACGCGCAGACGCTTTCATTTCTTGTGGACTACATCCGGGGTCGAACTCACGATCTCTGAATGTTTTTCAACAGTTCTGCTGTAGTACAGTTATGGTCATGGCATTTGGTGACGTTTATTATTACCACAAGTACTGCTATCGGCCTGGACAGAGAACCTCATGCGCTTATCTCCAACAGTCGTGAATATATGCTCCCGGATCTCATCTTCTGTATGTAAACCATCATAGTAGGAGACGTTCATAGTAGGAGACGTTCGCGTGCATCAAAGATTATCGTACGCTACACTCAATAGATGGAGTTGATGGTGGCAAAAGGATAGCCAGCCTCTGCCTCAAACTGAAACGAGTTTTGATCCACAAAGAGCGATGCCATCAACGCTGCAAACAGTGACGCCATGAGCCATGTGAAAATTATTTTCCATCACAAGCAAAAGAAGAAGATTACGGATGATCAGCAACGAGATTCGATCCCATTACCTATTAGAAAGGAAAGAGTGGGAGGCCTCGAGGACTCGGATTACAACAGAAGCACAAATGTTGCAGCTGGAACTCGAGATCCATTGAGTCTTTGGAGGACTCTCCCTTACCCAAAGAAACAAGCACCAAAGAAAGTACTTTTTTGTGAGCAAAGACTGAAGGAAGTGGAACTGTGGAGGAAGATCCGGAGGCTTTTGGTGATCAAAGTCAAACCAACTTTGAATTCGGACCAAAGTCTTTAAAGAGAAGCTCTTCCAAAGGATCAAGGGAAGGACGAAGCTTTGATCAAAGCTAAGTATTTTCCAAGTTATGTTTTCATTTTAATATATGTTTGCTCGAATGCTTTCATTTAGGATGCATTAATTAGGACTAAAAGTGTAGTCCAATTATGGTTATCTCAATATGAAAGCTAATTAGAGAGCTAAAGACGGTATTGAAATGACATAAAAGTATACAAGTACTTTTCAGTTTTAGGTATGCAATTGAAATTTTTATTTCCATTCATGCACAAAAATGAAAAGATTATTTGTGCATAAAAGAATTGTCTTATGCACATCAAGTTCACACTTGCTTGGGAAAGGTAGTTAATTCTCCAGTTCACGCACTTGAATAAATACCTTTTGTCAGAATAGCAAGCAAGTTGTTTTTGCATGGATGCTTGTTTGCATACCTAATAAGCTCAAGATTTGCTTAAGTTCATTACACTTGCATGAACTCACATGCATTTGCACCCAAGAATGGGCATTTGCATACATGAACATGCATTTGCATGCAAGTAGATGCATGAGCATACGCATGATCTTTTGGTAAGTAGCTGAACACATGTACTTTCGTTCCTTTCTTTTTCTAACTTGACTTAGCTAGGTGGAAAAAATAGAGAATTACCTAGTTGCAAGGATCTTGACCATCATGCAACTAAGTATCTAGTCTATTTTTTTCCCAAAAAGTGATACATAGGTAGCACTTAGTAGAAGTCTTTTTGAGGAAAAGAAAGCAAGTTGAAAGTTAGTATCCATAGAGCTACTTTCCAACATGCATGCTGAGTCTAAGTTTGGGAAGAAACCGAGATATTCTTAGCAACTATCAAGGATTTAGTTGTTTTTGGATGTTCATGTTCATGCATCCAAGTAAGGAAGTTTCTGTTGAAACTTGTAAGTTCCAAAATATTTTTAGGAGATTTAATACTTTATTATTCATCAAATATTGATGAAAATAAGTAGAAGTATTGAACTTCTAGAATCCCTGGAACTCTAGTGTTCATAGATGTTAGTTTCCAGAAATGCATCTCAAGGCATGATGCAAGGTCTTCAATCGACGCGGAAACTTTTCAAGGAAACTTGCTTGATTCTATTTAAGCTAATTCAAGGCTTAAAAATGAGAGACCAATATTAGTTGATCTTTAGGAATCAAGTAATTTCCTAAAGACATGACAATTAATGAAATAATTCAAATCATTTTCATTTTTGAAACAGAGATATCTTAAGAAATCACGATATTTCCTAAAGTCAATTTAGGAAACAAGTTCTTTCCTAAAAATTAATCTTCAAGAGGTATAGCCTTGAATCTTATAAAAATCAAGAATATCTTTTATAAGATTAAGTAAATAATTTCAAGCATTATTTGCTTGTGGAAAGTTTTCAAATATGGAGACTTTGTTAAAACACTTTTCTAAAGATAAGAAAAGTATGCTTGATGGTTTTTAAGATAAGAAAAGCTTAAACAAGAGATCCAAGCCAAGTAATCTTTGGAATTAAGCTATTTCCTAAAGATAAGCTAATGAAAGAGTTTAATTAACTATTTCACTAGTTAAATGAGAATTATCTTTTGGACAAGCAAAGCCTTAAGTCTTGGTCTTATCCAAAAGTCTAGAATTCCTTTTGAAGATCTTTCCAGTAAAAGAAATGATTCCAAGATGAATCATTAGACTGTAAAACAAAAGATTCCAAGGTGAATCTCTGCTTCAAGTTATAGCTTAGTATTACTTGATTCCTTGGTAGGAATCAAAAAGTTCTTGAAAGAAAAATCTCCCCAGACGTGAGACTAGCATCTTTCAAGAAAAGTTATATAGTAAGTAGTTCCCGGACATCCCAAACCACTAGAAGTGGTATTTCAAGTCCTATTTGTGATATAACCTAAAGGTATATCAAAGATTCTTAGCTTTGGAATCTGAGAGGCATAAGTGTATGCTTGGACTTGAGAAAGATCTCTAAAAATCCTGCAGGTAAGCAAAGAAGCTTAAAGATAGTTTAAAGAGATCTTACAGATAAAGACTATAAGTCTTTATTTTTGTCGCAAGGAGCAACCAGACTTGATTAAAACTTGACCATGATTGTCCAAGAATGTGCGACTAGAACTGCTTTATAGATTGCCCAAGTATTGGCAATAAAATTCCTTTTGGGAATGATTCACTCAAGTTCCATTTATTGAATGGAAAAATTATGAAAAAGTAAGCTGTTCCCAGTCTGAACAGAGTGAAGTAATTCCAAGTATGTAGTCTGCAACCGTGAAGACGGTACTTAAGTCTGTGGAAGGTAAAACATAAGTGTTTGCCTATCCTTAAAGGGATTTTGGTACAAATCCAGAAAGCATGAGCGGATGCTTAGACTTAAGCAGTAGAGAGATTCCTGTAAAAAGCCCCGGCCGGGATAGGTACCTAAAAGCATCAGTACAGAAGGAATCTAAAGACAAGAAGTTAAAAGCTCTTGTCGCTACAAAATTGGTCAAGAATAACCAATTGAACTTGAATTTGAGAAATTCAAGAACTTGGAATTCTGATTGGTTTTCATTTGAAAACCCTAGCAAAAAGGATTGGAGATATTCTATTAAAGGTTTTCAAGTTCCGAAGGTTAAGGGCAAGATCGTGAGACGATCATGTCAAGGGATTAAAACCTAGAATATCAAAATAGAGATAGTGCCTGAAATTGCAAAATTCTTGTCAAGAATTAAAGCTAGAAGGTTCTCTATCTAGAGATATTGTAGACTTTAGGATAAAATTCACTCATACGTCAATGTGAGTATAAAGTAGGGTGGTATGGGACACCAGATTTTATACTCAGATTGATGTAGGAAAGATGGTATGGGACATCGGACCATGAGATGATGATTATCTTTGAGTCTTCATTTAGAATCTTGAAGTTAGGTTTGATCTTCAAGGGAATTAAAACTTCAAAGAAGGAGTTTAAATTCAAGAAGAATCTCAAGATACTTCAAGACGACTTCAAGATCAAGGAAACTGAAGATATGAAGTAAGTAACTTCCAAGATCTTCTAAGAACACTTCAAGTTTAAGTGTTATTGATCAGAAATATTTGATAAATTTCTGAAAGAAGTTGGACTTTGATTTTGAGTTGAACTTTTCAACTAAAGATTTAATTGACTAAGTCAAGCATCAAGTTCCTAGTGTAACTTGATAAATTCACTCTTTTAGACTCAAAGAAATGCACAAGAATTGCATTCACGATTAGGAGTCGAAAAGACTGAATGTGACATGAACTTAGTCTCAAGTGAAGCATTATTTGAAAACTAAACTCATCGATAGAACCTCAGTGGGTCGACACACTGATGTTGATTACCACACTAGTATCTTGTGGTTGGATGATGTTTTTGATTTTCTTTGAATCTTTTTGAGAATCCAGCTTATTTCTCTCAAAGATAAAAGAAAATGCTCCAAATCCCTATTGAAATAGATCTTTGAAAAGTTGAAGTCCTGAGTCATCTAGTCTTTGACTCATAACAAGTTTATGTATATTCGAAGTTTGAATTGGTTGTACAGAGTCTTAATTATTTCTTTCCGCTTTCCAAATCTTTAGAAATTGACTCAGATATAGTATCTGATTCCTTTTGCAAAAGACCAGGGTTAGCCGGTTAGAATAAAATAACTAACTTGAACATCCTAGATAGATGTTATGTACAAGAACCTTTTCAATCTTCAAAAGATGATAAGTCTAAGTGGACTTATTCATTTGAGTTTGCTTCAAGTTATAGCATAAATGATTTCCTGGAGTCCAGTATACTCTAGAATAAGAAAGTTAGGAATTGCTCATCAGATTGACAATTCCCAAGAACTTTCAGTTAAAAGTCTTTGAGAAAAGTGTCCTAAGTTGGACAATTTTCATTTTGAATTTGAATTGGTGAAGTTAGTATGGTTGATTCCACCGAAATGGTAAACTTTCTCCTACAGTTTACATGGGATTTTTTCAACTCATTGGGACAAAGTAGTCCTCTAGTCGGGTGAAAAAATCAAGTAACTGTTAGATAAAAGTAAACCATTGTACAGACATCTAAAGTTAGATGTATGGGACAACCAAACTTCAAGTTCTCCAAAACAAATTCAAGTGAATCAAGAATTCTCAAAGTCTTGCGAGGGATAAGAATCCCACCTTTATTACTAAGCCCATGCACCAGTTATGCCTAGAAATGGACTAGTAATTTGAATCCACCTAGTTCACATATTTGTGCCTAGATCGCACATCCAGAAATTGTGAATTAGCCAGGGATGTTATTAGATCCACCCTTATTATTCTTCACTAGTTTGTACTTTATCCCGTTCATCAAAGTGCAAACCCAGATAGTGTTTTGAATCATTTGGGCAGGGATGCCACCACAGAGATGAGACATGTTCTTCCAGTTCTAGAACATGACCATGTTCTTCCAGTTTTAGAACATGAGGCTCGGGGGTTGCCTATAGTATGTATATAGCTCTATTTTCGAGGACGAAAATCTTTTCCAAGGGGGAAAGAATGTAATAAAGTAAGTCTATGATCCAAGGGTCTGGCCGGTTCAGACAGATCTGAAATCGGATACCGTTTGGTCATCCGTGTGTATGATCAAAGATCTCGAGTTTAGACTTACTAGGAGGTCTTGTGCTCTTGTGAACAAGTGATCCACTTAGCTTAGTGGTTAAGTCTCAAGGGTGTGAAGGACGAGGTCTTGGGTTCAATCCCCATGGGGTACATGGGAAGAGTATTTTGCCCAAAGAGCTCTAGAACCTTCTAGAAGCATCCACTGAGACACTTGGCGCACATGTAGTTACATGGCTGACACTTGGATGATTAGCATTCACTTGCCCAAGAAGGCAGTCCCTTGGAGAGAGCTATATATAGAGGCATTTGGTTGGGAGGAGAGTCATCTCTCTAGCATGTGGTGGTCGTAATCCTTGTTCTCTTGCACCTGGTAGGCCTTGAACATCATGTCCAAGCCTTCTGGGGTGGGGTCTGCAAGAACAGACCCTGGTTGCGGTCTATTTACAATGGGTGGTGGGGTGCGATGAGGTGGAATGGATGGAGTTTCGGCATGCGAGGGGTTTTGAGATGCAATGTCTTCTATTTTTGTTTTTGCGTCTTTCAAGCTTTCTTCTAGTTCCGATAACTTTTTATTCCACTTACGATTGGCCTTTTCTCTGGTATCCTTCCATGTTCTTGTTTTCCTCTTACTAGGCTCTCCTGATTCACTCGACTCCGATTGCTCTGCTGGTTTATCTTGTTTTAATGCTTGTGCCCTAGTAACTGCCTGTATAGGTGCCACATTACTGCTACTTGAACTTGAATCCGCCACTAAGCCTACCACATTAATGGGTGTAATCTTGGGTGCACTGGAGGGGTTTCTTGGACAATCTCTAGGGAGATGGTCTTTGCCACAATCAGGGCAAAAAGCCTGTATTGTGATAGCCTGTCCTTGACTCGGAGATGATGGGTGGGGACAGTCACGAATGAAATGATCACCTTGACATCTAAAACAAGATCCTCTAGGGGCTTGTGGTCTCATTTGTCTCAATTGGGGCCTAGGGTTAGGATTTGTGTACATGACATTGGAGTATTCTGGCTCCCAATTTTGCTCCATAGGTGGTGCCTCATATTGATACGAGTAAATCTCACTATGTTCAGGTGACTCTGTGTAATACGCATGTGGACTACCTTCATGGGAGTAGTCTGAACTATGAGCATGAGAATCATTATCTAGTATCAATGGGGTTAGGGGCACCAATGCTCTATTTGGATTTTCCTCCCCCACAGCATATTTGACTGGAATCACGTTGGCTCGAGCTGGTGGTTGGTTTCCCAAGACAGGTTGTGGCCTATATGGTACCTGATATTGCTGTTGTGGTCTATAATATGGCTGTTGGTATTGGTTTTGATACCTACCTTGTGGGTAAGGTTGCTGATAATTCTGTCTAACAGCCTGCCTATTGTAGGGACAATCTTGAGCCGTGTGGTTTGTGTATTTTCTCTCAATAGTGCAATATGGAGCATTCCTTTCTCTAATGTTTTGGTTTTGCATTGGGCATACATTAGCCATGTGGTCGCCCCCACAAGTATAACACCGATTCACTGGAGTGACTCTCTGTGTTTGTTTATTTTGGACTCCCAGCTTCTTGGCAACTTGCTCAGCTATCTCCTCTATTTCCGTGGAGATTTTTGAAGTATGACTAGTAGAACTATCTGAATCCTTATAGAGTTTGGATAATCCTAACTCCTCACCCAAGTTATCTTCTATGTCAATGCATGTCCGCACGCACTCTTCTATGGATCTAGGCTCTTTCAAATATACATATGATCTTAACTTTGTGCTCAGTAAGCCATCTAAGAACAAAGCCACTTGTTTGGCTGGTGTGGGTAACTCGGGAGCAGGGCATCTTTCTAGGTACTGTCTGAACCTTCTACCTGCTAGTCGCACTGTTTCTTGGGGTGTCTGCTTGAAACTGTGGATCAAGGATGATGTGTTATGCCTGATACCACTCTTGGAAAATTCTACAATGAATTCGTCTAGCAGTTGACCTATATCGCGATAGTTGCGACTACTCAATGGTTGAAACCAAGCCAAGGCAATGCCCTTAAGAGTCAAACCAAATGCCTCGTATTGGGTGAATAAATCCTCAACCTGTTCAGCTCTTAACACTTGTTTGAACTCGGCCACATGATCATAAGGATCTCCTGACCCGTCAAAATAATTCTTCATTGCCTTGATCACTTGAGTGGGTCTAAGGGTTCTTGGGTGCTCTCGGGGTCTAGGCAATGGAAAATCATGTTCATCTCTTTTTTGCCTATGTGCTTGATGTCTCTCTCTTTCAGGTCTTTCATTTTCAAATCCTAATCTATTCCTGCCCACGGTGTGTGCAAAAGTTACCTCAGGTCTCTCTCTATTTCTTTCTCTTTGGGCTTCATGAGCGTGGGATGATCCTACTCCTTGGAGGCCATGGGAAACATTGGATCTTGGTGGGGGGAAAATCAATTCATTCTTCCAAGTATATGCATGTCTATCATGTTCTGTTACCAAGAAAATTTTCTCTGATGTGTTATCCAGGTAGACAACTTTGCCTGGTATCTCTGGATCCTTGAACTCGTAGATGATGACTATGCCCAATTGGCTAGGTTGATCTGGCTTGAATCTCCAAAAGGCTTCCTCTGTTTCTCTATTCAAAAATAGTTCTATGCTTTTGTTATCTTGAGGGATCTAGTCTGGAGTGATCACTCGGGTCAAAATTGACTTACCTCTAGGAGTCTGGGGTCCTTGTCCTACATTTCCTTGTTCTAGGTCTCCTATTTCATTCTCATGAATGACATTTCCAAACTCATCAGTCCTATCTGGTAGGTTGGTGATCACATACATGGTTCCTTCCTTATCAATGTATGAACCCTCTTCGAACTTGACCACCGAGTGTTCAAGTCCAAAGGATTGATCTGGATTTTTGAGTTGGACCACTGATTGCCTCAGACCATCCTCATAGATGCGAGCACCTAATTGGTTGGTCCGAATATATTCCAACTGTGTCTTATAGGGACCTTCTGGTGTTTGTAGATGGGCAGTCCCTGAGCCACCTGCAGGTTTTCCCATACTAAAAGACATTTCTGAATCACTTGTGTCTGAACTTAGTAAAAGATGACCACTTAGTTGTTGTGCCCAAGACTTGGATGTATGATTGACACTAGCCTCAGAAGATCTATTGCTTTGTTTATCCTTGCCTAAGTGTCTACCAGAACTCAGATTCATAAGCTTTAGTCAAGAGTCCAAATTTTCCCTTTGGTATTGTTCAAAATTCTTTGGAGCCCCCTTGGTTCTCTAGTCCCACTTGAGGGTCAACTTCAAATTATCCTATCTCAAAATCAATGCATTATTCTTGAAAAAAACAGTTGAGATCGTGTAGGATTTGAAACGAGCTTTCCAACAAGCTATAGAGCTCAAAAAATGGACTTTGGATGAAAAAGTTATGTCAAATCAGGCTCCAGGGGGTCAAAACAGACAAACAAGACCTTTGGAGAAAATCGCGATTTTGTGAACTTTCAGAGAATCGCGATTTTGTGAACTCAGAAAATCGCGATGTTGAGCACAAAATCATGTTTCTGAAAATCGCGATTTTGAGCGACAATTCGTGTTCTCACAGAATCGTGATTTTTTCAGCCAACTTTTAGGCGGGAAAACAGAAAATCGTGATTTTTCAAAAATTTTGAATTTTCACAGAATCGCGATTTTCATCACAGAATCGCATTTTTTGGCGGGAAATTCAAATTTCTGAGCGCCGGCTATGGCGAGCTCCATATGAGCAGAAAATCATGAAGAAAACACTGCGCTTGCTCTCCCTTGCACCTCCTAACTCCTTCCCACACAATGATGCATGAGAAATGATATGAAAATGGTGAAAATGCACTAAAAAACAAGAAATTTCTATGAAGAACAAGATGGAAGAAGGTGGAGATGATGATGATGATGAAGATGAAGAGGAAAAAACAGAAAATGAACTGAAATGACAATTTTTTTACCTTCCAACTTCGCAAATCTACGATCTTACCATCACAACGCTCGTCCTCGAAGCTCTCTCCCCGGCAACGGCGCCAAAATTTGATGTAGCTCAAGCGTAAGCACCACCTCCTTTACTTGTCAATCCGCGGAGACGTGAGGACCGGTATGAAGACCACGAGCAAGTGAAGGCACAAGTGCGTGAGTGAAAGCACACAAACATGCACACACATACACACACACGCGCACAAAGTAAGATCAAAGAGAGGAACAATTGAAAGCTTAGATTGCAAAAGAGTTCTCTTAAAAAAGTTCTATTCTCTAACAAGCCAACCTCAAAAATGAGCTCTCTAGCTCTTTTTATAGTTTTTTGACTAGTTTTGGCCCTGTCCAGACCTAGTGTCCGGCCTAGTTAAAAATTAGGTTCCAGGGCTTATTTGAGGGCTCAAACGAAGTCTAAAAATTATGAAAATTGGTACGATGGTACTTCTAATACTCTTCAAGCTCGAGGACTCCTCGGCTTCAACAAAATGGAGTTACTAAAAATAGATAATGGTATTTACAATGGTTTTTAGTGATGAAAATCACTATTTTTGTAGGGGATTCTTCTGAAAATTTGACATACACTTCTTGGAGCTCCCTACTTGCTCCCTTTCCTTGTGTGTCCACCTTTTGATGTGCTTCCATGCTTTGTCCTTGACTTTGAGCTTCAACAGTAGACATAATTGAGCCATTTCTCACATCCTTTGGTTGTCAGCACAGTTTTTGTGTATTCCGGCCATGACCTTCTTCGAAAGACGGGGCAGTAGCATGGGTTGTATTTGATATACAAAGGCATGTTATTCCATGTCCTTACCATCTCAGGGTAGGTTTCAAGCAGACGAATCCTCCACGTAGGTTGATGTATATTTCCCTGCTTGGCACTTGCTGGGATGTCGTCCGGTGCAAACTGTGTAGCCGAGGTTGGTTCTTTTGAGGTGTGGTGCTTGATTTCAGCATTGTAATCCGCCATTAAGACACAAAAAGGAACATACAAATCGTCGGATGTGCCAATCCACCTATGATGGGAGAGGTTTCTAAAGTAATCCGATTTTATGACTACCTCTTCCAAACGTGACATAGACGCTATCTGAACTGCAACTCTGTCATCATGTGTTGTGGCCACTTTCTCTAACCTCTGCATCCATTCAGGAGCCTCGATCTCGATGGTTTCCATGCCCTCTTCTGTTTGCTTGCCCCCTAGTGCAGGCATTGGAACGTATGGGTCTTCAAAGGTTTCCTCTACTTCAATTGGCACTAAGTCTTCAGGTTCGGGTTCTACAAGGGGAGAGGGTTGACGCTCGTATTGCATGACTTTACTTTGTAATTCTTCTAGCTCTGCTCTGAGTTTTGCGACTTCTTCAGACGTGTCGACTGCAATCGTGACTTTGCTTGGTGACTCCTGCTGGGTTGCCAGCTGCTTTAATAGGTCATCTCTTTCTCTTTCTAATGCTGCATGGGCTTCCAGGAGGTCGGCATTGGTTTCCAACAGGATTTGCATATTCGCTGAGGGGATGGCCTTGAATCTATCTGGGTCGATTTCCTGTGGGGAGCCCTCCATTGCTGCTTCCAAGTTTTCTTCATTCTGTTTCTGTAGTTGTTTATTTTCCTCGAGTGCTGTAGACATGTGTTTGCGTAAGAGGGCCAGGTTGCATTGAAGCTTGAGATTCTCTGTTATCTGGGAGTGTAGCAGATCATCCATTTGTTGTTTTTCTTCTACATCTGACTGGGGTGGATTGGCTACTAACTACTCATGTTGTTCCTGTAAAGTGACATACTGTTGTTGTAGTAGCCGCTTTTCCTTTTCTAGATCAATGAATCGTACCTGAAGTTCTTCATGGCTTCGGAAGAGTCTCGTATGTTGGTTATCAAGATGCTGGTAGTGTTGTTGTAGTTGAGACATACACTGAACATATTATTAAATACATTATTAATAGGGGTGGATGCGGGAAGGGTGTTGAATGCAGAAGGAAAGGGGAAGGGGAAGGGGAGTGTGGATGCGGTGCTGGAAAATGGTGAAGTGGGTGGTGGGGGAATGGGAGATGGTGGGTGTATGAGAGGAGGGAGAGGTGCGGAGGTGGGTGATATGTCCATAAAATCAAAAGTGGATGCAGTAGTGGGAGTGATTGTGAACATGGGAATTGTGGGTGCGGTGATAGTGGTGAAAGTGTACAGTGGTGTGTGCAATTGTGAATACGAACTGCCAGGAAGTTTGATCGGGGGAATGAGGTTTTCCATGGGTGCAGTTAGAATTACTGTGTCAGTGGTCGTATAGACAAGAGAGGTGGAGATAGGGTGTGTGGGTTGCGAGGATTGACTGATGGTATGTGCTTCGGTATGGGCAGTGGACTCGGAGGCGGTGACAGGTCTGTCTCTGTTGGTCGTCTCTGTCGGTCGCGATCGACAGGTCTGTCGGTCGCGATTGATAGATGTTGTCGATCGTGGCTATCGATCGCGATCGATGGTGTCAATCGCAATTGACAGAGAAACATGGAATTTTGTTACTGTTTTAGGTGATTTAGAGTGTGCATCCTTATGTGTATCCTTATGGTGTGCTTTGTTTTACCAAATGGCCGATTTTTCTGTCGATCGCGATCGACAGACGTCGGCGACACAAAGACAGTTTCGTGATTTTTCGTACCTACGCGGAGTGCTGGAGACGATGATGCAGCAAGAACCTGCAAGAATGCTCAATAAACATGCAAAAACAACGCACACAATATCGCTCTCTCGCTCTTTCTCACAAGTGGAATGAAGGAAATGGAGGGGAGAAGGTGATATGATCAAAAAACTGAAATTTTTTTTTCGCGATGATGGAGATGGAGATCGGAGATGGTGAGGATGATGGTGATGATGGTGGTGAGGTAAGAAAGAGAAAAATAAGAAAAATAAGAAAAATAAAGAAATTACCTACAACGCCAACGTCTCAAATCTACGTCTCACCATCACACGCTTGTCCTCAAAGCTCGATCCCTGGCAATGGTGCCAAAATTTGGTGTAGCTCAATGATGAGTAGCACCTCCTTTAATTGTCAATCCGGGAAGACGTGAGGATGGTGTGATGACCTTGAGCAAGTGAAGGCACAAGTGCGTGAGTGAGAAGCACACTCACATGCACACACATACACGCACACGTGCACACAAGGTAAGACAAAGAGTGAGAAGCAATGGAGTTCTTTTGATTACTTCCAACAAGCTCTTACAAGTTAAAATCAATTACAAGCTAACCTCAAAAATGAGCTCTCTAGCTCTATTTATAGTTTTTGACTAGGTTTTGGCCGTGTCCAGACCTAGTGTCTGGCCTAGTTAAAAATTAGGTTCTAGGGCCTATTTGAAGACTCAAACGAAGTCTAAAAATTATGAAAATTGGTAGGTAGCTACTTCGAATGCTCCTCAAGCTTAAGGACTCTTTGGCTTGCGCAAAATGGAGCTACAAAAATATGAAATGGTATCTACAATGGCTTTTAGTGATGAAAATCACTATTGTTGTAGGGATTTCTTCTAACGATTTGACATACACATCTTTGAGCTCCCTACTTGCTCCTTCTCCTTGTGTATCCCCCTCTTTGATATGCTTTAGTGTCCTGAAAAAATATTGGCCTACTTGCCAGATTGTCATTGACTACTCTGTCTGCTTGTGGCCTTCTCGTCGCTCTAACTCCCTTCGTAAGCTTCCTTGCCTTGTGAGTCCTTCAGTTCCTTGACTGCCAACATGGCCGTAGTTGAAGTTCGAAGCTAGGAGAAACATTTGAATTTGTGTTAGTACTGTAAGTGCTATCGCGGCAGACATTTCCAGATATTGAGTGAGTTGGAGAGGTAGTTTAGTCTTTTCATATGCATTATAGCTGAGCCACCTCCATTTCCATAATGTGTGCACATGTTCGCATACACTTGGTTCTTCTTTGGATTGATAATTAAGCGTGTTTCAATCCACCACTATATGCACTTGTGGTGAAAATGAGATTTAGTCTCTTTGACACAAGTCCCTAAGACCTCCTGACTTAGGTACACAGAGATGTAGCTGAACTGAGTTACATGCATTATAGCATTTTCACTTCACTTACCATCATGAGTGCAGATGTCTTCATACACTTGATATGTCTAATTTCATGGATTGATAATTGAACATGTATTAATCCACCACTATATGCACTTGTGTGATGATTGAGGTATAGTCTCAATCGACACAAGTCCCTAAGGTTCTACGACTTAGGTACACATGTTTTTGGCATTGTTGTCAGGGAACTACTCCAATCAAGGTGCCTACGTGATGGTGAAAGCTATGGAGTGAAGGAGTTGTGTGAGTAGAGGTAATTTCATATTGTGGCAAGTCACAAACACTTTTGCACTTGTTACTTCACACTCTAGTGTAGTGTGTGTAATGAGTTGGTAGGGTTAGAAGTGAGGGAGTAACAAAGAGTTAGGATTAGGCAAGTAGGATACAATCAAAAAACATCAAAAAATATAGAAAAAGAAAAGAAAGAAAAAATCAATTCCTTTTAGTTCAGGTCCTTGGTCACCCAAGGCCATAAAACATAAAATCATTTGAGTTCCCAGTCACTTGTTGTGAAGCAAGTATCATGAGCGAGCAGTGTGTGGTATCATGGGCTTGGTATCACGGAGAACTTTGAGTTTAGTAGTTGGTGGAGTGCAAGCACTTGAAGACCTAGTCCTTAAGGTGAGTATTTACATTGTACAACCCTTTGAAAATCACGAAAACACTCACAACCATGACACCACACTGTATTGGTATTGTGGGGTAGCAAAAAAGGGGTTTGGAGTGAGATTTGTCATCCACAATGGGTCAAGAGAGAAGAGGACTATGTGAGCTACACTTTGCACACAAATTTAGGAAGTTTAGATCACTTTTGGCTAAAGTATCATGGTCGATTGAGTTTTGGTATCATGATACCAGAACTCCCTAGAATCGCAATACTTGCCAAGTATCGTGTATCGCCTCCTTGAGTATCACGATACCAAAAAGGTATCATGTATAGCCAAGTTGAGGTATCGTGTATTGTGAGTCACACGATATCGTATCATGCCAAGTGGTATCGTCTGTCACATACGTGACATATCGCATATCAGCTACATTTGATATCGTGTATCGTCTAGAGATAGGTATCGTATCACTACAAGCTTAGTATCGTGTATCATTCTTAGTGAGTATCGTGTATCACAGAGTGGACTAGTATCGTATCCTCCAAGGTGACATCATGTATCGTGAGCATAGACAGTAGCATGTATCGCGGGAAACTAGTATTGCTGGGAGAGGTATTGTGTATCGCCACTAAGTGGTATCATGGGATTGTGGCCATAACAGTATTGTATTGTTTAGAGTGGTAGCATTGGGAAGTGGTATGGCATGGAGCCTAAAAGGGAAAGGAGAGAGAAACATTAGGAATTGGGAGAAGCCTAGAGGGCTAATTGAGATTAGAAAAGACCTAAGAGCTAGGTGGTGAATGAACTTGAGATCCGAACAAGTGTTAGGCAGTCAAAGAAGTGTCATATCTTTTGCACAAGTGCATTCCAGCCAAGCCATCACTCTATCTACTCACATACTTCCAATGATTCTAAGGAGGAACTACCCATGGCTTCCAAGGACATGCATAGTTCAGGGGAGGGTTCATGTCTACTATAGAATGAGAGTATCAGACTTCCCTACAGTATGTCTCTACTAGCCCACAAGGAGTCTCCATCTACCTTGATAATTTGAATAGGTTGGTAGTGAGAATGATCAACACTACGGAGGTCGAGATAGTCCCCATACTAGCTGTTAAGTATGAAGATGGTGTTTACATGGACAAGATGGGCCATATATAGGTAGTAACCAAAAATCTTGACCAAGTTAACAACAGGGGAGACTTAGAAGGACAGCAAACTCTCCGGAGACCCAACAATGGAGGCACATTGACCACTCCCAAGGGAAATTGAGTGGTGACTCAAGTGCTAAGAGGGGACCTAATACCTAAGGATGACTATTTGTTGGATGTGTACTTAGGACATGATCAGATTTGCTCCTACAAATTGGTTCACCTACATAGGGGGAAGGGATAAATCCAATAACTATATACGAGATGAGGGATCTGGAGGATGTGTCTAGAGTTACATACCTGGACGAGAATCAAAGAAGATATTGGCTAGTAGATGAAATGGATAGGTCACGGTTGAAGTATATGGGGTCGCCTGTATTGTCTCCTCAAGAGCAAGCAACTACCTCGCAAAAACCCTTTGGAATCCATCAAGGCACAGAAAATACAACATCTTGACAAACTAGCCAACACAGTATTGCCATCATACCTCATGTGCAATTCTGCTATGCCAGTAGTGAATCTCAATGGCCAAGCTAGCCAAGAAACGGGAAATATAAATAGGCCAACTTTTAGGGCAAGACCACCTCAAGGTGTAGGATCTGGAATGCATCCAAAAGACCTGTAGTTTCCATCCTAATTCAAACTCTAGAGCTAGGAAGGAGAGTGAGACCAATCCAAGTGGCCAAATGTATGCGGAATCATTACGGCTGAACAGGAGAGCCTTATGACCACAGAGCAGAATTCAAACAAGTATTGCAAGCAAAGAATATGGATGACGTTTTCATGCAAGATGAATCCTTTGGGCTAATCCTCATGGGAATGGGTTTGACTTGGTTCCAACCCTTGGATCCAAATCACTTTGGAAATATTGAACAATTCTTCCAAGAAGTTATTGGGGAATTCACCAAATGAGGGATTAAGCATAATTTGTTATCCTTAATCCATAATTTCAGATCCTAATGAAAAATGCATCTAGAATATTTAATCCGTATAAGGCCTATTCATGAAAAATGGGAATTACACAGGATTTTGACACAGTTCTTTGTGTCCCAATTTCTTTGTTTTCGACTCATTCACACACTACAACATGCTATTATTTTTTCTTGGAGTAATTTAAATTGATAGTTTAATATTAAGGATAATTTTTTTATAAAAGGGGTCAAGGTTGGGCTCAAAAATAAGATGAGAACATTGTAAGTAATATAAATGGGACTTGAATAATTCCCAAATTTCTTGAATAGGCCTTGTATGTCAAACGATGCCCTATGACGGAGAGACCTTCTCATCAAAAAATGATATCTTTATTTCTAGATGGACTGACTAATGGAACATTGAGAAGCTTAGTATATGTAAAATGATTACAGACTCTAAGTGAGTGTCTCTAAGAGTGTATAGATTTGAAAGAAAATTTAGCAGATGATCTCAAAACTACACAAAATTCTACTAAATTAGAAGACATGAGGAGCAATGTGACTTCTAGTTCAAGTAATGTCGAGGAACTAGCAGAGTTGGTAGTCAAAAAATTGGGAGTGCAAGGACAGAGGAGCTACCAGAACCCCCCTTTGAGAGTACCAATGTTACGAAGATGTACGTTGTGTGACAGAGATCACCCATCCCATGTCTACACAAGAGGAGGTTTAGGGGTGTCACAACCTTATCCGTACCATAGACAGCCAATTCAAGGACCTACTAGTATTGTCACATTGAACAAAAGTACACCACCCATAACACAGAGAACTACCCATTTAACGGGTAGTCAAAACCAATGGTACAACCACAGTATAAGCCATATGGATACCCTCCAAGGGAACAAGGCATAGAAGCTCCTAGGTATAACCCTTAGCCAGGACCCCAAGGAGCACCTAGAACATATGAACATGGAGGATATGGTCAACCACAACCTGTTTGAGGACAAAAACCACCCCATCCACACAATGTAGAGTACCAGTAAAGTACACCCAATTGGAGGAAAACTTAGAAAGAGTCATAATACCAACAACACCATTGATCAACTCAAAATCAATCAGGGTTTTGATCAAAACCAAAGAGAGTATTACTCATATGAGGGGAGACTAATGGAATATGACTAGACTTATGATCAACAATACTATGGATACAAGGGGTATGAGAATCCTTATGGACCGAAATGTGCTAACCTCATGTACATAGTGCCTAAGATTCCAAATCCAATGATACCACCCAATAAACCACCTACCCATAGAGGACCATGCTATACGTATGGAGGAGATCACTTTATAAACGAATGCACTTTGCCATACAACCCACCATCCCCTACGGTATGGGAAGGCTATTGTAATGACTGCGGCAAGGAACATCTGTTTCAAGATTACCCTATGAATCCCAACAAGGTTTCCACCACTACCCAGATCAATGTGATAAAAGTGGTTGAATCATCAAGAAGTGATGAGGATTCACAGGACCTATAAGAAAATGATAAAACAAGGAAGATTCAAAGATGGAAGGCTAGAAGAGAAAAACTCAAGAATAAATGGATGAAGAAGAAAATTGAAGAGAAAGAGAAAGCCATAACAAAAAAAGCAGCATCAAGAACAAAAGGTGCAAAGGACCCCTCATTAAACAATCAAAGAATCCAAGCCAATGGAGGTAGAATCAATGTTAGCAGACCCCATGCCAGAAGATTTGAACCTGGTTGAAAGCTTATCAGTCTAGAATTGAGATGGGACCTAGTATAGAATAGCATGATAAACTCTATCCCAAAGGAGAGTTGGAGAATGAAAGACTGAAAGTACGTAGAAAACTGATAGAAATAGCTCAAACCACACTAGCACATACCATTTCAACCCTCCCTGTAAGGGATTGAACTCACAACCTCTTGGTTAGGAATGTGATGGGCTAACCACTTGCCCCAAAAGCCATGGTTGAGGATTACTTCCTAATCCTCTCTCTTAGGGTGTGGTTCAACCATCTCCTACCAGGATTATGTTACATTCTTCCCCCCTTGAACTCCCTCGGGAATGTACCCTGACCAGCTATGGGACTGGTAGGATGTACCCTGGATGTACCCTGGCAGGATGTACCTTGACCAGCTATGGGACTGGCAGGATGTACTCAATCAAGTTCCATCCAAGGATTCCCAAGGAATTCACACATTGCAAGCTAGCTCATTGGAAAGTTCGTTCCGAGAGCTTTCCAACGGTATATTACACGCCTCAATCCGACCTACGGATTGGGAGATACACCCCAATCATTGTAAGGTCCATCATTGAAATCGACGCGCGCCTTCCACAATTCCTACCCTTTCACATGGAGGATGCCCAAGCGCCTTTTTTAGAGGCCATTGGGTCATTCCACTTTGCCCAAGCCTACTTCCTAGGCTCTGATACCAATGTAAGGGATTGAACTCACAACCTCTTGGTTAGGAATGTGATGGGCTAACCACTTGCCCCAAAAGCCATGGTTGAGGATTACTTCCTAATCCTCTCTCTTAGGGTGTGGTTCAACCATCTCCTACCAGGATTATGTTACACTCCCCAAGATGAGAATACTCAAAGAAAATCTCAATGAATGCTTGGGAACAAGCAATCTAAAACCAGTAAAGAAACAAAAAGAAGAGAACAAGGAGGAAGACAATTGGAGAAGCAAAGAAGAAAAAGTCTCTGTGATTCCTAAAATAGAGACAAATTGGCCTCACAACCTATGAGCTAGAATTCAAGAGGAATGGTGGAAAAGGACTCAAGATTCTCTACCACCCTTCTAAGAACTAGATGCATGGGAAAATCCACCTCTAACAAACTTGGAGGAGATATATGAGGAAGTGTCCATCATAAAACAAAATCAAGAAGAAGCAAATAGCATATCCACGCTACCCAACTATATGGGAGAGTACGAGAGAAAATAAAAAATATTCCATGCTCCCACTCTCAAGGGCAAGGAGAAGGGGTCACAACATGAGACCTCAAAAAACTTATCAGAACTCAAGAAAACTAAAATCCAATGTTCATTAATGATTGAACAATTGTTGCAAGTGAAACCCCAACTATGGAAATAGTTGACTAAAGAATTGAAGGTTAAAACTGAAAAATCTATAAAAGAGAGAAAATAAATGGAAGCTCCTTCAACCATCCAAATCCTAATAGATAAAGTAGGAGAATTCAATGACGGAGATGAGGGAAACACATGTCTACCCATCACGTTTAACGGGTACATGACTAAAGCGATCTTAGACACTGGAGTAGGTGTAGGCATAGCCACCAAGGAGATTTGGGAAAAATGGGGAAAGCCAGCGCTACAACCCACACAGATGAAACTCTAGCTAGCAGACGGTCATGTTGAAAGACCACTAGGAATTTTAGAAAAGGTTATGTTGACCACGTGGAGTGGAATTTGGACATACTTTAGCCATATGCCAATTCAAAAAAGCTAGCAATTATGAAATGATTTTGGGACATCCGGTCATGACACAACTAAGAGTTGTGCAAGATTTGAAAAGAGATGCATTATAATTAAAACACAAAGGTACAACCACCAAGATAAATTTACAAACCTTTGCCTATAGAGATGTACCCCCATTACAAGGAATTGAGTCTATAAGGAGGAAGATGACCTATCAATTCACAGCGCATGGGCTAGTGATCAATCATGGATGAAGGAAGATGTCCAGTTATGGATGTGTAAGGAAGCAAAAAGAGAGCAAATCAAAGTAGAATTATGGCCAATAGGGCACCAGAATTACAGACCTATAGATGACCCAACATACATGACTCAAATATTTCCTACTAAAGGTTTGAACCAGATGGATGGATGCAAATATTAGCCACCTTAGATGTGTGTATAAATGAGGAAGTGTTGACCATGAATGGGTGTGTAGATGAAGAAGGTTATGATGTAAATCTTTATATGGTAATCGTCCAAGAAATGAAAGACGGAAAACTAATGGAAAAGGAATGGAGAGAGGATTATCAGAGTATTGAAATGGAGCAAGAATTTGATTCAGAGGAATGATACTTAAAAGAGATTAATTGTGACCAAGAGAAAGAGGCACCAAGAGTATTAACCACAGAAAAAATACCAAGAGAAACAAGACCTTTAGGAAAATCAAGGACGAACAGAGCAACCACCATATCATTTTGAGGTTACAAAACATCTCAAGCGATATGAAATAGAAGAACGAAAAATAGCAATTCAATTGTCAAAAAGAGAAGCCCAAGAAGGACAGGCCTATGATAATAAGGAACAAACCAAAAAGGTGATAGTGACTATGGAAGAGGAAGAGGAGAGATATACGTACATTGGGAGGGATGTATCACCAAAAGAGGAGCAAGAATTGATAGAATTAATCAGAGAATATAGAGATGTGTTTGCATGGACTTACAAAAACCTCCAAGGAGTGGATCCTTCTATTTGCTCCCATAGAACCCCAATGACACCTGAGGCAAAACCCTCAAAACAACAACCCTACACGTATAATGACGTATATTCTACAAAAATTAAGGAGGAGATTGACAAATTGTTAGCTACAAGATTCATTTACAAGATAGAACATAAAGAATGGGTATCATCCTTAGTATTAGTACCCAAAAAGAATGGCAAACTTAGGGTATGCATCAATTTGAAAAAAAGTACAACACAGAGATCCCAATCAAAGATCAGGAGACGGTCAAAGACTACATGCAAGAATGAGGCAAGGGCTACATGACAGAAGCAACCACCTAGACAATAGAATGCAATGTTAATGTGGAGACCAAAGAAACGACAAGGAATTGACCAAGATGATCCAAGAGACCATTATCGCACTCATAAAGAGTCAATTGCATCCAAAGTATGCATTATAGGGCCACGTTACAAGGCCATGCATTCGACACACAGCTTCTTCAATGAAAGTAGTGATGCACATTTCCATAACCGGAATAGGACCTAGCTTGTACTGTCATAAGAATGATCAAATGTTGTAAATAAATAAATGCTTCGGTTGTAAACTAATCTTTTGTTTTCTGAAATAAAAAGAAAAATATGTCAAGGTACCTTACTTGTCTCTACTTAAGCAAGGGGGATACTGAGCCACGGGAAACAACGAGTCACTAGACACGAGAACATGGTTGAATTGGTTTATTCTCAAGACCAATTCTCTACTACCCTAAAAGTGTAGATGGCTTCTGAAGATTCCGAAGCTAGAATTCAAGAAGAAGCGGTTGAATTCCCTATGAAGAGTGTGGTGAAGGCCAAAGGACATTCGTTTCAGGAAGAACAGCTCGCTGGAGAACACTTATTCTTAGTAACCATCAAAATCATGGACACCGATCACTGATTCCCAGTGATGTCATAGGATTTAAAAATCTTACATGAAATTCCAACCACAAGAGATTTTGAAAAAGGCAGGAATTCATAAATATTTTGAACTACCCTTTACAAGCTTGACTTCCAATGATGCACTCAAGTGATGAACACCTTACATACAGCTCTAGATAAGCCATCTGTACCTAAAGCTAAAGTTCAGAATGTAGAAGGAGAATGGACTACAATTCAATTCACGCATGAACTAATTAGAGAAGCATTCGAATGGATCACTAGGGATGGAACCACCAATCTCAAGGAAGAGAGTCATGGGTCCAAGACCAAAACATCTTTGGATATCAATTGCATTGACATCAAATAGTTCATTCACTTGGTATGCTTCTGTTTCTCTAACATGCATCGATATACGGTACCTCAGAAAATCATGGTTCAACTCTTATCTCATGCAATAAAAAAAATTGACAACCAAATCAACCTGACACCCTACATTCAAGACATATTATTTGAGGCCAAGAAACAATGGGGACATAAGGAGTTTATAAATGGAAGTGTGGCATTAACACTATTGATCTACCATGCATTTGGCATTAAAAAATAACTCAAGGAAATGCCTTCTTCAACAAAAATGGCTAAATATGCAAAAACTACAACGGTACCTAAAAAGAAGAAAAGACTGTTTGAAGCCAAGAAACAATGGGGACATAAGAACTTTATAAATGGATGTGTAGTATTAACAATATTGATCTACCATGCATTGGGTATTAGAAAATATCTCAAGGAAATGCCTTCTTCTTCAATAATGCGAGGGACAAAACGACTTAGGGAAGTGCTAAAAGAGGAAGTAACTCCAACATCCAAGAGGATACATGTACTCTTGAGAAGCCCTGTAGAAAAACCCACACCCATCATAGAAGCATATCCACAAGAAGACATGGAGAAAACTCACGAGTTCATGGGAGGACAGTTCAATCTACTAGTTCAAGGGCATCATCACCATCAAGCTCATACAGCCTCTCACCATATGCCAGGCAAGAGACTAACCAAGTTCCACCAATATAGAGGGTTGGGATTAGTCAATTCAAGGTCTTCATGTGAAATCCAAGAAGATCACGACTAATCGACCATGAAGATGGAGATACAAAGCGAATCAAATGATGATGGAGCATGGGAAGAACTGAATCAGGTAAAGGATCAACATGAAGCGGAGGTCACAACACAAGAACAAGCACAAGATATTAAAGTACAAGATGATAAAGTGAAGGAACGCCAACAAGAGGAAACATACACACTCAAGATCAATGAAACAAGACATACACGCTCAAGATCAATGACCAATGGACCATGAACATGGAGATACAAACCAAATCAAATGATGATGGAGGATGGGGAGAATTGAATCAGGTAAAGGAGTCACAACACAAGAACAAGCACAAGATATTAAAGTACAAGATGATAAAGTGAAGGAACACCAACAAGAGGAGACATACATGCTCAAGGTCCATGGAGGAACCAAGTGCTGATCAGAATACACGCGATGTCATAGACATGAGCCAAAATGAGCAGGCCGTGCTAGTGTCCCGACTTACTGAGAAGTTTGAAGATACAATAGTGAAAGTGATGAAAGAAGCAAAGTTTAAAAGAAAACATTTAGAGCACATTATGAAGCCATTCAGTGTACCATACAGCCTACACAAAGAAGAAACAAGGAATTACATCAAAAGGACACCACAAAAAGGATCTAGATCAACACTTACAATTTCAAGTGGATAATTTCTCTTACATGCAGGAAGAATTTAATAAAGTTGATCCCATATGGAGACACACGTTTTTTGAGAAAAATCCAACTCTTAGGGAGCATTGGGAATTGGCACCATACTTATTACAAGTAAATCCATCTTTTTTATTGGTGTCCTTGGGATTTTTTCTCCTCTCTCACTCATAAAGGCCTACAGGAAACACATTTGGTGAAGGTAGCCAGAATTCCTTGATAAGTCCAAGATGCATCAAGGATGTCAAAGGGAATTCACATGCAAAGTTTGGAAGACATCAACCCCCAAGATAGCGGTCAAAGTTGGTCAAATTTTGGAAATCAGGGAAAAAAAGTTAATGTCTCCAAATCACATGAAAATTCGTATGCTTGTAAATCTTATCAAAGGAATTCTATAGCGTGAATTTCACATGTAAATGGATTTTCTAGCACATTGATATGCCATGTGCATTTTGTAAAGTATTGTAATTTTTCCATTTAGACCCTACAAAATCTTGTATAGGAATTTTTGTTAGACATATGCTTTGGCATGTATAAAGATCATGTGGCTACATAATTGTACAAATTTTCAGGGCTATCAGAGCTTCCTAGGCACCTTAATGCCACCTTGTAATCTTCCAAATGAAGTCAAACTTGCATAAGGGAAATTGAGATGGGCATTTTTTCTGCATATTCCTAAAGGAGACCTTTCAAAACATAGCCCTACAAATTTTCATCTTATCATATGATATTTCGAGTTTCAAAGAGCACAAAAATTTCCAAGGTCACCGCATTTTCCTAGAATAAGCAAATTGAAGGCTTGAAGGGCTTCCATATGGCAAACAATGATTGAACCATGTTGTACAATCACGATGAGCTCACATTCAAGGGTGGAGATGCACTAAAGCCTAAAGCAAGGAGGATCCACAATTTTTTTTCATTGAATAAGCCTATTCTGGATGGTCAAAGATCAATAATGCAAAGTTCATCCAAAATTAGCAACTTATCTAATGCAAATTGATGTCAACACTGATCCAATGGTCCAGATCTTCCCTAGAGCTAATGGTGGAGAATGAATGCACCTAATTTTCCCCCCATTTGCCCTAGATATCATATAAAGAACCAATCTGATCCATCTATTTGATAAATCCAATGGTTGTACTCAAAAGCAATTGATCTTAGGGTTGAGAGTTAATTTCTCTAGATCCATGGGCCCAAATTCATTCAAAAAACTATAAAAATCCCCCTTCAAAATCATAAAGCATCATTGTTAAGCATCCATAGGGCCCTTGCTAGCACATGGTTTCCTTGAGATGATCACCCTTAATTGAGCGTGTGAGGGTCCAAGGTCGGCTAATAAGAGCAAAGCTCCTAGGATCAATTTTAATTTAGACTTCCTATCTAGCATAGGCTCATAAAACTAATGGTTTCTCTTTCTTTTCTCACCATCAGTGGAGTGTGTGAGTGAGTTAGAGTTGGTTCTATGAGTTTTAGACTTCTTTAGATATATATTATGATCCTAGAAAGATATAGGGTCAATGAAGGGAACCTATCCTCTTACATGTGACATTCAGTTGAACTATCATGGAGAGAGGGTCATGTGGACTGCCTTTGACTAGTATAATGATTAGCTTGACGTATTACAACATTCCTGTACATGTATGTCAACACAAAATCTTTTAATTAATGTCTCTTGTCTCTTCTCTCTTAATCTCTTATGTGTTTTTTGCATGTCTCCTTCTATCTCTTTCTATGTGTGAAAAGGCTCCATAGTTTTGCGTTGAATCAATGAGGATGATCCATTGAGATTGAGAGAATAAATTTCTATTCATTCATAAATGATGACCCACATGCACTCATACCACCCACAAACACCCATGCATATGTTTCAATTTTGAAAGTGTATAAGAAGCTCCATTCTTGGACCACTGTTCCTTTTGAAATTGATTCATGTGTGTAGTTTTCTTTTTGTTCTCATCATGCGTACATCCACAAAACCCATGCATATGAATTAAATTTTGAAAGTGTATAAGAAGCTCCATTTTCTGGGACCATTCTTGATTTTTAAATTGATTCATGTGAATGGTTTTCTTTTTCCTCCTCATTAATGTTCATGCATTTATCTTGCATCCATATGTTCCCCTTCTCATAATCAAATCATGAAATCTCTCCTCTCCATACCCAAATTCATCTTCACTTTCACATTTTTTTATCACATAAACCTTCCAACGCTCACTAGCTTCATACACTCTACGTGTGCCGTGACCGGACCCGATCCACCTGGATTGCGACCACCTCCACATTTGAACTCGACATGAATCGCTTAGTAGCATCTGCTTCTGATCTTGTTGGAAGGTTGTGATGCATATCCTTTATTATCATCATCATTCTTGAGTATTGGAGTGGATTTCTCACAATAGCATGCCTATCTTTATCGTGAAGTGAATGCATTTGTGAGAGATCTAGAACATCGTGCATCACTTGCTTATTCACGTAAGATGAAGGATTCAAATCCCTTATTGTTTAGAAACAAGGCCAAGAATAGTCTCTTCTATGTTGAGAGAGAAGGGAAAATTCGATGGCATCAACATTACAAGCTACTTAGATTTGTTTGAAAAGCAAGCTATGATTTTGGTCTTCTAGAAGATCTTTTGATTATATTCTTTGAATGAATTGTTGATAGCTCTATCATAAAACGTGTCACTCAATATGATACTCGTCATTGGAGTGATTTCAGAAAGGAGATGCTCAAAGAATTCTATCTTGAGGATTATAGCCAACATAGTCGGCATGGATTCTTACGATGGGTCGATTCCCCAAAGCCTAGTAGCTCTATTACTCACTTACAAAATGAGTATATTAGACGCTATGAACAACTTCCTGATGAGGATAAGATAACTTTGGAACTTGATCTTGAGATCAATTTTCTTAAACATCTTCATCCTGAAACTCGTAGGGAAGTTGAACGATAACCAGAAGAGCTGGATAAACGCTATGGTCTTACTGACAATCGGCAAAAAGTGTGAAAAGTAGCAGAGGCTGTAGTCCATAGGCATCAAAGACAATCCATGCTTTATGAGCAAACTAGTCTTCGTCAAGTTAACCTTCCACAAGCTAAGCGGCAAGTTAGAGAACAATCCCATGCTATGCTATTTGAATCTAGTCCTATTCCTCAAATGATGGATCCTAGTCAAGGTTTTAAAGTAGAGCCAAATAAAAGTATAGTTGAACAATCTCAAGTGGAAATTATCACTAAGCAAATGGAAAGTTTTAATGCTACACAATCCAATTTGGCCAAGCCTATAGATGCTTTACAATCTAATTACACCAAAACTTTTGAAAATCAAATGAACATAATGTCTTTTCAAGATCCTAATCAACATGTTATAGCTCCCAATCAAAATCCACAAGTAGCTCCAGCATATCAAGTTCCTCCAATGCATAATCCTTCAATGCAAAATCCTCATCCTCATGTGCAAAATCCTCAAATGTATCAAAACATGTATCCTCAAGCTTCTCAAATAGCTTTTCAAAATCCTCAAAATCAAAAATCTCAAAATCGTCAACCATATACTAGTGCTGCTCGCCTAGCTCCTCAAATACATCAATTACCTTATCAAAATCCTAATTTTGTTCAAGCAATACCTTATCAACAAAATCCTCAATTTTCGAATTTCCCACCACAAGCTAATCAAAATCCTCAAAATCAAAATGGTTTTGTGTGTGGCCCTCGTAGGTGTCCTTGTTGTGATTCGTTAGAGCACTTTTTGAGAGATTGTGAACTATTGAAGGCTGCTAGGGAGAAATGACTAGTAATAGACATAGACAAGAAAATTAGTGACTATCGATCTAGGCTACCTTTGCAAGGAAATTATGGTAAGGGAGGAATGAAAAAACACTATGAAAAATATAACCATAACGGATGCATGAACTAGAGGGGTGAAACTAGAAGCTCTTGATGAACAAGAAGTAGAATCAAGTAAACCCACAAAGGAAGTTGACTTTTTCGTAGAGGTTTTAGTAAGAGCACGAGATGAGATTAGAAGAATACATAACAACCTCAAGCCAGAAGTTAGGTGGTAAAGCCTGGCTTTTGACCATACACCTCACCATCTCCATGAGAAACCTACTCTTTCTTTTAGCAACTGTGCTCATTTTACATGCTGACAAATTTTGAGCCAAAATAAAAAACCATTTTAAGCACGTAAACAATTCGGACTTTGCTTTCAATGGAATATACAGTCTTGCATGCATGAAGAAATCATCAATAAAAGTCATGAAGTAAAGGTAGTTCCCAAAAGAAAGTGTTTGCATAGGACCACAGACAAGCATGTTCCGAAAAAGGTTCAAGCTATGATGCCAAGAAAGAGGTTTCTTGAAATCATGAAAGACATCGAAACTAAAATCAAGAAGAATTGAAACATTGGTTTGAATGGAAATACAATCAACGGATAAATAATATAGTAACAATGTTTCCATGACAAGGGAAAAAACATCATGCTTGCTTAATAAGTATTGTTCGTCAATTACTTGGTTAAAGCAGAATGATATAATCCTGCTGACAAACATTTGAGGGTAGTGTGCTTTCATATCCATTATATGAATCAATAGTGAATAAGAAACTTGGACGAAGACCTAGAATAATAGTCTAAATAACTTATTCTATGGATCTAAGGATTCTTGTAAATTATGATTTTCCAAGGGTTGATAATTGCAATGACAAGGACTTATTCCATGAAATTTAAAAATCTGATCCAAATTATAAAAAAATCAAGGACCATCAAGATAAGGCTTCTCTCTAATAGATTATGAGCTTTCAAATTGAATTTATTACCCACCACTCAGAGAGTCTCGAACATTATGCTTCAAGAGAAGCTTATTGATTGCTATTAGTCCACCATGCCAAGCATCCAAAAGATAGTACATCTAATCAAGATATAAAGTATTGAGCATGTCTACGAAGGGATTAATTTCACCTATTTTTTGCTAAGTTCACATGTTTTTCTATATATTCAAGTAAAAAGCATCTAAAGACTCCTCTGCACCCTATTGAAAGTGGAAGATGAATCTCGTTTCTAATCCATTCAAGAAAGAGGTATTGGAAGCTCCTCGAAATAAACATGTCAAAAAGGTAAAAAGACAAAATTTCACTAAGTTGTAAGATATTAAGGACCCTGAGACTTGAGAGAGTGCAAAACAGTTAACTTAAAAGCACCAAAGAAGTCCATTTATTTTTCAAGTCTTGAGGTACAAGGCATGCACGCACATCAACTTAAGCTGAGGGAAAGTGATTCTTGGTAGGTATTATGATTCCTCTCCTTTCCGAATGAGGTATGATGTAATCCTTATTTCATTATGGAGATGAATTTATAGAGACACATGATCATGACCTACATGAAATTCATGTTGCATGGGGAATACTCCACAAAATTTACTTGCATGCATTTTGAAGTACAAAAATGTTTTAAATGGGAAAAAATGTTGTGTAAAACATGGGTTTGGAATGCTAAATATATGGATTCAAAGGGTTGGAATATTATGTATAAAAACCTTGGCCTAAACCCATGTGTTACGCTTGGCACATGCTTGAACCTTTGGTTTAAACTCTTGGCTTGAACCCTTGGGGTATTTATTTATATGAGCTCTCAAATGACTAGTTGTAAAATGTAGGCTTGATTTATTCTAAGGTTTGAAAACCTTAGTCATGGAGAACCTTGTTCCAGTATCACATTGGCGTGTACATGAGAAGAGAGGACTCATTTGAATTGGAAGCCATGTGATATGCTAAAGGATTTGAATCGGAAGTCATGTGATATGTTAAAGAAAGTGCTGACATGTGAGCATACATACACATACATATACACACACAAGAGACGTGTATGTATTAATATACACAAGAGATGTGTATGTATTAATATGCCCAAGAGATGTATGAATATACATACACAAATACACAAGAGATGTGTATGTATGAATATAAGTCATCAATATGTACGTGTTTATGTATGTATGCATATGCATATGTTTGTTCGTTGGTTGACTTCTACATTTGTATTGACATGACTATAAATAAACTTTATATACACGTGCAAACTATATATATATATATATATATATATATATATATATATATATATATATATATATATATATATATATATATATTGTCCCAAGCCGCTTGGTTGGGTGGTTGGGCCTTTCACTTCTTGAGACGGGGGTGAGGGTTCAACCCCCGTTGGCAACATGTAACGGACATGTTATCATGAAAACTTGTATCTTGTGGCTGGTGTGTCACCATTTGTCCTATCTCACGGTAGTTATGACCGCAGTCTAACCCAACTATGTAAACCCCTGTTCTTGTGGGATAAGAGAGGTCCCATGGGCACTATGCCCTTCCTTGTACCATTGCAATTTCAAAGTTAAAACCTGGAGAAGTAGGCCTCGGCTGAACCTCCATATATATATATATATATATATATATATATATATATATATATATATATATATATATATATATATATATATATATATATATATATAAAGCTTACCGACATGAAGGCGCTCATAGTTGGCATCAACACTTCTCCAAAATATACACCTAATTTTCCGCTCAAAATTTATAATGAATGCACACAGAGTTTCGAACAGAAGCTGTGGAAAAGAAAAGGGAATTTTATAAGCACTAGTTTGGACAATCTCAGTGTTTTAAAAGATATGAGAGCACTATAATACGGATACCGATGAGAGCATGATGTCGACACTACGAACAGCCCACCAAAGTTTTATAGTGTTTCCATTTTCAAAGCACTCATGTTAAAATATAATTTGAATAGGGTAGGACTGCAGCAGAACTTTCAAGAGAAACTCGTTGAAAGTGAAAATAAGTTTTTTTTTAATAAGATAGTAATAACAGAATAATGTCGATATTATTTAAAGCCGAATAAGCTTTTCTTATGGTTTTCCTTCCCAAGGTATTGTAATAAAAATCAGAATAAAAGTCATCAGTTCAATGTGGCTTGAATATTTACTATAGCATCATTATTCACAACCATGATGAACTGTCAAACAATAGAAATATAATATAATGTTTGTGTAAATAAGATGCTTGCGCTCACTATTACCAATGGATTCAACATTCGTTTTCTTATTTAAATCCTTTGGATACATGACCTTCATATGTCGCTTTGTGTTTAGTGTATCAATAGTGTTTTTTTTTTCAATGGAGGTTCAACAAGCGTCTCCTCCTCCGAGTTTTAACTTTGAAAGAACAACTCTACATATGAATGGATATAATATTTATAGGAGCATTTGTATCCCAGGTTTTCTACAAAGTCACCACTGGTTACAACTGATTTAGATTGGCCAAAGTCATTACATGTCTAGCCTGGAGGTTGAACATAAGGCCTCTCAAGAGGCTAGTGCTTAATCAACCCACCTAGTAAACTTGAATTGTATCAATGGTGTTGAATTGAAAAGTGAATGTGTATTGATTCGGTTCATACAATCAATTACTATTGGTTCCAAATAACTTCGATGATTGTTCACTGATAATCGACAGATTCGTTTGTAGTTGGCACTTAGTATGAGTTAAAATAGAGCACTATATAAGAGAAGCAATTGAAAAAACAAACAAGAATGAAAGAAAACAACTCACCTTGTTTTCTCTTACCCTTAAAGTATTGCACCTTGTAGAAAACTCAAAGCCAATGTCCTCAATAAGAAATCAACAAGCTCTAAAACACGCATTACAGGGAGAACTGATAGGAAGAACACTGAAAATTTTAGCTATGATAGCTATGGTAAACTTAGGTAGAAAACTTTTGGAAACGGAAATTACACTGACTTGCTTATTTCCTTGCTAATTATCCTAACCACAAGAATGAAGAATTGTCAGGTTGATTATACTTACAATGCCTAACAATGACTTGTTTATATTCTTGGTAATCATCATAATCAGAAGAATTAAGTATTGTAAGGCTGATTATACCTACAATGTCTCCAAAGTATTGGATCAATTAAGTATTGTAAGGCTGATTATACCTACAATGCCTCCAAAGTATTGGATGATTACATCTCAGCTTCGAGCTAAGAACATGATCAAATAACATTGTAAGTTCATTCTAAATTTTTAACATTATTAATAGTTTCTCATTCACATGAATGTCCTTTTTCGGGTGTGTTGATGGGGTCATAAGTCAAGGCCATTTCATATAAGGCGGAGGAACTTTTTTTTAAAAAGAGGTTCAGAAGGCGCATACTCCTCCAAGCTTTAACTTTGAAAGGCGGAGGAACTTTCAGCTGCTACGAAACATCAAATGAATGGTTGACATGTGTACATCTCCATTCACATAAGGCCCAATTCACATTGAACGGTGCCCCGCTATTTTTTTGAATGTGATCCAATCAAAATCTGCCACATACTTGAACTCTCAAGCTGCTCGTTCAAAAAGAGCGGTGGCCCAGCAATATGGTTTGTGTCCCACGTCATGGAACATATCTGCGTTCATTGTTCCGACTCTCCCCCTCCTGCCCCAAGAGTCTCACCTCTGCCATGTAGGATTTTACAATGAGAATTTGCCTTTTCTTTCGCTGCCTTGTCTGAATGTACCGGCAGAACACTTGCACAACTTATGCGATTCCACCCAAAATGCACTCCCGACTCCCGAGTGCATCCTGTTCCGGAGTCTCAGCCTAAAGCAAGCCATAAGGTGGAGTCTTTTTGAATACAAGCATACATGTCATGGAACATCTTTGCAAAAAATGTTCCGACCTCTCCCCTCTGCCCTCCTTCTGGAACTCTGGTGAAATCTTCCATGTCGAATAATGTGATTGGCTCACTTCAAATCAGCGGACAAATATATATATATATATATATATATATATATATATATATATTTTAGAGAACAATGAATTGGAAATACAACCTCTTAAGGTAGAGGCACCCTCATGAGAGACTCATGGACGTGTCCAGCCAGGACTTGAACTCAGGACATCCTCCTACAACTTCAAAGCGTCAGCTACTAGGCTACGCAGGCTCGGACTCAGCATACAAATATTGTTGTGTTTCATGATGTTTAGTACATTCACATAAGTAGGAGGCACGAAATGCATTAACTTCCTTTCACCCCTCATGTGTGAATAGGTGAGGGGTCAACCATTCTAAAATTTATCATTTTTGAATGGAACAGCATTATTTTTCACATGAGCTGAGGGGTCAACCATTCTAAAATTTATCATTTTTTAATGGAACAGCATTATTTTTTCACTGATGTTCCACTGCTCCTGTGTGAAACCAGCCTCAGGCAATCGATGTGTAGGGCTTGTTAGTTTAGTTTACATGTTCTTTTCCACATTCTTTCGATATGTGAGAACGTGAGAAATATTTATTGAGGAGCTTCGCCCTACGAAGTCTTTATCATTTGGGTGGGCAGAAGGTGCACAAACACTCTTCATTTTGTGTTTAAAGTATTGCGCACGCAGTGTTGATCATATGCGTAAAATATATGGCAGTGGGCACTGCCCGTGGGGATGTGTGTTCGTGCTTTTGCTTTTCTCAAAAGCGATTTGTTTTTTGGGTTTGCTGGATTGCCTTCAGCTCCATTGCTTTTGGCAAAACAATGGTAGCGTATTACCATCTGCTTGCCATATCTTCTCTGCTCCTCAAAACCCAAGGTCTTTGTCTGTGAGGCTTCACTTCCTTCACAGAATCTGTGATTTTTCTGTCTCCCCGATCAATGCTTCACTTGTTTACCATGCCCGAGTAAGCAAGCAAGCTCAAGCTCTCTCTCTCTCTCTCTCTCTCTCTCTCTCTCTCTCTCTCTCTCTCTCTCTCTCTCTGTGCGTGCAAGCGTGCACTATCCCGTCTAGCTATGCAATCGCTAATCTCTATTAACTTTACTAATCTTTATTGTCTGTCAAGTTAACCTCGGGAACTTCTCATCATCGCCCAAGCTCATTTTGCAAGTTAGGTTTTTCCTCTTCTGTAAGGCCCAAACAGCGCATGCATCTCAACGATTGGCTTCCTCTCTTCATCACTCGCGCAGGTTAACATTCAAGAGCTTCTGCCTTTCTCCTCACTGATATGGGCGGACCTCTCAGATATGTCTGCATTGCATATTGGTTCATGCTTTTGATCATGGTTGTGGATATATCTGCAAAGCAGGCGGCTTCCATTCCTCTGGAAATGGAGGCGCTGCTGAGGCTGAGAAGTGAGATTGAGGAGGACCGTTCTCAGATCTTATCGAGCTGGACAACTGACTCCCCTAGCCCTTGCAAGTGGACTGGCATCGAATGCGACCCAGGCGGAGCTGTGCAGAGCATTCACCTTCCAAATCTGAATCTGGGAGGTGCCCTTTCTTTCTCGCCATGGCTTCCTCACCTCTCCTCCCTGCAGGTTCTCGACCTCTCGGGCAACCGTTTCACCGGCGCTGCGCTTGCGACTATACTACCGGGCGCTTGCGGCGCTCTTGTCGTACTCAACCTCGCTGGGAACCACCTATCCGGCGATCTCCCGCAAACAATGTTATCCTACTGCAGCGGCTTACGCTCCCTGAACCTCTCCAACAACGCCATCAGCGGCGACATACCCCCTGCCTTCCTGTCCTCGGGTTGCTCTGAGTTGCAGGTTCTCGACCTATCCGCGAACCAGATCAGCGGCAATCTCACAGGATTCGACCTCGGCTTCTGCCCGTCCATTCTTCACCTTGATCTTGCGAGTAACCTCATTGCCGGACTGCTACCCTCGAGCCTGCGTTCGAATGGCTGCTCGCAGAGCACCTGCCTCTCTCCGCTTCTGTCGCTTGACCTCTCCTCCAACAGACTCTTCGGGCTTATGCCCGATGGCTTCTTTGACGGCTTAAAGCACCTCGTTCACGTCGATCTCTCATCGAACAATTTCTCCGGTCAGTTGCCTGCCTCGATTCAGAGCTGCACAAACATGACATTCCTCAATCTCACAGGCAATCTGTTCTCTTCCAGCGTTCCCGCTTTCTTGGCCAATCTCACCAAGATTACCCAGCTTCATATTGCCAATAATCATCTTGCAGGCTCTCTCCCTGACACTCTAATGCGTGCCATATGCGGAACTTTGGCGGATTTAGACTTGTCTGGGAATAACCTCAATGGGCAAATTCCGGCATCAATGTCCTCTTGTACACGATTGCGCGCGCTCTCTCTATCAAGTAACGATTTCAGTGGCAGCTTTCCGAGCGACATCGTATCTGCATTGCAGTCCTTGGAGGTGTTACGCTTGGCATTTAATAACCTCTCTGGCTCCATATCCTCAGGAGCCATAAATTGCAGCAAGCTAAAAATTTTGGATGTTAGCGCAAATTTTCTGACAGGCAGGATACCGGAGGACATGTGTTCTCCCCTGCAAGAATGCGTATTGGAACAGCTGATCTTGGCAAATAATGAGTTCTCAGGCGCCATACCAATATCACTCGCTAATTGTCGCCATCTCACTATTTTAGACCTGAGCTTCAACATGTTGAGTGGAAATATTCCGAGCGAGCTTAGCTATCTACCAAACTTGCAGAGGATCTCTCTCTGGTACAACGAGCTCTCTGGTATCATACCCAGGGAGCTCGGCAACCTCACAATGCTCAGAAGCCTTATCCTCAACAACAACCTTCTTACAGGCGAGGTTCCGGCCGAGCTGTCGGGATGCACATATTTGGAGTGGCTCAACCTCAACAACAATCTCCTTGCTGGGGTCATCCCGCCAGATTTAGGGCAACTTCAGAAGCTGACGCTGCTTCAGCTCGGAAACAACACGCTTATCGGCACGATTCCGCCCCAATTAGGAAATTGCTCTCAGCTACTGTGGGTGGATTTCAATACAAATCTTCTGCAAGGATCGATTCCGCCAGCCCTTGGTCGCCATTCTACCGCTCCATTAAATACGCAGGTACTCTTTGGTAATCAGCTCGCGTACATAAGAAACTCGATGAGCTCCTGCAAAGGGTTTGGCATGGGGATCATGCTGGACTACACAGGAATAACAAAGCAAGCGCTCTATGCCACTCCTTTCACTTCTGCATGCGAAGAAAGTGGCGCCAAGCCCATCATTTATGTGGGCGGAAGCCTGTATGATAACCCTGAGAATCGCACAATCCAATACCTGGATCTTTCTTTCAACAATTTATCAGGAAACATCCCTGAAGAAATCGGCTTATGGGTATCTCTGATAAGTTTGGCGTTGTCTCATAACAGGCTTTCGGGAAAATTACCAGCGAGCTTCGCCAATCTGCATGTATTGGGGGTGATGGATATCTCCTTTAACGAGCTAGAGGGAAGCCTTGCCGTGCTATCCGGGTGCACTCTTCTCGTGGCCCTCAACGTCTCGAGCAACTTGTTCTCTGGGGAGATCCCTGGAGGTCAGGTCTCAACGAATCCTGCTTCATCTTTCGGCAACAATGGGGGACTCTGTGGGCTACCACTTCCTCCCTGCGGAAGTGGAGGGGCGGTATCGCCGGCGATTTCCGCCCGACCCTCCCCTTGCAGTCGTGGGTCTTCCTCGTGCCATGAAGACGCCGAACGACTTCGTCTCCTCTCAATGGTCAAAACCATCCTGCTCTCATTACTGCTTGCCTTTGTCTTGGTATGCGCGGTGCTCATCTGGGTGGGAATGGCCGTCAAAAGCAAAAACCAACAAGATCTGGCTCTCACAAGCAGCTTGAATCAGTCCTCAAGTGGCTACACAGGCGGCGGTGGCACAAGCAGCAGCTGGAATATGAGCGGTGAGAAGGAGCCATTGAGCATTAACGTCGCGACCTTTGAGAGACCGCTGCGAAAGTTGACATTCTCCCAGCTGATTGAAGCGACAAATGGTTTCAGCAAAGAAAGCTTGATCGGAAGGGGCGGGTTTGGAGAGGTCTACAGAGCGGAGCTAGGGGACGGCTCGGTGGTGGCTATAAAGAAGCTAATACATTACAGCTTTCAAGGCTGTAGGGAGTTTACAGCCGAGATGGAGACATTGGGAAAGATAAAACACAGGAACCTGGTGCCGTTGCTAGGGTACTGCAAAGTAGGAGATGAAAGGCTCCTGATTTACGAGTACATGCAAGGCGGAAGCCTGGAGGATGTTCTGCATGGGGGCACGAGAGAAGCGAGGGAGAGGTTGACATGGAAGGTGAGAAAGCAAATAGCCATGGGGGCAGCGAAAGGATTAGCATTTCTGCATCACAAGTGCATCCCGCACATCATACACAGGGACGTAAAATCCAGTAATGTTCTGCTCGATAAGAATTTGGAGCCGAGGGTGTCGGACTTCGGGATGGCGAGGCTGATCAGCGCGTTGGATACCCACTTGAGCGTGAGTACTCTGGCTGGGACGCCGGGCTACGTGCCCCCCGAATACTACCAGAGTTTCCGTTGCACCACGAAAGGCGATATCTACTCATTTGGCGTCGTCATCTTGGAGCTTTTGACTGGTAATTTTCTTTGCTCTCCTTTTCTTTCATTTAGGTAGGAACATTTTCGTTTTTTAAAGGGAAATTGGATTTTTAGGATCTACTCTTCCTAGTTGATCCTAAGTTCTTTAAAAGGGAAATTGCATTTTTAGGATCTACTCTCCCTGGTAGATCCATCCTACGTGAAAATTGAACTGTTCAAATCATGACACACTTGATGCCAGGTCAACGTCCCACGCATAAGGAAGAGTTTGGCGACAACAACTTGGTTGGATGGGTGAGGCAACATGTCGGTGCAAATAATTTCCAACGAGTACTCGATCCAACAATTCGAGACACGCTGAAGGTTGAGCATGAGATGATACAATACCTCAGAATCGCATATGACTGTTTGGATGAGCTTCCTTCACGAAGACCTACCATGTTTCAAGTCGTGAGAATGCTAAGAGAGGTCGCTTGCGATGATCAACAAAGCAGTAGTTCAACCAGTACTTGATCCGATGATCCGAGACACGCGGAAGGTTGCAGAGCATGAGATGATACAATGCCTGAGAATTGTATATGATTGTTTGGATGCGCTTCCTTCACAACGACCTTCAATGCTTCAAGTCATCACTTTCAATGCTTCCAGTCGTCACCTTCAGTGCTTCAAGTCATCAGAATGCTAAGGGAGGTGGCTCTTGATGATCTACATAGCAGTGGTTCCACCACCTTGGAAAACTCCTTGTAAATCCTTCCTATGACTCCTGATTCTAGGATTGCAGAAGAATTTACTTAGTTTATGAAATTTTACCTCTCATCATGGTATCGAAGTCTATCTAACCATTGCAGTAAATAGCTTTTACATGGTGTTTGGACCCTCCTAATGAAGCTTTTTACGTGTGTTCAATGTCTAACATAAATACACATACTTTTTGTAACACTACCCAAGTATATTGTGCATGGTACCAGCCAATGCGATAACATATTTATAAATTCATCATTAATAGTTATTTTAATAGACTAACAGACACATTTTTTGTCTACTACATTTCTTTATATAAGTTTGGAGCAAGCTTTTGATTCGTTTTTGTGTATCTGATCCTGCTTCATGAAACAGCTAATGCCAAAACTTCTTGTTCTTGTTCCTTTTGTTTTTCTTGTTTGTCTTGTTCTTCTTCTTTGCCTACTTCATCGTCTTTTTCTCCTTCTCCTCTTGGTCATCCTCCTCCTTGTATCTAGAACTTCTCTGAGTATGGAAACATTTGGATTCATATCTGTGTTTAGGCATAACCTTTGGAAGCCTTTATATTAGAAAGGAATCAACTACGAGAGACTTGAAAGTTTTAACATGGAACAACTCCATAGAAAGTTCTAGGGTACGTAGTATGGCTGGTAAATGGAAGTTTTAGTAAATGGTTAGTGATCTCTTGCACAATGCTGTTATTCATAGTGAATAAAAAAAGCAAAACAAAGATGCTTTACATAAGAAATTTTTAGTAGGTCTTCTTTAACCTAAATAGGGAAAATGCTTTACATAAGAAAAATTTAGTAGGTCTTCTTTAACCTAAACTTTTTCCTTGAATCTATGCATGTAGCAAATAGGGAATGCCTAGTTTGAGCATATATGAATTCTTGATCGTTCTTTGAACCTAAGATGATTTTCATGCATCTAGGCCTTATTCTTATCTACTCATTAATGCAGCCAATATCAAACGTTTATGGATTCTCATTTATATTCCATACAATCGTTTACTCATTGTAGAGTGAAAACGTATGTAGTTGATTGTATATATGCAGTTATGTGTTGATGATTATTTTCACATGTGTGTACCTTGGATTGCATACATTTTTTTGTGTGTATGTATGCATTCGTGATTATGTGAGTGTAGATGTGTGCAAGTATATGTTTTATGTGCTCTTCTATGTGATTACATGTTTGTGTGAATAGCAGAAAAATCATGTGTCACAGTGCATATCAGGATGGAATTTTTGTGGTACCACATTTTTGTAGATAAAATATGGAGTGAAGTGAAAGAATACAAAACGAAAAGAAGATATTAATGCTACAATTAATACATAAAGGGAGAGAGAATGAAGGAGAGGAATCTGTTCACTTAAATATGATCCATACTCTACATTTAAGAGTGCTGTTTTGTTTGTATCTTCATGGAATGGAGGGAATGATCTTAATTTTTTTAATCTTTGCATTCACATCTAGTTTCTAAAAAAATTATTACTGAGGATTCCTATCATAAAAGCATTTCCATGTTCTACTTCAAATTGCATGATCACTATTTCCCATTCTAAAGCAAAAAGCATGCTATCCATCAAAAAAATAAGGAGCTGCAAAGAAAGGGATCAAAAGTACAATTTTGAACATAACAGGTTGGAGTGTTACAAAATGATGGAGTTGTTTATTATTGCTCAGAGTTGTATAGCTTTATACAAATCTTTTATCATGGAGGGAACTTTAATTATGCACTCTCTTCTGAGCAAAAAATTTGTGCATACAAACCTATGCATAATAAGAGAATAGTGATTATAAATACCAACGGGGACTCGTACAAAGGAGCCATGAAAGCACTTAAAGTAGAAGGAGAGAAATTTGATACCTTGTTGTTGCACAAAGATTTTCTATAGCTTATCATTGATTAAGGTAAATGCCTGATGATGCTATTGAAAATTTTTCTTTTCCCACCATCCTTGTGATGTCCTTAAGCCATTTCAATAATTGAATGATTTTAAACATAAAGCACCTTTTGTTTCTTATCCTCCCTTACACCTTAATGACTTTGTTCCTTGCATTCACCATGAATCCCTAGTGTGTTCTATGGAAAGTATTGGTGTCCATTGATGTTACTCAAAACTTACATGAGATTTGAGTGGATGAAAATACATAACAAAGGATTGAACTTTATTTCTATATGAAATGTTCTGTCCCAAAGAACTCATGTTTTTTAAGCTGAATGTGAACTTGCCCAAAGCACCCTTGTGTAGTGTATTTCAAAACACATTACAATTGGAACTCATCCATGCAATTTTGCACCTGATAATTGTAGGGGAGATTATACCGACTATCATGTACGCTCCTTGTGTCTTTCTCTATCATTGATCAGATTACCTTTTTCACACATGCATTACGGATGTGCTGAAATAAGATGAAGATAACCCTCTTATCTCTCTCCTTTTATTCTTTGAAGAGCCTAATGAATTGACCACGAGTTGGATTATCCCCTAATATAGGTCTAACATCTATTCCACTAACAAGCCCCCATAAACCCTTGCCCATTAGAAAGCTAAACATTCTAAACTTCCATGGTTGGTGGTTGTTTATATCTATGTTTTTTTATCAATGTGCTATATTCAAATATGATGTACTCTAATGAACTTATAAGGCTCCTTGATGCAAGAAGAGTGACGAGTATCAAGATCTTTAGATGTGTACTTCTTTAGATCTTTAGATGTGTACTTCAAATAGATTTTGAAAATATTCCCTAAATGATAATGTTGTAGAGGAGTGAAGACAACGATGTAGGAGAAATAAGTAAAGAAAAGTAGGCCCCAAAAGTTTTGCGAAATGGCTACTTTTCTTTTCCAAAAATCCATTGTAAAACTCTGAGAAGCATTCTAGTTGCTCTAGAGGAGTCCTCTAGATGCATGATCCCTGAAGAATGTGACATTACCCTTGTAAAATAGTAGGAACTTAGTGACCTATAGAGAAAGTGCCCCTCTCTCATATGAAAAGACCAAAGTTAGGGCACATGTATATGAGTCATTTGTGACACTTTTGTAAAGACATTTTGCCATTATGAAGAAGTAACTTGGAGAAATTCCCAATTTGCTTCTTCTTGTCCATGTGTCGTGTTCTTCATGATCTTGTATGTGTCTGAGGCATGGAATGTGTGTCTAGAGGTGTTGTCAATGCCTTCCCCATCTATAGTTTGAAGCATAGATGTCAGATCGATTTGAAAAATACCAGCATTGCATGCGACTCATTGAGAGATTTTAGAGGAACCGGCTATTGGTTATAGTCGTGTATCAGAGTTAAGAGAAATCACTTGATTTGTGTTTGCTGTTGAGTATCACAATACACACCATTGTGTAAGAGGTGTTGTGTAGATAGATTTTCCAAATTTGCATGCATTACTTGTCGTTTTCCTACATTAGCTATCATGTGTGCACATGTCTTCAAACACTAAATTGGGTTAGACTCACAAATTGATAATTAAATGAGTGCATCAATGCCACCACTATATGCACTTGATTGATGATAGAGATTAAGTCTCATTCATCACAAGTCCCTAAGACATTATGAGGTTAGGTACACATGTTTTGGCACCTTTTTTGGGGAGGCAGGCTTACATCAAGGTGCCTACATGATGCTTAACGCATTGTTGTGGAGGTGGTGAGTGTGAAGAAGTGAATTCAATAGCTTGGCAAGTCATAATTTCCTTGCACTTGTTGCCACATACACTCAATGTGTGTGTGACAAGTTTTTAGAGTTAGGTTAAGAGTGGAGGAGTGAGGCATAGTAGGAAGGAAAGAGAATTTAGAAATTTTTTTTTTCATTTTTCTTTCTTCTCAAGTTTCTCACCTTAGTTAGAGACTAAAAACCAATTTCACTATATTCCTAGTCACTTGTTCTTTTCAAGTATCATGGAGTGCTCTCGATGACCTATATCATAGAACTTGTATCACTTAGAACTCAGAGATTAGCAAGTTTCTAGCATCAAGAAGAGGAGGAGACTATATTTGAGGTGAGCACTACACTCTGGAATAATCAAATTTGTTATTGATTACTCATGTGGGGTAACACGATACTCATTGAGTATCATGAGGGATGAATAGGGAGAAAGGAAAAGAATTTTCTAGCTAAAAACACATAGGGGTGACAAGGAGAGCGCAAAGAACATATACATATAAAAAGTTTTAAATTTGGACTTCAAAAAAGTCCAACTATCATGATCGATCGAGTTTGGTATCGTGATACCACATTGAAATGTGTCATGACACTTGGCAGGTATCGTCTATCATCGATACCTTACTCCTAGTGTATCACAATACCTAGGTATCATCTATCAGCTGATCGAGTACCACAATCACTTGATATCATGTATCACTTATATTTTTCAGAGTATCCTGTATCACAAGTTGGGATTGTATTGTGTATCATTTATGACTTGTGTTGGGTATCACCAATACTTTTAATAGTATCGTGTATCGAGAAAGACACAAGTCTTGTATCATGTTCTATTGAGTATCATGTATCGTGGGCATAGAAAGTATCTTATATCTTGAAATCATGTATTGTGGGTATTGAAGTATCATGTAACGTCTGAACAAAGGTATCATATCGTGCATTGCAGCATTTTGTATCGTGAGTATCCAAGTATTGTATGTCCTCTTGACTTTGATCTTCATTGTAGTTGTTTTAATACTTTCTACCTCTATATCCATTTTGATGATTATTATTCTTGTAGTATTTCTTGTTGTATCCTCCATTGTATTTGCCTCTATTTGATCCATAGCCACCTCTATTGAATCCTCTTCCTCTAGAAGACCTTGGGTTCCTATAACATTCCTCAATGGTATGATTAGAGTAACCATAGATGTTACAAGGTTGAGATGCTTGGGGTCTCCCCTTGCCTTGCTTTCCTCCTCTACCTCTTCCTCTAGCTTTTCCTCTACCTATGAAGTTGGCTTGGAAAGAGCTACCTTCATCTTCATTCTTCTTAGACTTTGACTTATCCTTATCTTTAGATTTATTAGAGTATAAGGTAGAAGATTGATTACCTCTTGAGGATTATCCATTCTTGCTTATCTTTTCTTCATGTGTGAAGAGTTGGCCCATAAGAGTGTTGAGGTCAAGCACTTGCATGCTCATGTATATGTCCATGGAAGTTGTGAAGGATTCCCACTTGTCATCACCCTTGATTCCATTGATGATTTGCATTATTATTTTCTCTTATTCAATTACCTCTCCAATGCTTCCTAAATGATCAGAGAGCTCCTTCATTTTTTTGACATAATCAGTTACACTTTTCTTAGGACTTTTCTTCAAGGTCGTGAACTCCATCCATAGCTGGTTCTTCCTTGCTGTAGTATTTGAAGAGAAGAAATACGAAAGTGCTTTCTAGATTTCTCTTGAGGTCTTGCATCCTTTCACACGAGGCAAGAGAAAATTAGAGATTGAGTTTAAGATGTAGGACATGGCTAGTGCATCGTTTGAGCACCAAATTATAAACCCTTCTTGCTCTTCATGTGATGGTTGTCCTTTGATTCTCATTGTTGGCATGAATTCATCTTCAGATATGTATCCAAATAGATTTCTCCCTTGAAGGTAGGCTTTCATCCTCAGAGACCAAGCTGAGTAGTTGTTTCTATCAAATTTGTGAATGGTGGAAGAAAATTTATCTCCCATATTGTTTAACTTTGCTCTGATACCACTATTAGGAGAGATTGGTGATACACTCCAAAGATGTGCCTGGTGCTGCAAAAACCTACTCGACACCTGCCAAGATAGCTTCAAGGATGATAATTGGACACCTTGGGCTAGCTAAGGATGCATATCAACCATCCTAGTGTTTTGGAGCATGAATCCCAAATTGATTCATCAAGAGAGACAAGTTGACACAAAACAGATGAAGCAAAACTTGTTATTTTGGGATGGATAACACTCTAGAAATTAACTTCGAGCTCATAGCCTATTCAAAATTGAATACAGATCTTCTGGAAACTTCTAATTAGATATATCATGAATCTAAAGCAACACATTTGATGGATCTTGATGAACCATAGTGAGAGAAATAAATCTAGCAATATAGGGGTGTCATCCTGACATTTTAGGATATGATTGCCAAATTACCTAGTTGATGTCAAATGAATGTAACTCACAAAAAATTAAACCAATGATAATGAAAATTGGTATTATGAAAATAGACTTACCAACTTTTCTATATTAATCTAAAGCTCAACAGAAGATTAAGTATACACAGAGAAATCACTCACTAAAATTGACTGAAAATATGAATGTGAACCTATAGCAGCGGATGAGAAGAACTCCAAGATGTAGCTTGAAAAGCAATTTGTATTGCACATATTTTACATGATATGAATGGAAATGAAGCTTGGAAAGAAGGAGCACAATGTGTGCTTCACGTAAGGCTTGGTGCTTGATCAGAATCTCCTCAGAATGTAGTCTCTAAGGTATATCACTCAGAATGAATTCAAATCTTGGAGGCATATCACTCAATAGCTAATGCTAGTAGACAACTTAACGTAGTAGAATGCAATTAATTTATGACTAAATGAGAGTACCTAGGGATTCTTTATGCAGAAAAAAAATTTAGACATTACCTACTAGCCAACAAATTCAAGTTCTTTGTTGATCAACAAGCTTTATTATATTTGTTCAATAGACCTTATAATACTTGAATGCTAGTCAGATGGTTTCTATTGCTAATGGAATTTAAATTTGAGGTAGTAGTCAAGAAGGGCAATACTCATGTAAGAGTTGATCATTTGTCTAAAATGATGCATGAAGAACGACCAACTAGAGTAACAGATGGGCTACTTGGAACTTATTTGTTCAACCTAGAACTATGTCCTAAATGGGCTATGACATTAGTAGCCATACTCACACATTGACCAATTCATAAAGATCAATGCAACTAAAGATCAAGAACTTTGGAAAATAAGAAATCTAAACATAGTTGTAGGAAGCCTATATTACAAGTACTCTAATGGAATACTTTTAAGATGTGCCAAACGTGAGGAAAAAAGTAGCCTAATCAAAAAATCCCATGAGAAAAAATGAAGAACACATAATGGAGTAAGTGGAGCCACACAGGAGTTAAAGAGACAAGGAGAGTATTGGCCGAGTATGTAGAAAGATGTACATGAATATGTAACAAACTATCACATGTCAACTATCAGTTTTAGATGACCATTCATCCCCTTGTTATTCAGCTATAGCACTTGAGTGGAGTAAACCAATTGTAGATTACTTGAAGAAACAAACATATTTAGAAGGAGCCATCCTAGCTAGGAAAAGAATCCTAGAAGAAAAGAGAAAAGACTATGTAATCATGGGAAAACACTTTTTCAAGCAAGGAAGGGATAATCAAGTACAATTTTGCATATATGAAGGAGAATGCTTGTCCATATTAGAAATAGCACATGCCTGCGGAGTTGGAGGTCACTTTTCATCCAATAAGATTGCTAAAATGATTCTCTTTGTAGGCTTATGGTGGCCAACACTACATATGGATGCCGAACCTTATGTATGAAGTTGTGATGTATGCCAATGATCTAAGCCAATACGACAAGATGACATGCCCTTGAGACCAATGATGAGTGCAATAGCTTTCTCTAAATGCAAAATAGACTTTATTGGACCCATTAATCTCCTAGTAAAATGATCTTATGCAGAATACATCATACTAGTTGCATACTACTTAACTAAGTGGGTGGAAGCTAAAGCCACTAGGAAGAATGATGCCCAAACCATACAAAGTTCTTGTTTGAAAACATCTTCACTAGATTTGGACTTCCTATAGAGATTGTAAGTGATAGATGTATGCACTTCATTAACGAAGTCATTGAGTCAATGATGAATGAATTTCTAGTGATTCATATAAAGTCAACATCCTATCATCCACAAGCTAATGGATAGGCAGAGAGTTCAAATAAAGTGTTCTACACGGTTCTTACCAAAATAGTCAACAATGGGAGATTTGACTAGGATAAAGAGTTGCATCATGCAATTTTGGCATTCCGAGTAGCTTATAAAATAGCTATAAGAATGACACCCTTTAATTTATTTTATGGTTAAAACACAATTTTACCAATTCATTTCTTGATTCCTACTCTTCAAGTAGCAGAGAAATATGGATGGAATCGGTAAAGACAATTCATGTGGTTTCAAATTCCACTCTTCCTCAACCACCTCCCATCACAAAAGGAGAGTTAGGGGAGGCTCTTCAAGCCATGCATACATACACAAAAGGGTAGGTCAGTATCACAATCGAAGGTCATCATTATAGACATATGAGCGAGGCCAAACGGAAGAAACAAGCTAGAAAAGATTATCTAATATGAATCACTACAAAGAATTGGGTCTAGAGAATTCAAGTTCATGCTCAGGATCAAATGAGAAATATGACCAATCCACGATCGATGTTATCTAAACAATGACATTAATGATGATGGTCGATGGAATGAATTGGATTAGATGGTGGAACAATAAGAAGCATTGAGCAAGCCGAAAGAATGAGAGAGAGTGCAACGAAAGAATAATTCATAAAAAACCTCGTTCTTGGCTCCTTTCTTCTCATTGGTCCAAGTGGCATCAATCCATGAGGTTCATATGCTCCAAAGTTTGGAGCTTGATTTTCAACAATATTCAATCACGAAAGCCAACAATGGAATACCCTTTCCAATCTACATAAAAAAGCAATGAGGCTCATGTTGCTAACCTCTGAAAGTAATTGGATAATAAGCATATGAATGAAGGCAATTTTATGGAAAACTTCCTCAGAAGGTTAAAAGATTTAAAGGACCAATTGATTGTTCTAGATGAAACAATATTCTTAATAATTTACCTAATTTATATCAATGTATTTTTCTAAATCTAAGATTGATGATGAAAGGAAATCCAAATGTTCTTTCTTTTTAAGATTTAGTATATGTTATGCTACAACAAGACTAGTCTAAGTAGAGCATTTTTGTTATGCATGTTGTAGATCAAGCTTTTGTCCTTCTTAGAAGCGAAGGGTAAAAGAAAACTCTTCTTCTAGTAATAAAAAAATTGAAGTATGCACAATGAAAGAAGGAAGGAAAAGATGAGAGGAAAATACATAACTAGGAGAACTTTTGCTCATACTACAGGGAAAATGATCATATAATAAAAATGGTCCCAGGCTTACTACTAAAGAGGGAGGAATATTAGTTTCAAATACTTCTCTTCCTAATATAGTCTCCATACTTATAAAAAGATGGTTGCTTCATCACAATGTAGTTATTAGCCATCTTTGTACCACATTCTTTATTCTTCTTTCATGTTTGAATGCATTCTGTAGTTCTCACCCATCATAAAATCTTACAAGTTTCCTTCAAGAATATTATTTAGGCATTAAGCAACATGCCTCTTCCATAGTCACCATGAAGCAATCCTACTTTACTAGAAGTATTTTGGTTGCCTCCTTGTCTTAACCCTAAAATGATAATTTAGTGAAATTTCTTTATTCTCCCATTTTTAGATAGGATATTATTGTAGTGATTGAGTCCATCTCTAAATGTAAAAAGCCTAAGACTTGATCGGTTCACTGAAGAGTTCCTCAGGACATTCAAAGAGGTTTTATTGGACTCTCAGTGCTCAATTTGGCAAGAGCCGACACATTTTGGTACACTTTCAAAGTTTTTGAATGAGTCTATAATCAATCTCTTCCACAAGAAATATAAAAAGAAAATAATTGAAAACTGGTGGCCTATCACCATGCTTCGAAATTTCCATAGAATCTTTACCAAGGTGCTTCCTAATCATATTAGGGATCATGTATGATTTTGGATTAATGAGGATCAGAAAGGCTTCATGAAAGGAAGGTCCATGCTTGAAACAAGTATTGATGTTTGGGAGGGTTTGAATTATGCAAAGGAGTTGTGAGAAAACTTTATCTTTCTTAAGATACAGTTTGACAAAGCCTATAATAGACTACAATGAAATTTTATTCTTCAATCCCTCAAGGACCTCCTATGCAGCCCCAAGTTAATGGAAATGGTTTTCATCCTCATGTGTAATTGTTCTTCTAGAATAGTAGTAACAAAAACTTCTCCCTTAACTTTTTTTCTTAAGAATTTCATTATGAAAGGATTCTCACTAGCCACATTATTGTTTGCTATCACTATTGATTGGTTTAGCTACATAATTAATGATCAAGTTTGGTTGGGGAATACTCAAGGTCTATTGCTCCCCCAAAATCAAGACCCTATAACTCTCACACTCTTTTTTCGATGAAACTAACACATTTCTACTGAATGAAACTTGTGGAGAATGAGTTCTCCTATGCGCAACGGAAATGTGTAGTGAACCACCCTTGTATGTCCAGCACTTGGACAAATAGCTGTCCACACAGGTATGCTGAAGAACTGAGCTTCACTCTCGGACTGATAACTCTCTGAATATATATCCTTTGAGAAAGATATTTGGTACAACAAAAGCAGACACAAATAGCTTTCCCACAAGCTAAAAAACAAGTAATTTGGATGAGTTTTGGTCAGGGAACTCAACAGACCAAAACAGACCACCTGCACACATAAGTACACTGTAAAACTAGACTTTACTCTCTGACAGATAACTCACAGAATATAAATGATCTCAATGAGATATTTGGGAAGTGAAACTAGATATCAAGAGCTTTCCAACAATGTTTTGGTTGGGGAACTTAACTGACCAAAATAGACAACCTTTCTACACAGGTATACTAAGAAACTGGACTTCACTCTTTCACTGATATCTCACAAAGTACATAAGCTTTCAACGAGATATTTGACATGTAGAAAGTGCACAAGATAAGATTTCCAATGAATGCTTAAACCCAAGAAATGGTTACATATGTACTGAGATATGAGCTCTGCAACAGAGCTATGTACAAACTGACATGCGACTGGAAGGGAGTCTAAGGGAAGACAAAATGACAAATGGCTAGATCTGACTACTGGGAGCTCTTGCTTCTTTCTCTCCTTGTTTTGAATGTGCTTCCACTTCACGTTTATAACCAATGAGCATGTGAAGAAGTTTGTGCCTCCTTCTTAACTCACCACTTTCTCCACTACATGCTACTAACTACAAGGCAAGATATTGTATCTCTTACTCATCATGAATTTTGACTAGACGTTTTCTTTTATTATTTTTTCCTTTAACCTCCACTTTTCCTTTATCTTTATATTTTGTAAATTTATCCAAGCATGGCTCATATGAAAATGAGCTTGTACATTTATCTTCAACACTCCCCCTCAAGCTCATTTGGGAGTTATCTTCATCCATGTCCTGCAAATTTATCACATCCTTGAAGCCTTTGAGTTTAGAAGCATCCAAGAACTTTGTAAACATATCTGCAACCTGCTCTTTGGTTCTAATGAACTTTATCTCCACATCTTTGCTCAAAACCTTCTCCCTTACATAATGGTAGTGGACCTCTATGTGCTTGCTCCTTGCATGAAACATAGGATTGCTTGCCAAGTAAATGCTTGACATGTTATCACCGTATATAGGGATGGTTCCAACTTGCACTACAAGATCATCCAAAAGCTTTTTAATCCACATTGCTTCACATGTCGCAAATGCTAATCCTCTATATTCAGCCTCCATAGACGAAAGTGCAACAATAGGTTGTTTCTTTGAGCTCCATGTGATAGGTTTGCTTCCTATCATGAACACATAACCTGAGGTTGATCTTCTATCTTCCTTTGAACCTGCCCAATCAGCATCACTAAAGCCTTTGACCTGCAGTTCTTCATCAAACTTATAAAACAAAGCATGATTAACTGTATGCTTTATGTATCTCAACACTCTCTTGGCTGAATTTAAGTGTTCACTTGTCGGGGCTTGCATAAACTGAGAAAGTACACCAACAATATAAGACAAATCAGGTCTTGTAATGTTTGCATAGATCAATGATCCTACAATGCTTCTGTATGTCGTTACATCTTCCAATGGTTCTCCATCATTTGAACAAATCTTTGTATTTGTGTCCATGGGTTGAGTGAGTGGTTTGCATTCACTCATTCCAAATCTGAAAAGAACATCCAACAAGTACTTTCTTTGCATCAAGTAGATGCCACTCTTTCCATAAACAACTTCAATTCCTAAAAAATATTTCAGCTCTCCAAGATCTAAAATTTTAGACTCCTTACCAAGCTTCATTTTGATATCTTTAATCCCTGTAACATCATTTCCTATTATGATGAGGTCATCGACGTATATGCAAATATATACCTCTCTATTTTCTTCCTTCTTCATATACAACGAAGGATTTGTACTACTTGGGTTGTATCCACACTTAGTTAGATACTCTACCAATCTCTGATTCCATGCTCTTGGTGCTTGCTTCAAGCCATAAAGTGCCTTCTTCAACCTGCAAACAAAATCTGGATGGTTTTCATCTTCAAATCCAACCAGTTGACTCATATATACCTCTTCTTGTAGTTCTCCATTAAGAAAAGCATTTTCGATGTCGAGTTGATATAATGGCCATCTCCTTGAAGCACCAATTGCGATTAATGTTCTGATAGTTCCCATCTTTGCAACAGGGCTGAAAACTTCATCATAATCTATGCCTTGTGTTTGTTTAAATCCTTTGGCAACTAATCTAGCTTTATATCTAGCTAGTGAACCATCAGCATTCCTCTTTACTTTAAACACCCATTTGTTTGGAACAATCTTCATACCTTCTTTCTTTGGCACTAGCTCACATGTGTGATTATCTTTGAGAGCTTTGGTCTCTTCTTTCATAGCTTGCTTCCATTCCTTTTGTGTGCAAGCTTCTTCATATGTCTCAGGCTCTTTGTCTTCGATAACCTGTAGCATGTATGCAAAATGTGTCGCCATAAAACTATCATAACTCAACCTTTGAGTTGGATACCTTGTCCTTGAAGATCGTCTTTCATTGCCTTTAGAAAGTTGCTTCTTTAACCTATTCAACTTTACCATCGAAGTGATTACCTCTTCATATTCTTCTTCACTTGCATCTACCTCACTATTTGGAGTAGCACTTGCTTCTTCGGCTCTACTATGAGCTGAATTCAGAGACAAGGAATGACTTCCCCTCCATGTTGAACATTCTTCATTTGATGTAGATGCCTTTGGACCTGAAAGCTTTGTGCTTGATTGTTGAGCTTCTCTTTGATTTGTTCCTGCATAATCATCACAATCTTCTTCAAGAACCTTTTCCTTTCCTTTATCTTCATACCATGGTCTTAGTTCATCAAAGACCACATCTCGCGAGACTCTTCTTCCTTTGTTCTAGGGTTGTAACACTTGTATCCTTTTTGCTCCATCGAGTAGCCGATGAAAATGTATTTCTCTGATCTTGGTTCCATCTTTGTTCTAACTTCTTGTGGAATGTGAACAAAGCAAACACATCCAAACAATTTGAGGTGTGTAAGATCAGGTTTCTTACCGGAATATACCTCTTCTCGAGTCAAGTGATGTATTCCGGATGTTGTGCACCTATTCATCAAGTAAATGGCGGTTGTGGTAGCTTCAACCCAATAGTACAATGGTACCTTCATCTCGTTGAGCATGCATCTTGCAATTTCAGCAATTTGCCTATTTTTCCTCTCAGCTACTCCATTTTGTTGTGGTGTATACCTACAAGTGAATTGCCTTTTGATCTCATTCTCTTGTAGAAAATCTGAAAATTCTTTGGAGAAGTATTCTCCTCCACCATCGGACCTTAAGGTTTTGATAGACCTTCCTATTTCCTTTTCAACTTCAGCTTTGAATCTTTTGAATATAGAAAACACCTCTGATTTTTGCTTCATACAAAACATCCATACCTTTCTTGAGTGATCATCAATGAAGGTGACAGAAAATCTATTACCAGACATTGATGCGTCTTGGGTTGGTCCCCATACATCCGTATGTATCAAGTCCAAGATATTTGGAGCCACATAATTGCTCCTTTTGAATGGCTGCCTCATTTGCTTTCCTAGTTGACAAGCTTCACATAACTCATGTAGTCCAATGCTATTAAATTTTGGAAGACCTCTTACCACTTCATGTTTGCTCATGTCCTTCAGCTTTGAAATGTTGATGTGTCCTATTCTTTTGTGCCATAAGTCCAGCTCTGAAATCTTCTTGTTCCCACATTGAATGTACATGACCTTTCCATGTGGATGTTGGACATCCAAAGTGAACATCCTTCCTTCTCTTCTACCTCGAGCAATGACCTTGAAGCCTTCTTTTGGATTCTTTATGAAGCACCCATTCTCATTGAATATGACATGATAACCCTTCTCTACCATTTGTCCTACTGAAATCAAGTTCTTTGAAATTGTAGGAACATGAAGAACATTAGATAGTACCTTTGCTCTGCTTGTATCTCCAAGCCTTATATCTCCAATGTGTTCAATCATGTGTTGAGTATCATCACCTGTTTCAACACATCCTTTTCCACTTGGTACCTCTAGATTAGTGAAAAAACTTCCCTGGCATGACATATGGTTACTACAACCTGAATCAATGTACCATTTTTTGTCATCTTCACAAGAGCTTCTATACTCATGTCTCATTGCAAGTAGTGTGTCCTTGCTTCCTTCACTTGAGGTGCTTGCATAGTTGCTTTGGTTCCTTTGATTTCCTCCATTTGGTCTTCCATTCTTCAACCAAGAATCAGTAGCATAGTGTCCTACTTTACCACAATGATAGCATGTTATACCTTTATGAAAATTGTAGGAGCTTCGGCCTCTTCCTCTACTTCTACCTCGACCTCTTCCTTGTGTGTTGGCATTTGATGCATCCTTGTTGTCTTCCGAATTGTTTTGATTGTAGTTGGAGTGGTTGTGACCTCTTCCTTTTCCTCTTGAGCCTCCTCTTGAGTTTCTTCCTTTACCTCGACCTGCATATAACATTTGGTTGTGGTTGTCCTGTCCTTTGGGACCACCGAAGCTAAGCTCTTCTATGACAAGATGAGGGATTAGTTGTTCAAAACCTGGATATACATCTTTCAAGTTAATGGAAGTTATAAAAGGCTTCCATCTTTCATCTTCTCTCAAGCCATTGAGAGTATAGCACACAAGATCTTCATCCTCAACCATTGTGCCAATAGAAGCTAAAGCATCGCTTAGCTCCTTAATCTTCAAAGTATATTCAGCTATGGATTGACTCGAACTTTTATTGATTGTGTTCAATTCATTCTTGAGTTGAAGTTTCCTAGCTTTGGTATTTGTTGAATACATCCTTTCAAGAGCTTCCCAAGCATCCTTAGCTTTCTCTGGATGTTGACTATGACCTACCATGGCATTAGTAATGACTTGCAAAATGAGGAACAAGACTCTCCTATTCCTCTCTTCCCATTCTTTTGCTTGCCTCCTTTGGACTTCGGTGGCCATAGCTTGATTGATTTGAGGTTGAGCATCATCACCGCTCACAATACCCCATAAGCCTTTGCCCATTAGGTAGTTGGTCATTCTAAACCTCCACACGGGATAGTTATCCTTATCCAACTTCTCTACTTGTTGACCCAAGTCAGCCATTGAAGAGTATCAAAGACTTTGAGAGTTACCTCGAATACTTATAGTCCTTTGCTCTTGCGTTTGTGAAGCTCCCTCTTGTTTTGTAGCTCCTCTTTTGATTTGCTTCAACTCTAGCTCTGATGATGAAGCTTCAGCACCAAGTTTGCTCTGATACCAACTGTGGAGAATGAGTTCTCCTATGCGCAATGGAAATGTGTAGTGAACCACCCTTGTATGTCCAACACTTGGAAAAATAGCTGTTCACACAAGTATGCTAAAGAACTGAGCTTCACTCTCGGACTAATAACTCTCTGAATATATATCCTTTAAGAAAGATATTTGGTACAACGAAAGTAGACACAAATAGCTTTCCAATAAGCTAAAAAACAAGTACTTTGGATGAGTTTTGGGTAGGGAAATCAGCTGACCAAAACAGACCACCTGCACACATAAGTACATTCTAAAACTAGACTTTACTCTCTGACAGATATCTCATAGAATATAAATGATCTCAATGAGATATTTGGGATACTGAAAGTAGATATCAAGAGCTTTCCAAGAAGACAAAAATCATGCAATTTGGATATGTTTTGGTTTGGGAACTTAACCAACCAAAATAGACTACCTATCTACACAGGTATACTAAGAAACTTGACTTCACTCTTTCACTGATATCTGACAAAGTACATAAGCTTTCAACGAGATATTTGATATGCAAAAAGTACACGAGATACCTTTCCAATGAATGCTTAAACGCAAGAAATGGTTACATATGCACTGAGATATGAGCTCTGCAACAGAGCTGTGTACAAACTGACGTGCGGCTGGAAGGAGCCTAAGGGAAGACAAAATGACAAAATGGCTAGATCCGACTACTGGGAGCCCTTGCCTCTTTCTCTCCTTGTTTTGAATGTGCTTCCACTTCACTTTTATAACCAATGAGCTTGTGAAAAAGTTTGTGCCTCCTTAACTCACCACTTTCTCCACTACATGCTACTAACTACAAAGCAAGATATTGTATCTCTTACTCATCATGAATTTTGACTAGAATTTTTCTTTTATTATTTTTTCCTTTTTCCTCCACTTTTCCTTTATCTTTATATTTGGTAAATTTATCCAAGCATGGCTCATATGAAAATGAGCTTGTACATTTATCTTCAACAAAACTAATTGTGTCTCTTCTTTTGGAATCACCTCAATATTTTCTATGAGGCCTTTAGATGTAGAATCAACCACTCAAAGATCGTGTAGAGGTCCCTATGCGGGGTTTCTTTGCAATTCAGTTGGACTCATCAATATCATCAACTTCCTAGTTATCAAGTCTTCCATATGCTTGGGATCTTGTTTGATTTTGGTATTTCCATGGATTGATGGTGGGATTGGCTTCTTGCCATGTTTGACAATAAGCTGCAGTACTAAAAGGGCATGGAGCTTAATGTGGTTGAGCATGCATTCATCAATTGGAGTTGTAGAGTTAAATTCAAAGACTAGTGTGTGCTAAGAGATGGAATCAATGACTTCCGAACTCACTCCTAGAAAAGAATCTATGCCTGAACCTATACTGATAGACATAACCAAGTTCTAACCTCTAAGTCCATACAAAAAATAGAGAAGGAGAGATATGTTATGTTTCTACAATGGAACCCCTAGCCATATTGTGGTTAATTATAGCAACAAGGAAACAAATTCTTGGATTGCATTAAGCCTTGTAGAGCAAGAAAACGAGGAAGTCCAGTTATGAAGGAGACTATATGGCTAGACCATGATATAAGAAAGGGTCTCATAATTCCTACAACACACATAGAAACATATCTTGCCATTGTCAAGTTCATCATGCCTAAGAAGATCCTTTCCCTTAGAGCCCTAGTCAATTCAAGTGCCTCTTCATGTTTCCTTGATGAAGGATTGGTTAAGAAACACAAGATTCTAGTACTTTAGAAGAACAAACCAATAGTAGTTGAAGTAGTAGATGGAAAATCTCTAGCATCTAGGAATACTATAAAGGATTCCACACCATTAAGAGTACACCTTGGTGATCATGATTCCGAAATATTGTTTAGGTCATATCAAGTCCGATAAATCCTGTGATAATTAGAATGCCCTCGCTAAACAAACATAATATAGACATCGATTAGGAGAAGAATAAAATCACTTATCAAGATATCTAGAAGAACCCAACATATGTAGCAACCAAAGCCTCCATTCATGCAAAGCGGAGGGAACTGATATATATGATCTATGCCATACCAACTCAAGAGTCAAGAAAGATGATCCAGTAGAGCTACCCAATCAATACCAAGATTTTTAAGATATCTTTGAGAAGAGGAATGCAGATATCCTCCTAGAGAATAGAACTTTATGATTGTGCCATAGAACTTCAAGACCGAGCATAATCACCCTTAGAGCCAATCTATAGAATATCTTGAGAGAAACTTATAGAATTACATAAGAGTATTTATTAGAATCAGCTAAGTAGTTTATCAGACACTCAACGTCTCTTGCAAGAGCCCCTATCCTATTTGTGAAGAAGAAGGATGTGACTCTCCAAATGTGTGTAGACTATCATGGATTGAATAAAGTCATAAATAAAGAAAAAATACCCTCTAACTCATATCAAAGTTCTTGGAATGCCTTGGAAAAGCAAAGTTCTTTACCAATATTGACTTTCAAGGAGCATGCAATTTTGTGAGGATCACAAAAGAAGATGAATGGAAGATAGCATTTCGAACAAGGTATGGGCATTTTGAGTACATATTTATGCAATTTGGCGTAAAAAATGCCCCAATCATCTTTGGACATATGATGAATGATATCTTTCAAGAATATTTACATATTTTTTTATGTTAATATATCTTGATGATATCTTGATATTCTCCAAAAATCTAGAGGATCACGAATGTCATGTAAAGATAGTCCTAGAGAAACTAAGAGAAAAATATTTATATGCAAAATTGGATACCTGCTCTTTCCATAAGTTACAACGTACACAAATCATAAGAATTTAGAGTACTCTATGACCATTTGTATCCTCAATAGAGGACAATCTTGATGGATTAGATTTCTATCCAAGTTGGATTTTCTCATCACATATTGGCCAAGATGCCAATAATGTAAGTGCAATACCTTGTTAAGAAGATGTTACCTTATACCAAAGAAATGTGAAGACGCTTTTGATCAATAAGAGAGTGTACTAATCAAGCTTGAACATCTATAGTTAGTAGCCATGTCTTTGAACCATCAAGAAGATTCACCCATGATCCATTTGATTCGTGAGACTCTATCAAATGATGGATTGTTTTGTAATATCAAGTAGAAGGTCCAAGAAGGGAGAGTTCATGAAGTAAATGAGCTATAGGAAAATGATGGGTTACCATTCTATAAGAACCTACTATACATCCCTTCAAGAAAGCCTGGGATCCAAGTACTTCAACAAAGCCATGATAACCTTGAAGCATGATATTTTGGAGTGAATAAAATAATAGAACTTATATTAAAAGATTTTCGGTGATTTCATATGTGAAAGGAAGTCAAAGAATATATCTGACGTAATACTTGCAATGTATCTAGGTATCGTGACATAAACCTCATGACTACTTGTAACCTTTACTTATTCTAGAAAGGATATGATCTTAATTATCTATGGATTTCATCATAGATCTATCAAAGTAGGATAAGTATGATGTACTTCTTGTAATAGTGGATAGATTTACAAAAATGGCAATTCATTCCAACTATGGTGGCCATCACAAGTCTAGATACTACCAGGCTTTTTCTCATATACATCTTTAGGCTTCAAGGATTTCTTGATGATATTGTTAGTGATGGAGGTGCACAATTCATATCCATCTTTTGCAATAGTCTTTTCAAGCCCCTTGGTATTCAAGTTAAATTATTTACACCCAATCATCCACATACTAATAGATAAAAACAATGGGTAAATCAAAATTAGACGAATATCTCAGTTCCACTATCAACTATCATCAAAATGATTGGTTTGAGCTCTTAGCCTTTGCAGAGTCTACCTATAACAATAATGTTTATAAATCTACTAAGGAGATTGCCTTCTTTGTAAATTTTGGATAACATAGAAGGATGCACATACAACTCTCAAATCATATGAAGCACTGTTATATGGAGTACCCATGAGGAGAGGTGTGAATCACCTCTTAGATCTATTTAGATGGGCTCACACATGAGTGCCATGTGGCACCCATGTGTGGAGCCATGTGGGGGGCTCACTTCATCAAGGAAACAGAGACTTAATGGATAGTATGTGGGTGGGCAGCAATAATGAAGATAGAACTCTGTGTATATGCTCCGAGTTTGTAGCTAGCGAGCTCAGCTTTTTGACTTTGGGACCTGTGCAGAGAAGCACTCAAAAGTGAGGGGAGTCATTGGAGTGAACACTGCATTGGTAGCCCGAGCCGCATACAGACAGTGCTGCCTACACACAACAAGCTGACAGTAGCTTACAGAGGAAGCTGACCGCGTGTGCAAGACAGCAGGCAAGCACCCATGCTCACGAAGAGAGAGGGAGAACCTCTCCTCTCCTCTTCCCCTCCTCTTGGGTGATGAACCAAAGGCTCCCATCTTTCTTATATACTCTTAGATGGTGCACATATGTGGGATATAGCTCCTCCTTCAACGCCTCTCGATGAGTTTTGATAAGAGGACCAAATGGGAAGGAGGCAAAGTATTGCATTTGAGTTTTTTTCAAGATTGGGGAGACAAAAAGCTATGCTATGGATCAAAGATTTGGAAAATTTATGATGAATACATGTAATATGGGTTGTGGATATTGGGTATGGGTCATGAGTTTGTTCAAAAGACCCTCGATTTTCAGCTTTGAGCTTCCAAAGACTCTAATTCACGAAGATTAGCCTTTCTACTTCCTATCCCGTGACATACCTATCTTCTCCGCATCCTAGCTTGGTCATATGATGTCTGATTTCAGACATTTTTATCATGGTATGAAGCTACACTCCTAAGCTCTGCTTAGAAACCATTGATGTTGGATTTGGACAAGATTTGGTCAACCAAAATCTCTCTCCAGTGCTTCAACAAGAACCAGGTGGCCACTTCCGGGCCTAGCTTTTCCTCATCCGACGTCCAAATTCAATTTTTTCACTTTTGATAGTTTTATATCTTTGAAGTAGAGGTACTGGACTACATTTCTTGGATTGGCAAGGACCATCAAATTCAAAAAGTGCTTCAATTTCACTCAGTTTGCCTGGTTGGAGCTTTTTCTACTTAGTTTCGGCATTGTTCTTGTTGGCTTTTGGTGATTAGAACCTCCCCGGACCAACCGGACATTTCCAATTTTTGTTTGGGCCTGGCGAGGATTCAAAATCAGCAACCTCAAGCTTCAAAGATCACCTGGATTTTGCTTCTGCAGCTTTATTTTGTACCAAGGAAGTGCTCTTGTGATATATTTCTCTTCTTCTTTCATATTCAAGGTTGACTTGCATTTCTTTTCACATACTCTAGTTAGCAAACGGGGGAAGGGAAGTGAAACATGGAGTCTAAAGGGAAACAAATAATAGAACACACGTCTCCATCTAAAGAGCAACTAGAGGATCCTAATTTTAGAATGGGAGAAGTAGAAATGGGGTAGGAAGAAGAGGAAAACTAGAAGAGAAAGAGCCTCAACAAGAAGAATATACCTATGAGGAACTTTTGGATGAGTTTGTTACTCATGAGCAATTTGTAGACTTGAAAGAACAGACCCTTAGGCTAAAGAGAGAGATAGGTAGCATTACATCTCTCATTCAACAGCTTAAGTCTCAAATGATCTCACTTGAGACTCACATCACCTCTTTCCTAGCTAGGAAGGAAAGAGAAACCTCTACTCTTCCTCTAGAGATGACTAGGAAAGATGCTTCTCTTCCTAGAAAGCACAAAGGAGAGAGCTCTAGGAAAGCTCCCCTCCTAAAAGACTTTAAGCCACCTACCTTTACGAGGGATGACCGAGATAGAAACAAGGATGCAATCTACACATTTTTACAGAAGTGGCATGATTTGCATCAACTAAAGGGCACCCCACCATAGTACCATGTGCTAGAGGCGAGTCTCTCGCTTGGCCCACAGGCTTATAAGTGGTGGATGAGTCTCAAGGAGGTGAACTCTATCCCGACATATTGGACTCAGTTTGAAACCCTTTTCCTAAAAGAGTTTCTTCCTGAGAATGAGGAGGGAAGGAATTGGGATGAGTGGGATAGGATTACCTAGAGAGGTAGACCTTTGACGGTCTACATATCCCCCTATAGGGGGATCTTTTTGAAACTTAAGGGCTTAGATGATTTCCAAAAAACTAGAGGGTTTGTTAGAGGGTTAGATAAAGCCATCAAGAGAGAGATAAGAAGGAATACATCTAAGATGTTTGAGGAGGCGATCAAGTATGCATAGATCTATGAGGACCATAACCGTCCTCAATATACTCCTATGGAGACGGATCAACCCCTCAAGTCTCTTAGCATGACTAAGTTCAAGAAGAAGTCTCTATTCGGGAAAGACATTGGGCAGAGACCCTTCAGGAGTTTGATTATGAGCTTAGGTATAGAGGAAAATTTAATGTAGTGGTTGATTCACTTAGCCGCATGCCTATGCTCAATGGACTGAGTTTTCCTCAGATCACAAGTGAGCTAGTGGAGTCCATTAGAGGGACATGTAGGCTTGATCCTACATATGCCGAGATTTGGGAAGCCATAGAGATGGGGATCATGATATATGGGTTTCCATTGAGAATGGAGTAACGATGGGTACTCAAGAAGGATTCAAGTGGAAGAATTACAGTGTCCATGATAGATATGTGTTATATAAAGTTAAGGTGTGTGTCCCTAGAGATCTTGAGATGAGATGGCATATTTTGTATGAGTGTCATGACACACCTAGTTCGGGACACCCAAAACTTATAAAGACTTTTGATCATGTTAAGAGGTAGTTTTCTGGACTTCATAAGGACATCCTAGAGTACGTGCTGAAGTGCACCAAATGCCAAGTCAATAAAGTTGAGAGGTTGAGGATTGGAGGACTACTCCACCCATTGGACATTCCTAATGGGAAGTGGGAGCGTATCTCCATGGACTTTATAGTCGGATTACCTAAGACATAGAGAGGGCACGACTCGGTTTGGGTAATTGTGGATAGGTTAACGAAAATGGCTAGGTTTATTCCGACACGTATTACAGTGAAGACATTAGAATTGGCTAGACTCTTTGTAGAGAACCTATATCGGTTATATGGTCTTGCATTAGACATAGTTTCTGATCGGGATAGGAAGTTTACTAGCCACTTTTGGAGAGCACTCTCCAAAAGGTTGGACACGAAACTGACCATGAGTACGGCCGAGCATCCACACTCGAATGGGCAAACAAAGAGGGTTAACCAAATCCTAGAGGATATGCTTCGAGCATATGTGAATGAAAGGAAAACTAATTGGGAAGATGTAGTGAAGTAAGTCTATGATCCAAGGGTCCAGTCGGTTCAGATAGATTTGAAATCAGATACTGTTTGGTCACCCACATGTATGACCAAAGATCTTGAGTCTAGAGTTACTAGAAGGTCATTTACTCTTGTAACCAAGTGATTCACTTAGCCTAGTGGTTAAGACTCAAGGATGTGAAGGAGGAGGTCTTGGGTTCAACCCCCATGGGATACATGGGGAGAGTGTTTTGCCCAAAGAGCTCTAGAGTCTTCTAGAAGCATCCACTTGAGTTAACTCTGGTTAACTAGGACACTTGGTGCACATGTAGTTACATGGCTGACACTTGGATGATTAGTATCCACCTGCCCAAGAAGGGAGTCCCTTGAAGAGAGCTATATATAGAGGCATTTGGTTGGGAGGAGAGTCATCTCTCTAGCATGTGGTGGTCGTAATCCTTGCTCTCTTGCAAAAGAGCACTTACCTATAGTAGATTTTGCATATAATAGTGGAAAGCACTCTTCCACTGGGCATAGTCCATTTATGCTTATGTATGGGTTTCAGCCAAGAGCTCCTTATGTAGTTGGATTGTAGAATGAGAAAGTTCAAGCTACAAAGGAATTCTTGGAAAAGATGAATGATATGCTTAGGCTTCTTAAGGAAAATATTAGGAGAGCTCAGGATAGGGCTAGAGCCCATGCTGACCCTCAAAGGAGAGACATCAACTTTGGTAGGAGACCAAGTTTATCTTATATTTCCATCTAGATCTGAAACCATGAAGATGGGGCCCTATCCAAAACTATCTCCTAGGTATTTTGGACCTTTCTAAATACTTAAAGAGAATAGGAAAGATGTCTTACCAGCTTCAACTTCTAGAGAATAGTCAAATCCATCCAATTTTTCATGTTAGCTGGCTTAAGAAAAGGCTGGGTGAATGTGACAACCTCATTTAGACAATGAGGTATAGAGCCTATTTTTGTTCAATCTATTCCACATGAGCCTGAGAAAATACTATGCACTTGAGAGAAATGGACGAGAAGTCACTTATATAAAGAATGTGTAGTAAAGTGGAAAGATAGTTCAGAAGATAGTGCCACATGGGAGTAGGTTAGCACCTTCAGAAACGGTTTCCCAGTTTTAGATTACCTTCCCAAGTATCTTCTTAAGGGCGAGGATATGGGGAAACAACATGGAGATTAAAAATGATAATATTATCTCTGGTTTTGAAAAACAATGCTGGTTCAATATGGTTAATAAACATAACCTACTGGATCTCTCTATTAACTTTGGTCATACTTGGAATAACAGGAATCATAATAACTTTTTGTCAGCTAGGTTGGATAGATTCTATTTGCATGCTGGCAGGAGTCAGGATCTGTGGAATTATTGCTGCACTACTGATCAATCTCTACAGCTGTCTGATCATACTCCTCTGATTGTGAGTTGTTTAACAACAACCCCTGCTATAGGGCTGGGTGGCCTCATATGGATACTTCTCTTTTTAAGATTCCTATTGTGAAGGAAAGAATTACTAATATTCTTAATTTGCAGTTCAGTAAGGACTTGTCGCCTTTTGTGGCTTGGGAAGTAGCTATTAGAGAAATTCAGGCCATGATTATGTACTTCAAGAATTAGGCTAAAAAGATAAGGTACAAGAGAAGGATGATGATTTTGCAGGAGATTAATAAGTTAGTTTGTTCTAATCTTGATATGTCTATCAAGAGACTTAAGATTCTGGAGCTTCAGGAAAAAGTGAAGCATGAGGACTATCTCCTTGCTAGGGGTGCCCTTGCCACGTCTAGAGAATTTTGGGCAGGAAAAATTGACAAGCCTAATAAGCACATGTTTGACCTTATGAGGAAGAAGAAAGCCAAGGATTTCATCCCTCAGCTTAAGAATAATATTGGTATTCATGCTACTTCTATAAAGTATAATCTTCAGGTTGCTCATAGGTTCTTTGCCAATGTATTCTCTGAGCCTCCCAAGAGAGGGGACTCTGTGTGGAGTGCAAGAGCTGCCATTGCCCTTTGTAGGAAGAAAATGGTTCCTCAGGGAATGGACTCCCTCCTTGACATGCCCCTCTCTAAGGGTGAGGTTAGAGAATCCATTAGCAAATTGAAGCCTGGTAAGTCTCCTGGGCATGATGGTCTTCCCTATGAGTTTTTTCAGGAATTCAAGGAAGTGTTGGTGCCCATTATTCTCAAGATCTGGCAAGAAGCCACTAGAAGAGCGTCCCTTTCTTCCTTCATTAACACTGGAGTGATAAAGTTAATTCACAAAAAAGGTCCCAAAGATGATTTAAATAATTGGAGACCCAT